>CM062818.1:1306028672-1306628672 GCA_031772625.1 Pinus tabuliformis
TTTAAATTAACTCAGTTGTTGCTTCAAAATTATATCATGTGTGTTTATTTAAATTTAGAGGCAATGCATGTAAAGTAAGGCTGAATGCTAATGAAACTTTTGAATATCCTTTTCTGAAAGAGACGTGGGATGCACTATAGATGAGGCAAAAGTAGAGGTAGAGGAGTTATGGTCCAAGACCCATGTACGTTTTGCGTAGATGGTTCTCATCACTTATTAATTTAAGGTTTACAATTTTTGGCCTTACATAAGATGTTCTTAGTTTCGCATATGATTATTCATAAGAGTTTTGTTGTTTGTTTAACATTTCTCATACTTTATTTTAGTTTCTTTTGAATATCTCTCATAAGATTTTTTACTCTATATTTGATATTTTTTAGTTTGATTTTTGTTGGTTTTAGCCGATGGAAAAATAAAGACAAGTTTCAAGGCTCAAGGTGCTTTCAATAAAGAACATGACTCAAGATGAGGAGGTATGCATGGTTCCACATGTATTTGATTAATTTAAAGGCATCACATATCATTTGCGATTTATTTATCTATGAATACGATGAAATGCTTGTAAAGTAAGGTTGAACGCTAATGAAACTATTGAATATCTTTTTGTGAGAGACATGGGATGCATTATAGATGAGGCAAAAGTAGAGGTAGAGTAGTTATGTTATGGGTGCAAGACCCATGTATGTTTTGCATAGATGGTTCTCCTCCATACTTATCTATTTAGGGTTTACGATTTTTGGCCTCTACATAAGATTTGCTTTTGCATATGATTATTCATAAGGGTTTTGTTGTTTGTTTAAGATATCTCATACTTTGTTACTTTGTTTCAGTTTCTAGTTAATATCTCTCGGAATATTTTTTGCTTTCTATTTGATATCTTCTAGTTTGGTTTTTGTTGGTTTTAAGCAATGGAGAAATAAAGGACAAGTCACAAGGTTGTTGTAGATTCTATTTGTGCTTTCAATGAAGAACACAACTTAAGATGAGGAGGTATGTATGATTCGATGTGTGTTTGTTTAATATAGAGGTATCACATATCATTTGTGATTTATTTATTTACGAATGCAATGGAATGCAGATAAAGAAAAGAGCAGCAAAATTGGAAGTGCACTAAGAAATGAGCGAAATATTTTCATGCGAGGAGATGGTGGCAATGAAGGAGAGTGTAGAGGCGAAGGTGGATGGTGAGTTATTTTTTGATTCATGAAACTATTGAATTATTTGTGTAGCAACACTATATTATAGTGAAGAGGAAGTAGTAAAGGTGAGTTCTCTTTTGGTGCAAAATCCGTGCTATGCTATGAATCCTCATGTTGGTCTTTGTTTTATATTTCTCCAAAAATATTTGGTATATATTTAATATTTGTCATAATATTTTATGGTCTCTATTTAATACTCTTCTATTTTTTAATGTGCAGGATGTTCTTGATTGGTTGTAAACACTTTTTGGGATTGTAAAGAAGAGTTTGTCTACTATTTCTCTTTGTTTGTTTTGTTTTTGTTATTTTCATTTTCTTTTTGCTATTGTTTCTGCTATATTTTTCTATTCCTTTGTTTTTGTACAACTACTGTTATTTTTTTACATTTGTGAGCATGGCCATGCTAAATTGTGCTTTAGTATTTTTTGTTTTCATGTTTGTGTTTTTTTTGTCTTTTTGTGTGTGTGTGTTTTTTTTTAATCAATACCTTTGTTCATGGTTTTTGTTTTGGATTCTATGAGTGTAGAAATTAAGGCAACCCTTAACAATACATATTGTGGAATTAGGGCTGATGAAATTCAACAAATGTAATGGGCGAAGATGAAAGAGGTATGTATGAAGGAATTCACTAGTTATTTGCTACGTAATTTAATGGGTTTTTGTTTTAATTGAACTCTTTTGTTGCTACTTATATCATGTGTGCTCATGTAAATTTATTATAGGCAATATGGGTAAATTTATTATAGGAAATATGGGTACAAGAAGGTAATTGGAATCTTCAAGCATAAGCAACACTTTCTTCTTATTGAGTAGAGTTTGTAGATATGGATGAAACAAAATAGAATTTTCAACCCAAGTTATGACATACTAGTTTTCATCTACATTTGGGAGGGGTACTAAGCACTTTGTGCAATCCAAGTTATGACATACTAGTTTTCATCTACATCTACACTTTGGGAGGGGGTACTAAGCACTTTGTGCCACTAGAGAGTGTAGGCTTTTTACATGTGTGTTTCAATCTCAACATTTTTATTCAAACATGAGACATAGGAAATATTGGTAAACCAAGGTAATTGGAATATTCAAGCATAAGCATAAGTTTGTTCTAACTGAGTAGAGTTTGTAGATATGTATGAAACAAAACAAAAATTTTAACCCGAGTTATGACATACTAGTTTTCATCTACATTTGGGAGGTGTACTAAGCATTTTGTGCAATCCAAGTTATGACATACTAGTTTTCATCTATACTTGGGAGGGGTACTAAGCATACTAGTTTTCATCTACATTTGGGAGGGGTACTAAGCACACTAGTTTTCATCTACATTTGGGAGGGTACTAAGCACTTATTGGAGAGTGTAGGTTTTTAATCTCAACATTTTCATTAAAACATGAGACGTTTGTCCTTTTAGCCCCATAATAATATCTACAATTTTCTATGTTGTTGCTTCAAGAAAACTTTCTTCTAATTAAGTAGAGTGTTTGTAGATATGGATGAAACAAAGCAAAATTTCCAATCCAAATATGTTAGGAGGGGTGCTAAGCACTTTGTGCCATTGGAGAGTGTGGACTTCTTACGTGTGGATTTCAATTTCAACATTATCATTGAAACATGATGCATTTGTCCTTTTAGCCCCATAATATCTACAACTTTGTATATGGTTGCTTCATGTTTTTATGAAGGAGCCAAAAGCATCATAGAATTCTTCCATCATTCTATCACAGAGGAATGCATCTTTGACAAGAACTTATCACAGTTAGGAAATATAAAGAACATAACAATTTTAGCTTCCTAGAAGGCTAGGAAAGAGTGCATCCAACTTTGACGTCACTCTGACAACTACCTTTAGCCCTTATCCTACATACATTCTTCTTCCATTCTTCAATGAACTTTAGTTGGGCCTTAATTCACATACTAACCTATCTTGAGACGAAGGCTCAGGCTTCATCCTACATATATTTTTCCATTCCTAAATCAACTTTCATTGGGCCTCAAGTCCACACACTAACTTGTCTTGAGACCAAGCCTCAGAAAATGTAGGAACATAGACTAGCTAGAACCAAATAGGGTTTCTAACTAGACAAAAAGGTGATGAGATCAAGCCTTAAAAGAAACAAATGCATTAGAAGATCGATGCCATGTCTTTCTCTTCATTCTCAACACCTTATTTACTTGGCACTTCCTAGGATTCTTCCATCTTTCCAATCCACACGATATTGTGACTTTTGTAGAGGGTGAAACAATTTCTAAGCCTTCTCTTGGGGTTAACATCCATCATTGTCATACCATGAAGTTGCATGGTTCTTCACCCTACTTTGTCATGTTTGTTTGAGGTGGAGGTCCTGTTACCCACCACCTGTGGGTAGTATGCATATGAGAAAAGTTTTCTCCTAGATGGTCCTTAGCTTGCAGCGAGCAGTCCCTTGCAACCACCAGATAGCTCGATGTGCCATTGTCTTCGCTACCTGAGCTAGGCCTGTGTTCCCTCGCTTATCTGTTATGATCGTATGTTTGAAGGTGGGCCTCCCGACCCCAAAGGTATGGCTTTTTATTGGTATAGTTGAGTAATTTTCCTTACTTATCATGGACACTTTTGGGCATGGATTGGTGGGGGGATTCGACAGAAAGAGTGGGCTAGGTTTTTACTCGTCTCCTATGCTTGATTCGGTGGTTAGCCTTGTATCCTTGTCTTGTGGGATCTCCTTTATTGACCACTAGCTCTAGGGCTAGCCCTACATGGGAAACCCCAATTTTGGTTGCATGGTCCCGCTTTCTGACACCATATACATCACTCCCTTCTACTCATTTTAACCTCATTCATCACTTTCCCATTTGGGTCTACATGTGTCCACTGGGTCCACACAAGTTTCCTCCCCTTCCCCTTGTCCACACTTTGGGTTAGGCTTGAAATGATGCCCAGAAGTTGATGTAGCTAAAAAGAAAAGAAAAAGCATAATTTGGCCACTCTCAACAAGAAATGTACCACAAAATGCAAAAGATGGTCGAGACATACAAATTTAGCACGTGGGAAAAACCCAAACATGAGCTCTACCCCTTATTTATGGCCATCACCCTGGTTCCTATGGGCCCTAGATGAGCCCCCTCCACATTAAGGAACCCATGATTGTCCCAACCCCTGGTGGGCAATGAAATGCCCCACCTTAAAAGGGGGTACCTATTGCTACATTCTATACATCATGCTCTCATCCCTTGGAGCCCCGAGCAGTTATGAAGAAAAATCAATAAAAGGAAAAAGGCATATGAAGGGTGGAAAAACAAAGGTTGACATAACTCATGTACCACGATATGCTCCATTTGTTGAAAAAATGTAACTAGGTTCGATCTTCATAATGACATATGTAATCATGATTTTATGTATTTAATGAAATAGAAAAATAAATTTATTATTATGAGTGTTCAGACATGGGTTTCATGCTCAAAAGAATTTATTTTTATAGGTGAAAGCACCCATTGAGTGCGTCTAGGTTTGTCATAAAGTCATTAATTCATTGTCATGTATGAATGACCCATTGGGCATGTTACATATTGTAAAAAGAATTTTGTGAGTCAATGTTAGAGTCAAAAAGACCCTCCAAGACATCGTCAACAAGTCGGATTTCATAAAGGAGCTATAGACCTATCTAGAAGGAGATGTTGGCCTAGACATGATGACAAGTCGACCTAATTACATGGGTGAAAAGACTATATAAAGGAGGACTCAGCCTCACTTGAAGAAGCATCAATCAAGCATCCTCGAAGAAGAAAGAAGTGCGAGTAGGGAAGGAAGAAAGTCTCTTGAAGCAATGAAGAGAAAGAGAAGAAGATCGAAGTCTTCTAGCCTTGTTTTTGGGCATGTTACATATTGTAAAAAGAAATTTATTTCAGTCAGTGTAAGAGTCAAAAGACCCTCCAAGACCTCGTCACTAGTGCTCAACAAGTCTGCTTTCATAAAGGAGCTATAGACCTATCTAGAAGGAGACGTCGACCTAGACATGATGACAAGTCGACCTAATTACATAGGTGAAATGACTATATAAAGGAGTACTCGGCTACACTTGAAGACACATCAATCAAGCATCCTCGAAGAAGAAAGAAGTGTGAGTAGGGAAGGAAGAAAGTCTCTTGAAGCAACGAAGAGAAAGAGAAGAAGATCGAAGTCTTCTAGCCTTGTTTTTGGGTCCCTCCACTCACACGTGTGACTGCAACTAGGGTTTTTGCAGTAGGGTTTCAACAGTCCTTGAAGAAGCCAAAATAAAGGTCATGAAAAGAGCATTCTTGCTAGCCGAGGTCTCAAGAAGAAGTGTTCAGGTCAAGCGAAGGAAAAGAGCCTCACCAATCTGCTCCAATCAGCTCACACATGCAGAATTTCAGTGATTACAAGTAGGCCTATAGTGAGAGACCAAAACTTGAAAATAAGATGAATCTGTGGTATGGAAGTCAGTTTGACCAGCGTTGACTTAAAGGAAGAAGAGCTATTCAAGGAAGAATTGTGACTCGGTTTTGTAGAGTTTCTTGGTCAAGGGTTTAGGTCTTGGAATTCGTCAATTGAAGATTCTATAAGAAGAAGAGGGTTTTCCTCTCAAGATTGGAGAGGTTTTGGACCTGGTTGATTGCCTATTTTTTGTGTCCTTTGTCTCATTGTTCATTATGTTTTGGTAGTTGTTTGATGAAGAAAACAAAATAATAATCAAGCTAAAGAAGAATCTAATCAAGAAAAAAAAAATCTCCATGGTATCAGAGCAAGGTGACAAGTCAAGTAAGCTCAAACTTAACAAGGGACAGTCTAAGGGAACTTAACAAAGGACATTCAAGGACCGAAGTTCTAGAAGATTATAAAAGGCATCAAATCATCAAGAAGATCCTCTCATGTCGAAGGCATTTTGAGAACAAGATTACATCATCATCTTGGAGGAAGTCAATAAAAGCATATCTCAAAAACCCTAGTTCGTACACTTGAAGCATTCTTGGGTACCTCGTTCCTTCATCATCTCAAGAAGAAGAGATCAGAATTAATTTTTCTGCGTTGTAATTCTTCTCATTCGTGGAGAATCTAGGGTATCTACCACAAAAGTAGCACCGAATTTCAGTCAAGATTTTGAAAGAAAAGAAGTCTAGATTATTTGCACCGTTGTATGAAGACTAATCTACAAACAACCACAAACTTGAGATTCTGAGGTAAATATAATTATCTTGAAGTCTCCATTCAAGAGCTGAGATTGTGCAAAAGATTGATAAAGGAAACTCCAAAAAGAAGCATCAATCCAAATTCATTAAGGTCCTCTTTTGGGCATACGGTTGATCTCTGTCAAGAATTCTAAACTTGCTAAAAGTTTGAAGCATAGATCTTTCTATCTCTGTGATAGCATAGATCTCTTCTTCAAAGATGTGTCCTTGTGACACTGCTACTCTACTCTTCTTACAAAGTTCAAATCCTGTGGTGACCGAGTACATGTGGCAGTCACCAATCTCATATATATCTGATCACTGTAATGAAGTTTGAAAGATCCAAGGAAACAGACCTGAAGCAATCTAGTCATCAAACAAATGTCGAAGCTAGAAAGAAACAATGACATGCTTATAGCTATCAGTTTTGCATAAGGACCTGTGAAGCTATAAGGACATCAATCCAAGGTCGGTGGCAATCATATACTTGGAAGAATCAACAGATGAGTACAGTGAAGAATATCTCACACCCGAAAACAGATCGATGAAGATGGCATCTGGAAATGCAAGTCATCTCGACAAAGGTAAGTAACCATAAGGTATGTATGATATATTTTAAGATATTTTTGGGTTGAAGATAAGATTCTAGGGTTTGTTAGTATTCTAGGGAAAAAGATGAACCCTAGCATAACATAAAGAGGGGATAGAATCTGATCTAGGGTTTGAACTTTAGAAGCCCTAGAATGACCTCTTGATTGCATCTAAACCCTAAAAATCTTAGCGTCCTGTTTTGGTATTGCATACTTTGCTTGGGGTGCTTGTCAATAAATATTGCCGTTACTAGAAGTAAAGATGGATGGGCTGAACCTTTGTTCTAAGAAACATGATGGAAGAAGGAATTTGTATAACTATGGATGTTTGGATCTCAGCAAGGTGAAGAATAGGGCAAAGAATGCCTCCACCAGCGCAGTCAAGAAGAAAAACATTATTACAAGATGCATCGTTTAAGGGACGACATCATAAATGCATACGATAGAAACAAGAGCTCATGACATCATCATAATAAGCTTGAAAGATAGCTGAAGTAAAGGTCTATGGCAGTCATCAATATAAGGAATTAGCTCTTGGTAACCTCATTTGAAGCATAAGTAGTATTTATGGGTGAAAGAGAGTCATCTAATAGGAAGCTCATCATACATCATTAGGAAGGAGCATCTACAAGATGATGATAATCAGGATCCTCTACTAGAATATTCATTGGAAGGTTCATCTCTTGAAAGATGTCTCCCTAAGAATTCCACTTTGGATGGGATTCATTGTTTGAAAAATGATGGTATGATGACAAAGGAATGCAACATGTAGAGATGATTGAAGCAAGGATAGGAAGCTGCTGAAGGAAGTCTAGATGACCAAAGAAGAAAAGAGGTATGTATGCATATGTTTAATGAGTTAAGTCATGTCATTATATAGTTGCAGATAGTAAGGATGCATGCTCTATCACATGAGCATGATCAAGGGAAAATGATCTCTTTCGTTAAAAGGATGTATGAAGGCATGGTTCACATATTAACTAGATGAAATCAACATAATATGTCCTCATATGGAATATGAGGTGGTTGACAAAGATGAAGGAACTATGATTGGAAGTTCTTGGGAAGCAATGTGTGAATAAAGAAAGGAAGAGATCATGAAAGATGCAACTATGGAGAAGGCAATCAACATCCAATGACTAAAATATTTGACTATGATATCTCCATGGGAAAGATATGAAGACCCTGATGAAGTCTGGAAAAGAAGGAGACCCTTGACATTATATATCTTGGAGATGTGTCAAATATATGTGCGGGATGTTAATATTGCAAGCAAACAGATGTCATGATGAAAGGCCATCATAAAAGGTAACTTTGATTTAATGTCCATTTTGATTTTTGAAAAACATCTGGTTGGGTTGATACAGGGCTACTGAAAGAGAGTTGTAGATGTTACCTACAACTAAGCACTCATGTGGTTGGATGAAAGATCCTAGAGGGAACATGACGTGGAAAAGGTAGTTGTATAAAGAAAAAGCCAGATGGGGACTAGAAGATCACTTTCCAACAGAAAGAGGGATGACATGACCAATGTGGCTTGTGAAGGAAAGTGATGGATGGTTGATGCCCTACAAAGATGAAGGCTCCATAATATTAAAGATGAAATTCATGACATTGAATGGAGGAGCGCTACAAGCAGCTGAAGGTCCCATGATCTCCACCAATGAATAAAGAGTTGCTGCTAGAAACGGGTCCTTAGTTAAGAGGGAGCTTGGAAGCCAGTTTCTAAATTGGTAGAAACTTGGAAGCCAGGCCCTAAGCTAAGAGGGAGCTTGGGCACATTCCTTTTATAGGAATGGGTATAACTTCCCTAGTTGAGAAGGGAGAGATAGACACATCATTCTTATCTTCGCTTGGGAAGAAAGAATGGAGGATTGGGTAAGAATCTGGCATTTGATACTCTTTGAGGATGTGGTAGGGCATCCAAGATAAGAGTAGTCGTAGAAGAATGATATTCTTTGAGGACTGGGAATCCAAGATAAGAATAGTCTTGGTGGAACACACCTTGAGAACCCGGGTGAGGTATGTTCCAAGAGGGACAATGATGAAAGTGTGTAAATCATTGGTCTCGCCAATATTGTGCTCTGATCTTGTGGAGAGATAGAGCTATTAGTCGAGGCCTTGTTATGTGACAATGTCGGATGATATGATGCTATACAAATGGGTTACCAATCAGACTCTTCTTATGAGAATTCTTTAGATTGAGAATTGTTCAAAAGTGTACTTAGGTTCGGTCTTCATAATGACATATATAAATGTGATTTTATGTAATTGATGCAAAGAAAAATAAAATTATTTTTGTAATGCTAGTCTCATGAAAGGAATTTTATTTTTAGTGATGGCTCCCATTGTGAGCCTTTAGGATTGGTCATAAAGTCAAAGAGAGTCAATGTCATGTATGAAGGACCCTTCTTGGGCATGTTGCATTTTGTATGAGTCATTAGATAAATATAAATAGTCCTCCAAGACCAAGCAAAGTCTCCTACAAGTCGGCTTCGAAGGATAATAATATCTTCATAAAAGGACACATCGGTTCACCACATGTCATGTTGGCCATTTAACATGGGCGACAATTATAAATAGGGTAGCTCGACCCTATTTCATAGATAGAATTTCAAAGACAATTTGGTCAAGGTCTGAAGCCAAAAAAAGAAAGTGCGAGGTTAATCAAGAAGGCAACCTATCACCAAGAGAAGGAAGGGAGAACATAACTGAGGTTATTTCTGATCTGTTTTGGGTGGATACTCTTCACACGTGCAAGGTATAGGGACTGCAGAAGAAGACGAGTTATTACAGGTCAGCCACAGAGAAAGTTAGGGTGATACTCAAGCTGTATTACCATAATAGAAGCCTCCATCTAGAGCGAAGGAATTCAGAACATATAACCGAGTTAAGAGCTGAAGCTAAGTCTGAAATATTACAGGCCTGTTTCAAGAAGTCGAGAAAGGAATTTGAGATCTGAAGGGAATCCGAGAAAGGAATCTGAGTTCTGAAGGAAGCCGAGAATTGCAGGAAGCCGAAGTCTAAGGAGCAACCAAGAAGGAAAGAAACCAACAGTTTGTCAATCATTGACTCAAGGAAGGAAAGGGTCAAGCTTAGAAGCTTTGTGTCTTGGTCTTGGAGAGGCAAATAGGTCAAGGGTCTTGGTCTTGGTATTCGTCAATTGGAATCTCTATAAGAAGAAGAATTTGTTCGGGTTTTCCTCTCAAAGAGGGAGAGGTTTTGCCCTGGCTGATAGCCTATATTTTGTGTCTCTTGTCTCTTTATGGTTTATGCATTGGTCGCTGTTTAATGAAGAAGAACACTAATAACCTAAGTAAAAGAAGATCCTAATCTAAAGAAGTAAAAAGCACTCACAATCAGTTACTAAAAGAAGAGAAATCACTTAATTGCTATGCCCTAGATTTTTCAACATGGTATAAGAGCTAAGGTGACTAAGTCAAGGAAGGGCATCTCATCAAGGGAAACTCAAGGATCAAATCTCAAGGAAGGCATCAAAGCAAAGATCATCTTGAAGTCAAAGGAAGCATGATAACCCTAGATCAAAGAAGTCTACAAAGTAGTATTGGGATCATCATCAAGAGGGAGAAGGACAAAACCTACATCTACTCAAGTTAAAGTGTTTTGAAGACTATTCATCCAAAGGAAGCTGGGAAAGGCAATGTCATATCACTGTCTGTGGGATCAATGATTATTCTTGAAGAAAACTACCTTCATCAAGGAGAAGCTTTCTATCCTCTATATCATCATCAACAACAACAAGGAAGTAGCAAGAAGGAACATCCTATCAAGTAAGTATATTTATGTCCACATCCGACTTTGTCAAAATGTCTTTTTGCAAGGAAAGCAACAAATTGGTTGGGGCTTCAAACTATCTTGCATGGAAGAAAAGGACAAATTTGAATCTCATTGAAAATGAGGTTATGGAACATGTCAAAGGTTCTATCACTAAACCAAGAAAGGAAGGTGCTCAAGCTCTTGCCAAATGTATGAAAGGGGAAGTTAGGGCTCAAAGGATTCTCATAGAATCCATCAAAGATCCCCTCATCCCATATGTATCTAAATTCGAAACTTCAAAAGATATCTATGACAAATTGGTAGAGTAACGGGAAAGCAATTTTCTTTCTCGTGAATACATTAATACAATGTTCCACCAAGGTTCCGGGACGAGGAAGCGAGGATACGCGGGAGCGACCTGTGCAGATAAACATCTGCACATCTCTTGCAGCTGTCACCAAGTCTGATATCCACTGAATCTTGCCAATGTCCTTCAGTGCATTATTGAGTGCATGCACACAACAAGGAGTCCAAAAAATATGTTGATACCTGCTTTGAATCAATAACCCAACTGATCTACAAACTGCTGCTGCATCTGTCACAACCTGCACCACACTATCAGGCCCAACATCCTCTATAGCTTCTCGAAGAAGCTCAAATTGGAAAGATGCATCCTTGTGCTTTCCAGAACAGTCAACAACTTTAAGAAAGAATGGACCTTCTGAAGATGTCACTATGATGTTGATTAGTGGGCGTTTTCGGATGTCAATCCATCCATCCATAACAATAGAGCAACCAAACCTCAACCATGTTTGTCTCATTCTCTCTTTTTGCACATTAATTTTGGACACTTGTTTATCTAAAATTGTTGTTCGTAGCTTATGTTCTTTGGGTGGTACATATGAAGGCCCTATTCTTGCAATTGCTTGGACCATTTCCTTGTAATAAGGAGAACGAACAACATGGAAGGGAATTCCATTGGCAAAAGGAAATTTGCCAATTGCATCATCTGTGTCATCTCGATCTAGAATGTTGTACATCCCAGACACTGTAGCACCCATTGCACAAGAATGAGATGCACCAGTAGAAACCTTTGTCTTTTTGGATGAAGCACTGGATGGAGGAATATTTGTGGATGGATCAACATGTCTGCTAGAAAACAATCCTTTTCCAGTGGTTGCCCTTTCTGCCCTCCAAAGTTGCTCTCTTTGAGCTGAATTCAGGTTCTTTGAGGGACACATATTGACTCCTTTACCTGTAATAGCCAAAATGTGTTGCCTCACCTTGGTATAGCTGCCAGCAAAGTGATGCCCACAAATATTGTAGACCCAATCACGTGAGCCACCACCAACTTTTGGATTTTTTTTCGGCAGTCTGGTTGCATAGATTAGAAGTGGTTTTAGAGGATTAAATGCCTCCCTTTGCAAAATTTTCCAGTTTTCTTGGTGGGCCTCCAGAATTTACACCATGCAAAGGCCTATTCTGATTTCTAGTTCCTGCCCTCCCATGACTACTTACAATTTCTATTTTTTTTTTGTAAAACAGTAAATTTTATTTTATTTTTCTAACTATTCGAATTTCAAACTTTCAGTGTTGTTGACTGTGTAAAACACTAAAATGATTTTAGCATTTTACACAGTCAACAACACTCTGAAATTCGAAAATTAAAAATAAAATGAAAATAATGAAATTTTAACATTTATTCACTGTTTCAGTGTTTTACAAAAAAAATTAAGAAAAAAATAAAAAAAATACAGTGACAAACAACCTACAGCCTAAGCTAACAGGTAATAATAATTTTTTTATTTTTTTAATTTACAAATAAAATAAAAAAAATACAGTGAGGTTGTAACTTGTTAGCCGCACTCACTGTGGTGATTTTGGAACAACGACTATGAAGTTATGAATAGCGGCACGATGCAGGCTTCAACTCCAGCAAAGATGGCGGCAGTGGGCACAGTGCGGGCTTCGAACTCCAGCAGTGATGGCGGCACGGTGTGGGCTTTGAACTCCAGCAGAGATGGCGGAAGTGGGCACGGTGCGGGCTTCGAAGTCCAGCACGAATGGTGGAAGTGGGCACAGTGCGGGCTTCAAATTTTAGTAGAGATGGAGGCACGGTGCAGGCACAATGGAACAACAACACGGTGCGACTGGTCACTAAATTGAAGGGCTCGTTTGATGGTAGACGGCTACGGCGACTCTCAATGGTTTGACATCCAACAACAATGAAACATAAATATAAACCTAAACCGGCGGAACCTGAATCATATTATATAACTAATATTTTAATTTTATCATTTATCATTTTTTGGAGTGGAAACGACCTCAGCTGTCCTCGATTTGTGGATTCGTCCCCTTTTTTCAGGAAATGACCTCTCTGGAGACTCCTTGCGTACCTTGTTTTTTGGGAGCATGGGGAAACAACCCCATGTCATCCCCAAGTCCCCAGAGCACGGGGGAACTCCGATACTTGACCCTTAGGTAGGGGGACGTGACCCCGTGGAACACTGCATTAATATTAGGCATTCTATCAAATTCATCGACCTTAAGGCAAGACACATTTTGGAAGGTCAAACCTCTTTTTAAGGTTTCTCAATTATTTTAAATATTAAAGTTTGTCATCCCAGTTTGAAGCAAACATGAAAAATTGATACATGTTTAATTTTCTAAATTCCTATTTATTTTCAATTAACAAGTCACCATTCTCATTATTTTTAGCACATTGATGTCAACATTTTTAGCAGGGGATGGAGTGGTATTATTTTCACCACATTGATATTAACATATTTTTTTAGAAGTCGGATGGAGATCAGAGTAGACTGAATTTATAAAACATTATAAAGCATTCAAGAAGATATTAACTAATATCTATATAATTTTTTTGGTTTGTGGGCTCAACTTTCACATTTTTAAGTCTTTTTTTTGGTTCAATTTAGTATATTGTTGGGGATGCATATTGTGATCAGTCCAAATGTTGTATTTAATACAACTTTTTGATGATTAGTTATATGGAATTCCTTGTGTAGACTATTGCGACTGCATTTATGTTCCTTTCTGGTAAGGTAGAAGAAACTTATGTGCTTCCTTGAGATGTCACAATGCTGGCTTTCGGCAAAAGAGGAACCCAACTGCTACTGAATGTAGTAGAGAAAAGGTATGGTTTAGAACAGTGTAGAACTTAAAGTTGCAGCATGTTTTGCCTCTTTTTGCTAATGAACTTCAAGGAGCTAACATTTTGGATGTATTTTATGGATTCAATGTTTGTGTAGCATTTTCAGTTGTATTTATGCAATATGCTTTATGATATTTAAATCTGGTTTTCTAGAGTGCTATGGATAACAGAAATTGGCGGTACTAATGGCATAGTAGGTTCTTCTTTCCACACTGGCCTTCGCTTTTATCGCGCAACATCCATAAAAATATCTTGTTTCTGCATTCAAGAGTTTTAATGTTGCAGAAAATTCTTTAGCACAAGTAACATGGAATTTTGTAAATAATGGGTAAGTGTTCTAGTCTCTTATCCTTGTTCTTCAATATTTTATGCTTTTTGGATTGCATGTAGCTCTAGATTTTCAACAAGATTAGAAAATTGCTTTGTGTTATAGGGATTACAACTCTCTACCTCCAGTGCAGGCCTTGACATATCACTGTTGGAGCTATCTCTCTTGCAGTTAAGTTTTTGAAGGTTAAACAACCAATAGATGGAGAGAGGCCTTGGTGGGGGGATTTTGATGCGACTCCTCACCAGCGTGAGGGTCTGTGATATAATTTGGTGTTTTTGCAGATTGTTTAGATTTATAATATGCTCAAACTTTGCATAATGTCATCATATCTAAAAATGTTCTTTGATTGCGCATACACAGTAATTGTTGTTAGGTGAGATATATCTAGAAATAGGGGATTGGCTATTGTAAGTGATTTGTCAATTTGTGACATGTAGGCATCTACCCACTACAATTGTTAATTTCTGTGCTAATTTTTGTGCAACCGAATGCTGAATCTATATGAAGAAACCAATTCAACATCCATTCAAAATGACATCAACTCTCCTCAACGTGTAGATAATAAATTAAACTCTCATATAAGAATATTATACAAGTTTAGTTGTGTGAAAAGACCATATATGAAGAAACCAATTTAACATCCACTTCAAATGACTTCAAGTCTCCTCATGGTGTGGATAATAAATTAAACTCTTCATATAAGAATATTATACAAGTTTAGTTGTGTGAAAAGACCATATCAAAAGCGATTATTGCAGTAAACACCCACCATTTATGTAATAGAACTATTTTTCCACCCCGAGTTTGATGATATCGCAGGTTAAACACCAAATATAAGTCCATGTAATGTCAAGGCTGCAGGTGATACTATGCTTGGGCATGTAAATCAAGGTTTACCAATTCCAATATCTGTTACAAACTGATAAAAAAATAGCACATTTGAAACAATAAAGGACTCACCTCAGCTATTGAGAGTGAACTAACATCAATGGTAAGTTCAGGTAAAAGGAGAAATATGGATATACAAGAGCATTTTGTCAATACAAATTCTGGTCTTATTTGTGTTCATTTAAATTAGGGCATCTTAATTTATTTGTTGTTTATTTAAATATTGATTGCAATGAAATGTAGGGAAAGTGACATGGAGGATTATTGATGAAACAATTGAATATCTATTTGAGAAACACTATATTATAGTGGAGAGGTAAAAATCCTCTTTTGGTGCAAAATCCATGCTATCTGCTATGAAATCCTCATGTTGGTCTTTGTTTTATATTTTTCATAAGATTTTATGGTTTCTATTTAATACTCTTCTATTTTTTTGATGTGCAGGATGCCCTTGATTGGGTATGGAATTTTTTTGGGATTACAGAGAAGTGTCTACTATTTCTCTTTCTTTGTTTTTTTTATTATTTTCAATTTTTTTGCTATTTATGTTTGTATCTTTTGCTATTGCTTGTTGTTCCTTTGTTTTTTTTTTTGACATTTGTGAGCATGGCCATGCTATTGGATTTTTTTTTGTTTTTTTTGGTTTTTATATATATATATATATATTTTTTTTACCTTTGTTCATTATTTTTATTTTGGGTTCCGTGAGTGGGGAAATTAAGGCAAGCCTTTAACAACACATATTGTGGGTTTAGGGCTGATGAAGATTCAACAGATGTAATGGGCAAAAATGGAGGTATGTATGAGAGAATTCACCAGTTTGTTGCTACATAATTTAATGGTTCCACTTTGTTTTAATTGAACTCTTGCTGCTTCTTATATCATATGTGTTAATGTGAATTTATTATAGGCAATATTGTTTAAGGAAGGTAATTGGAATCTTTAAGCATAAGCAAAATTTGCTTTTCTAATTGAGTAGAGTTTGTATATATGGATGAAATAAAACAAAAGTTTAAATCCATGTTATGACCATACTAGTTTTCATCTACAATTGGAAGGGGTACTAAGCAGTTTGTGATTTTGTAGATATGGATGAAAGAAAACAAAAGTTTAAATCCATGTTATGACCATACTAGTTTTCATCTCCAATTGTTAGGGGTACTAAGTAGTTTGTGAGTTTGTACATATGGATCTAAGAGAACAAAAGTTTAAATCCATGTTATGACCATACTAGTTTTCATCTACAATTGGAAGGGGGTACTAAGCAGTTTGTAGATATGGATGAAAGAAAACAAAAGTTTAAATCCATGTTATGACCATACTAGTTTTCATCTAGGACAAACTATTTAGTACTTTTTTCCTGTTCTTGTCTCGCAATTTGTTTTTCAATTTTTTTTGGGTTTTTTGCAACTCTGTAAAACATGTTTTGCATCATGATTTGTTAACTAGGACATGGCTGAACTATATTTTTGATGGGAAAGCAATTTGTTTTTCTCGTGAATACATTAACTTTAGGCATTCTATCAAACTCATCGACCTTAAGGCAAGACGCATTTTGGAAGGTCAAACCTCTTTTAAAGGTTTCTTCAATTATTTTAAATATTCAAGTTTGTCATCCCAGTTTGAAGCAAACATGAAAAATTGACACATGTTTAATTTTCTAAATTCCTATTTATTTTCAATTCACAAGTCACCATTCTTATTATTTTCAGCACGTTGATGTCAACATTTTTAGGAGGGGATGGAGTGGTATTATTTTCACCACATTGATATTAACATATTTTTTTAGAAGTGGATGGATATCGGAGTAGACTGAATTTATAAAACATTATAAAGCATTCAAGAAGATATTAGCTAATATCTATATAATTCATTTTTGGTTTGTGGGCTAAACTTTCACATTTGTAAGTCTTTGTTTTTTTGTTCAATTTGGTATATTGTTGGGGATGCATATTGTGATCAGTCCAAATGTTGTATCTAATACAAGTTACAACCTTTTGATGATTAGTTATATGTACTTCCTTGTGTAGACTATTGCGACTGCATGTATGTTGCTTTTTGGCAAGGTAGAAGAAACTTATGTGCTTCCTTGAGATGTCACAATGCTGGCGTAGGACATTCAGTAAAAGAGGAACCCAACTGCTGCTGAATCTAGTAGAGAAAAGGTACGGTTTAGAACAGTGTAGAACTTAATGTTTCAGCATGTTTTGTCTTCTTTTGTTAATGAAATTTAAGGAGCTAACATTTTGGATGTATTTTATGGATTCATTGTTTGTGTATCATTCTTAGTTGTGTTTATGCAACTTGCTTTATGATATTTAAATTTGGTTTGCTAGAGTGCTATGGATAACAACAATTGGTGGTACTAATGGCATAGTAGGTGGTTCTTTCCACGCTGGCCTTTGCTTTTATTGCACAACATACATACAAATATCTTGTTTATGCAATCAAGAGTTTTAATGTTGCAGAAAATTCTTTAGCACAAGTAACATGGAATTTTGTGAATAATGGGTGAGTGTTCTAGTCCCTTATCCTTGTTCTTCAATATTTTATGCTTTTTGGATTGCATGTAGCTCTGGATTTTCAACAAGACTAGAAAATTGCTTTATGTGTTATAGGGATTACAACTCTCTACCTCCAGTGCAGGCCTTTACATATCGCTGTTGGAGCTATCTCTCTTGCTGTTAACTTTTTGAAGGTTAAACAACCATTAGATGGAGAGAGGCCTTTGTGGGAGGATTTTGATGTGACTCCTCACCAGCGTGAGGGTTAGCATATTTTCTTTGATATAATTTGGTGTTTTTTCAGATTGTTCAGATTTATAATATGCTCAAACTTTGCATAATGTCATCATATTTAAAAATGTTCTTTGATTGCACATACACAGTAATTGTTGTTAGGCGAGATATATTTGGAAACAGGGGATTGGAAATTGTAAGTGACATGTAGGCATCTACCCACTACAATTGTTAATTTCTGTGCTAATTTTTGTGCAACCGAATGCTGGATCTATATGAACAAACCAATTCAACATCCACTTCAAATGACATCAACTCTCCTCAAGGTGTGGATAATAAATTAAACTCTTCATATAAGAATATTATACAAGTTTAGTTGTGTGAAAAGACCATATCAAAAGCGATTATTGCAGTAAACATCCACCATTTATTTAATAGAGATATTTTCTCCACCTCGAGTTTGATGATATTGCAGGTTAGACACCAAATATAAGTCCATGTAATGTCAAGGCTGCAGGTGATACTATGCTTGGGCATGTAAATCAAGGTTCACCAATTCCAATATCTGTTACAAACTGATAAAAAAATAGCACATTTGAAACAATAAAGGAATCAACTCAGCTACTGAGAGTGAACTAACATCAATGGTAAGTTCAGGTAAAAGGAGAAATATGGATATACAAGAGCATTTTTCAATACAAATTCTGGTCTTATTTGTGACTGTTCATTTAAATTAGAGGCATCTGAATTTATTTAAATATTGAGTGCAATGAAATGTAGGGAAAGTGACATGGAGGATTATTGATGAAACAATTGAAATATCTATTTGAGAAACACTATATTGTAATGGAGAGGTAGTGGTAGAGGTAAGTTCTCTTTTGGTGCAAAATCCATGCTATCCGCTATGAAATCCTCATGTTGGTCTTTGTTTTATATTTTTCATAAGATTTTACAGTCTCTATTTAATACTCTATTTTTTTGATGTGCAGGATGCCCTTGATTGGCTATGGACTTTTTTGGGGGTTACAGAAAATTGTCTACTATTTCTCTTTCTTTGTGTTCTTTGTTATTTTCATTTTTTTTACTATTCCTTGTTGTTCCTTTGTTTTTTTTACAGCTATGGCTGTTATTTTTTTACATTTGTGAGCATGGCCATGCTAAATTGTAGTTTGGAATTTTTTTTTTTTTGCATTTTTTTTTGGTTTATATATATATACTTTTTTTTTGTTAACTTTGTTCATGATTTTTGTTTTGGGTTCCATGAGTGGGGAAATTAAGGCAAGCCTTAAGAAGACATATTGTGGGTTTAGGGCTGATGAAGATTCAACAGATGTAATGGCCAAAGATGGAGGTATGTATAAGAGAATTCACTAGTTTGTTGCTAGATTATTTAATGGTTCCACTTTGTCTTAATTGAAATCTTGCTGCTTCTTATATCATATGTGTTAATGTGAAATATGGGTAAAGGAAGGTAAATGGAATCTTCAGCATAAGCAAAACAAAAGTAGAGTTTGTATATATGGATGAAATAAAACAAAAGTTTAAATCCACGTCATGACCATACTAGTTTTCATCTACAATTGGGAGGGAGGGGGGTTACTAAGCAGTTTGTGAGTTTGTAGATATGCATGAAAGAAAACAAAAGTTTAAATCCATGTTATGACAATACTAGTTTTCACCTACAATTGTTAGGGGTACTAAGCAGTTTGCAAGTTTGTAGATATGGATGAAAGAGAACAAAAGTTTAAATCCTTGTTATTACCATACTAGTTTTCATCTACAATTGGGAGGGGTACTACGCAGTGTGTGAGTTTGTAGATATGGATGAAAGAAAACAAAAGTTTAAATCCATGTTTTCATCTACAATTGTTAGGGGTACTAAGTAGTTTGTGAGTTTGTAGATATGTATGAAAGAGCAGAAGTTTAAATCCATGTTATGACCATAGTAGTTTTCATCTACAATTGGAAGGGGTACTAAGCAGTTTGTAGATATGGATGAGAGAAAACAAAAGTTTAAATCCGTGTTATGACCATGCTAGTTTTCATCTAGGGCAAACAATTTAGTACATTTTTCCTGTTCTTGTCTCGCAATTTGTTTTTCAAATTTTTTGGGTTTTTTGCAACTCTGTAAACTGTGTTTTGCATCATGATCTGTTAACTAGGACATGGCTGAACTATATTTTTGATGGGAAAGCAATTTTTTTTCTCGTGAATACATTCATTTTAGGCATTCTATCAAATTCATCGACCTCAAGGCAAGACACGTTTTGGAATTTCAAACCTCTTTTTATGGTTTAAATATTCAAGTTTGTCATCCCAGTTTGAAGCAAACATGAAAAATTGACACATGTTTAATTTTTCAAAATTCCTATTTATTTTCAATTCACAAGTCACCATTCTTAGTATTTTCAGCACATTGATGTCAACATTTTTAGGAGGGGATGGAGTGGTATTATTTTCACCACATTGATATTAACACATTTTTTTAGAAGTGGATGGAGATCGGAGTAGACTGAATTTATAAAACAGTATAAAGCATTCAAGAAGATATTAGCTAATATCTATATAATTCATTTTTGGTTTGTGGGCTAAACTTTCACATTTGTAAGTCGTTGCTTTTTTGTTCAATTTGGTATATTGTTGGGGATGCATATTGTGATCAGTCCAAATGTTGTATCTAATAAAAGTTACGACCTTTTGATGATTAGTTATATGTACTCCCTTGTGGAAACTATTGCGACTGCATGTATGTTCCTTTCTGGCAAAGTAGTTCGTTGAGATGTCAAAATGCTGGCGTAGGACATTCAGCAAAAGAGGAACCCAACTGCTGCTGAATGTAGTAGAGAAAAGGTACTGTTTAGAACAGTGTAGAACTTAATGTTGCAACACATTTTGTCTTTTTTTGCTAATGAACTTTAAGGAGCTAACATTTTGGATGCATTTTATGGATTCTTCGTTGTGTTTATGCAACTTGCTTTATGATATTTAAATTTGGTTTTCTAGAGTGCTATGGATAACAGCAATTGGTGGTACTAGTGGCATAGTAGGTTCTTCTTCCACACTGGCCTTTGCTTTTATCGCTCAACATACATACAAATATCTTGTGAGTGTTCTAGTCTCTTATTCTTGTTCTTCAATATTTTATGCTTTTTGGATTGCATGTAGCTCTGCATTCTCAACAAGACTAGAAAACCGATTTATGTGTTAGAGGGATTACAGCAATCTACCTCCAGTGCAGGCCTTCACATATCGCTGTTGGAGCTATCTCTCTTGCTGATAAGTTTTTGAAGGTTAGACAACCATTATATGGAGAGAGGGCTTTGTGGGGGATTTTGATGTGACTCCTCACCAGCGTGAGGGTTAGCTTATTTTCTTTTGATATAATTTGCTGTTTCTGCAGATTGTTCAGATTTATAATATGCTCAAACTTTGCATAATGTCATCATATATAAAAGTGTTCTTTGATTGCGCATACACAGTAATTGTTGTTAGGCGAGATATATTTGGAAATAGGGGCTTGGAAATTGTAAGTGACTTGTCAATTTGTGACATGTAGGCATCTACCCACTACAATTGTTAATTTCTGTGCTAATTTTTGTGCAACCGAATGCTGGATCTATATGAACAAACCAATTCAACGTCCACTTCAAATGACATCAACTCTCCTCAAGGTGTGGATAATAAATTAAACTCTTCATATAAGAATATTATACAAGTTTAGTTGTGTGAAAAGACCATATCAAAAGCGATTATTGCAGTAAACATCCACCATTTATTTAATAGAGATATTTTCTCCACCTCGAGTTTGATGATATTGCAGGTTAGACACCAAATGTAAGTCCATGTAATGTCAAGGCTGCAGGTGATACTATGCTTGGGCATGTAAATCAAGGTTCACCAATTCCAATATCTGTTACAAACTGATAAAAAAATAGCACATTTGAAACAATAAAGGACTCAACTCAGCTACTGAGAGTGAACTAAAATGAATGGTAAGTTCAGGTAAAAGGAGAAATATGGATATACAAGAGCATTTTGTCAATACAAATTCTGGTCTTATATGTGTTCATTTAAATTAAAGGCATCTGAACTTATTTGCAGGGAAAGTGACATGGAGGATTATTGATGAAACAATTGAAATATCTATTTGAGAAACACTATATTATAGTGGAGAAGTAGTGGTAGAGGTAAGTTCTCTTTTGGTGCAAAATCCATGCTATCTGCTATGAAATCCTCATGTTGGTCTTTGTTTTATATTTTTCATAAGATTTTATGGTCTCTATTTAATACTATTCTATTTTTTTGATGTGCAGGATGCCCTTGAGTGCCCTTGATTGGCTATGGATTTTTTTTGGGATTACAGAGAAGTGTCTACTATTTCTCTTTCTTTGTTTTTTTTTTATTATTTTCAAATTTTTTTGCTATTTTTGTTTGTATCTTTTGCTATTGCTTGTTCCTTTGTTTTTTATTTTATTTTACAGCTATGGCTGTTATTTTTTTACATTTGTGAGCATGGCCATGCTAAATTGTAGTTTGGATTTTTGTTTTTCATTTTTTTTTGGTTTATATATATATATATATATATATATATATTTTTTTTAATCTTTGTTCATGATTTTTGTTTTGGGTTTCGTGAGTGGGGAAATTAAGGCAAGCCTTAACAACACATATTGTGGGTTTAGGGCTGATGAAGATTCAACAGATGTAATGGGCAAAGATGGAGGTATGTATGAGAGAATTCACTAGTTTGTTGCTACATAATTTAATTGTTCTACTTTGTTTTAATTGAACTCTTGCTGCTTCTTATATCATATGTGTTAATGTGAATTTATTATAGGCAATATAGGTAAAGGAAGGTAATTGGAATCTTTAAGCACAAGCAAAACTTGCTTTTCTAATTGATTAGAGTTTGTATATATGGATGAAATAAAACAAAAGTTTAAATCCATGTCATGACCATACTAGTTTTCATCTACAATTGGGAGGGGTACTAAGCAATTTGTGAGTTTGTAGATATGGATGAAAGAAACAAAAGTCATCTACAATTGGGAGGGGTACTAAGCAATTTGTGAGTTTGTAGATATGGATGAAAGAAAACAAAAGTTTAAATCCGTGTTGTGACCATACTGTTTTCCTCCACAATTGTTAGGGGTATGAAGCAGTTTGTGAGTTTGTAGATATAGATGAAAGAGAACAAAAGTTTAAATCCATGTTATGACCATACTAGTTTTCATCTACAATTGGGAGGGGTACTAAGCAGTTTGTGAGTTTGTAGATATGGATGAAAGAGACAAAGTTTAAATCTATGTTCTGACCATACTAGTTTTCATCTACAATTGACAGGGGTACTAGCAGTTTGTGAGTTTGTAGATATGGATGAAAGAGAACAAAAGTTTGAGTCCATGTTATGACCATACTAGTTTTCATCTACAATTGGAAGGGGTACTAAGCAGTTTGTAGATATGGATGAAAGAAAACAAAAGGTTAAATCCATGTTATGGCCATACTAGTTTTCATCCACAATTGGGAGGGGTACTAACTTCTAAACAGTTTGTCTCAATAGAGAGTGGGTTTCTTACGTGTATTCCAATCTCAACATTTTCATTACAACATGACACGTTTTTCTTCTCAGCTCCATAATATCTACAACTTTCTATATGGTTGCTTCATGTTTTTAGGAAGGAGCCAAGAGCATCATGGACTTCTTACATCATTCTATCATAGAGAAATGCACGTTTGACAGAAATTTACCATGGCTAGGCAATATAACGAACATAAAAAAATTGGCCTCCTAAAAGGCTAGGAAAGAGTGCATTCAACTTTGGTACATGTAGGGTTTATGGAGGGGTCTGGTTTCAACCTCACGCCAACAGCTCCCTTTAGCCTTATCCTACATTTAGTTTTCTGCCATTCTTCAATCAACTTTAGTTGGGCCTTAATTCACACACTAACCTATTTGGAGACGAAGCCTCATGCCTCATTCTAAATACATGTTTTTGCCATTCTTCAATCAACTCTAGTTGGGCCTTAACTCCACACACTTAGTTTTCTGCCATTCTTCAATCAACTTGTTGGGGCGTAATTCACACACTAACCTATTTTGAGACGAAGCCTCATGCCTCATTCTAAATACATGTTTTTGCCATTTTTCAATCAACTTTCGTTGGGCCTTAACTCCACACACTAACATAGAAAACCTAGCCTCATAAAACCTAGGAACATAGACCAGCTAAAACTAAATAGGGTTTTGATAGACTCCTATGAAGAAGTGGTCCAAACAGGCCAAAGAAACCTTCTTCAGCATATATTTTGTTCCCCCAAGGACAATGGACTCAAGTGGGTCTTATTAGCAAACAATGGCCGATCTTGAAGGAAACCAAATGGAAACCAAATGCTAATTGTTTTTATTCTAAAGGGAATTAAGTTATTAACCAAAAAGTTTTTTGAGAGTGGTGCCCTTATGCTTGCTCGTTGTCTTTCTTACGATATTAGGCTTGAAGGGAATTTAGATTCCTTAAAAACTTCAGTACTCCATCATATCATCACATGCACATAGAAAAAATGCATTTCCCCAATGTCATATAATGCTCTAGTCTATTGTAAACCGAACAAAATATTTGATGCCCTTCTGATTTACTTCTATAAGAAAGACATTGATTTCTATTATATGAATGCTTCCCATGTTTTTTTTTAAGAATGTTCATTTTAATTATATGCTCCAATTCACTATGTTATATCACCAATTGGTGAAATATGAGAATCCAAATATGATTTTCAAGGACATGGGAGCTTTTATAAGAACTAAATGGAAAGCATTGACCATAGAAAAGAAATCATGTGAAGAGAAACAAGATGAAAAGAAAGCACACACTGGTGGTAAACTATGGAACTGTGAAGACTTTATTCACTATGTTCTATATTTTTACATTAGGTTTCAAGGGCTCGCAAAGGGCTCGCAAATTAGACTTTTGAAGATTTTGGGGCTACATAAACACGAGACTATAGAACTGAAGCTTCTCTAAAACTAACAGAAACACAGGTCCACATTTAAGCTTTTGGAACAATATATGTGCTTTCTCTTCCTGTAAAGACTTAAAAACATAAATGAATATTGTCATTTGATGCAATTATTTTTGAAAATAGAAATGAATTATTGTTATATCTTGCCATGTGTAGGATGAGGATTTGTTCTTGTAGCAACCAATGCTTTGTCCAAACTTTTATTGCTTGGAGGCTTGGGGCCTTGGTTCCTTGGACCGTAAATGTTCCACTGCATGCAGTTCGGGCAGGAGATCAAAGACAGGGATGCTACGTACCGCACCTCTTGCCATTATTGGTCACCCTCCCCATATACCATTGCTATCTTTAGCCCTGTCCATTTATCATACTCATTGTGCCTTTGTATCTCTGGATTCATTGAAGCAGCAATAAAGGGCAACCTGACAAGCGAATTGAAACATGTTAAATGTATGACCTCTTCCGTTTCGGTGCTGATCTAACTATACTGGGAAATCTAAGCCCCAGGTTTTGCCTCAATTTTGTATGGCAGCAAGCATTTGTGACTCTTATTTTGGTTGCTAAGCTTTGTACATTTCAGAAGTTATTTTTATCCATGATACCAAGGTTTGTGCTAAGCTAGCCCACTTGTTTATTTTTATACCATTGTTAGTTTGTTTGCTTTCATATATTTATGTTTCTGAGTTTTCACTTATTCATGGTGCACAGGCTGTCAACAATTTGACGGGAATGGAGTTGCAGAGAGTTGTGCCAGGGCAGCATGGAAACTTTGACAAAATGGAGACCTGTAGAAAAACAACAGTCAATGATTTTCTACAATCAACGAGGCAAAGTAAGATAAGTGGTAGGAACAAGAGTCGGGATGGTGCAGTAAAACGACCACTGCAAGGCCATGAGCGAGATTGTGCCTCAAGAAGGAAGAAATAAATTTGCAGTGAACATGAAATACATAGATTGGATGCTAAATACACAAGTTTCTGTTAGCATATCTACATTCAAAGGCAGTAATTACAGACCTATTTTTGTATGGTGACATTTTTTATTTGTTTATGGTCAGTTTAATTCTTTTCATATATTTATTTTTCCAAGTTTGTGCTTGTTCATTGTGCACAGGTTGTTGCTATTAGGCAATTTGATTGGAATAGAGGGCAAGGAAACAGAGAATTGTGCCAGGACATCATGGAAATGCATGGGAACTTTGACAAACTCAAGACTTGAAAATGACAATCAATGATGCAAATTAAGATGAGTGGTAGGAAGAAGAGTTGGGACTGTGCAGTAAACCGTCACTGCAAGTCCTCGCAAATTAGACTTTTGAAGAGGGCCATGGAAACATGAGACTATAGCCCTGAAGGCTGAAGCTTCTCTAAAACTAACAGAAGCACAAGCAAAGGTCAACATTTAAGCTTTTGGAACAATATATGTGCTTTATGTTCCTGTTAAGATATAAAAATATATTGTCATTTTTGAAAAGAGAAATGAATTATTGTTATATCTTGCCATGTGTAGGACCAGGCTTTGTTCTTGTCCTAACCAATGCTTTGTCCAAACTTTAATTGCTTTGCAGGCTTTGGGCCTTAGTTCCTTATATCTTGTTCCTTTGACCGTAAATGTTCCACTGCCTGCATGTCAGGCAGGAGATCAAAGACAGGGATACTACCTACTTCACCTCTCCCCATCATTGGTCACCCTCCCCATATACCATTGCTATCTTTAGCCCCGTCTATTGGTCATACTCACTCTACCTTTGTATTTCTGGATTCATTGAATTGATACTAAAGGGCAACCTGACAAGCAAATTGAACCATGTTGAACGTATGACCTCTTCAATTTCGGGCTGATCTAACTATATCTGGGATTCTAAGCCCCCAAGTTTGCCTCAATTTTGTGTGTGGTTGCTAAGCTTTGTACTTTTCAGAAGTTATATTTATCCATGATACTAAGGTTTGTGGTAAGCTATCCCACTTTTTTATATTTTTACCCTTGTTAGTTTAATTGCTTTTATATATTTATGTTTGTAAATTTGTGCGTATTCATTGTGTACAGGCTGTCAACAACTTGACGGGAATGGAGTTGCAGAGAGTTGTACCAGGGCAGCGTGGAAACTTTGGAAACTTTGACAAACTCGATACCTGTAGAAAAAAAACCAACAATGATGCAAACTAAGATAAGTGGTGGGAAGAGGAGTTAGGATGGTGCAGTAAAACCATCACTGGACATGATCAAGGTTGATCCTCAAGAAAGAAGAAAGAAAATTTGCAGTGAACTTGAATTACACATGCTAAAAGGGCTGAGAGGAAAAAATGGATTGGATGCTAAATACAAATAAAGCTTTTGCTAGCATATCTCCATTCAAAGGTAGTAATTACAAACCTATTTTTCTATGGTGACATTTTTTATTTGTTTAGGATTTTTTGGTTGGCTGACCCTCGAGGATTTGAACATTGTTTACATAATACTTCTATGGCGATAGGCAATTGATCTGACCTATTGTTTATGGTTAGTTTAGTTCTTTTCATATATTTATTTTTCCAAGTTTGTGCTTATTCATTATGCACAGGCTGTTGCTATTAAGCAACTTGATGGGAATGGAGGGCAAGGAAACACAGAGAATTGTTCCAGAGCAGCATGGAAATGGATTGGAACTTTGACAAACTCAAGACTTGTAGAAAAACAACAATCAATGATGGGAATGGAGGGCAAGGGAACACAGAATTGTTCCAAAGCAGCATGTTGCTTAATGGGAATGGAGGGCAAGGAAACACAAAGAATTGTTCCAGAGCAGCATGGAATGGATTGGAACTTCGACAAACTCAAGACTAGTAGAAAAACAACAATCAATGATGGGAATGGAGGGCAAGGGAACACAGAGAATTGTTCCAAAGCAGCATGGGAATGGATGGGAACTTTGACAGACTCAAGACTTGTAGTAAAACAACTATCAATGATGCAAATTAAGATAAGTGGTAGGAAGAGGAGTTGGGACGGTGCAGTAAACTGTCACTGCAAGGCCATGATCAAGGTCGAGCCTCAAGAAAGAAAAAGCCATGATTAAGGTTGATCCTCAAGAAAGAAAATTTGCTCTGAAGCATGAAATACACCGATAGACTGACTAAAATGTTGGGAGGAAAAGTCTCCGTTATCTTATTATCTCCATTCAAAAGTAATACTTGGTAAATGTTGTCTGCCACAATAGTCCAGACTCCAAAACACTAATATAGGCGTGAATTAAGCAAAGGAGCTTTAAAAAGATGGCATAGATGTCTTTTTGGGCTGTTCTTAGAAATCGAAGGACATCATAGTACAGGGTTATCATCAATCACAAACTCTGGGGATTCTCAGTCTTCACATCCCTCATTCAGTTCTAGTGGCATCATCATATTCAGGTCTAATGATATAACTTAAGTCAGAAATCGAAGGACATCAGGTCTAATGATTCAACTTAAGTCAGAAATCGAAGGACATCATAGCAATGTTTTTTGGGCTGTTCCTATCAAATCAGATTTGCAAGCCCATGTCATTGCAAGCCCACTTCAGAAATTGAAGGACATAGCAGAAGTTTATTATCAATCACAAACAAACTCTGAGAATCCTCATCGTCTTCCCATCTCTCATTCGATTCTAGTGGCATCAACATATTCAAGTGTAACAATTCTTATTCAAGTCTAACAGTTCTTGGATCCAATGTTTAGCCTGTAAATACAATATTGCCCCCCAATAGACTGGTTTTCTTTCCCAATTAGTTTTTATGTTGGACAGCAATTTGGATATTGTAAATTGCACCATAAACCACATATTTATTTTGGGCCCAGCACTGTGTACCCTTTGTGATAATACAAGTAATGTTCCTGTACTTTGAAATTAGTTTCTATACTGGTCAGCAATTTGGATATTATAAATTGCACCATAAACCACATATTTATGTTGGGCCCGGCACTGTGCCCTTCGTGCTACCCTTTGTGCTAATACAAATGTTGGAACTTGGGCCCAGGACTGTTTGCCCTTTGTGCTAATACAAGTAATGTTCCTGTACTTCAAAATCAGTTTCTATGCTGGTCAGCAATTTAGATATTGTAAATTGCACCATAAACCATATATTTATGTTGGGCCCAGCACTGTGTGCCCTTCGTGCTAACACAAATATAGCAAATAATGTTTCTGTACTTCAAAATTAATACATTGAGCAAATAATGTTTCTGTACTTCAAAATTAATACATTGAGCAAATAATGTTTCTGTACTTTAAAATTAATACATTGTGCCATAAATGAACCGAGTATCTTCATAACTAGCTCTCAATAATAGCCCTACAGTGGACTTCTTTAACAGTTCTACATGTCTATATTTTATGGAATTTGAAGTTTTGGTTCAAAGAGTGTCATGATTTTTCCCACTTAACTTAAAAATCAATTTAGTGCAAAATTATATATATTTCAAGGTTGAGCTGCAAACCTGACAGTGTCTTCAATGCATTTTATTGCTAACAGTGTTTTCTCCCTACAGTGGACTTCTTCAACAGTTCTATATGTCTAGATTTTATGGAATTTGAAGTTTCGGTTAAAAGAGTGTCATGATTTGTTCCACTTAACTTAAAAATCAAGCTAGTGCAAAATTATATATATTTCGAGGTTGAGCTGCAAACGACTTGAATGCATTTTATTCCTGAGTGTCTTCAATGCATTTGATTGCTAATAGTGTTTTCTTTAAGTATCCGTAAAGGGGATCACTTTGTGTTTATTCTAAGATATCCTATATCCTATTTATTTGGTGTTGTGTTCTCAGATGTTATTAATGTTCCTGGCTTTTGAATGGAGAAGGTGGTTTGAGCTTCCAGAAGGTGGGAGAACCCTTAAAGGTAGAAAGTTTAGGTTCGTAGCAAGCCTAGATAGGAAGTGGGGATTAGACTAGTCATTGTACATTACAGAAAAGTATTTCATGCACAATTGCATGGGTAGGGACACGTGTAGGAACACCTGCAGGCCAAATTGGCATCACAATGTAAACAACAACCCTTTAATTTTTCTGCACAACTGCAATGGTAGGGACACCTCCAGGGCAAATTGGGATCACAATGTAAACAACAACCCTTTAATTTTTCTCCATAACTGCAATAATTTTTCTGCACAACTGCAATGGTAGGGACACCTCCAGGGCAAATTGGCATCACAATGTAAACAATAACCCAATAATTTTTCTGCACAACTGCAATGGTAGGGACACCTCCAGGGCAAATTGGCATCACAATGTAAACAATAACCCTTTAATTTTCCTGATTGCACCCGCAACCTTGTGAGACAACCAGTTGTAAGAAGACCCTGAGAAGTATTGCCTCTTTCAATGTGCATTTGTATTTATAGCTAGATTTCCATTGATTTCTTTCATTGTTCTTGAACTATGAATCCAAGATGATGAATACATTCTTCTGATTTCAAACTTGCCCCCTTCAATGGCACATAGGTCATTTGTATTGCAAAGTTTGGAAGTCCTAATCTGCGAATCGAGACATTTGTTGTAGTCAAAGTAAAATGAAATTGAAAGTGTCTCAATCTGACTAACTACAAATTCCACAGTATCCTGGTCTTTGTGCTCTTTTTAATGTGTGCTTGTATTTATAGGTAGATTTTCGTTGATTTTTTCCATTGTTCCTGGACTATGAAATCAAGATGACGAATACTTTACTCTGATTTCAAACCGCCCCGTCAATGGTACAAATGTCATTTGTATCAATGATAGTAATTTCAGAGTTTGGAAGTCCTAACCTTCCAATGGAAGCATTTGTTGTAGTCAAAGTAAAATGAAATGCCAATTTCACTCTTGAATGGTACAAATGTCATTTGTATCAATGAGATAGTAATTGCAAAGTCTGGAAGTCCTAATCTGCCAATGGAAGCATTTGTTGTAGTCAAAGTAAAACGAAATGCCAATCTCACTCTTGAAAGTAGTGTAGTCTGATTAATTACAAATTCCACATTATCCAGTCTTTGCGCTCTTTCATGGGTCTCGAAGTATCACTGTATTTGTTGTTGTATTCCTCTTACAAATTCCACATTAAGTATCACTGTATTTATTGATATAGTCCTCTTGTTGAATTGTTGGATCATTTAATGGTATTTGTTAGTAGAAGTAAGTAAAAATAAGTTAGGTTTTGATCTAGTCCTAACTTACTCGTTATTCTATTAGACAAACACTAACGAATAGCTTTGATAAAGCGACACTAATTCATGGCTAACTAGCTCATTCTACTACTAAGATAAATTTTCTAAGACAATCTCGACCAAAGTCACCACTTTTTACCTCTGAAAATGTTTGATTCCTCTTAGATTGAAATAAAGAAAACTAAACTGAGCAAGACTAGAAAACTTTCATATTTTGAACCACCACCCTTTTACACCTGTTTCACTTTACCTCAGAATACACTTCACCTATAGAATAAACTTCACCTATAGAAATCCTCTGGCAATGGAAACCGGAGACGAGAATGAAATTGTTGGTAAGTTAAAGAGATCTTTAGATGTCCGTATGAAACCACCACACTTCCACACCTGTTTCACTTTACCTCGGAATAAACTTCACATATAGAAACCCTGTGGCAATGGCCGTAGACGAGAATGGAATCATTGGTAAGTTAAAGAGATCTTTAGATGTCCATAGAACAAAGCAATGCAAAGGATAGATCGACAAAGCTAATCCATAGCACGGTGTAGCGAATCACATAGTACATTGTTGTAGGTGTTGTAGCAACTCACATGGTAGGACGGTGTTGTAAGTGTTAGAAGCAACTCACATAGAAATAGGTGTTGTAGCAACTCACATAGTAGGACGGTGTTGTAGGTGTTAGAAGCAACTCACATAGAATTAGGTGTTGTAGCAACTCACATAGTAGGATGGTGTTGTAGGTGTTAGAAGCAACTCACATAGAAAGACGTCGTTGTAGTCATTGAACCCTCTTGAGTTGAGGATGAGAGTCCATAGGAGTGATCCACCTCTTCATAAATCTTCACCTAGCTTAACCTTCCTAAAAAAATATAATTATACCAAATCCTTAATACCAAATCCGTTGAACCCTCTTGAGTTGAGGATGAGAGTCCATAGGAGTGATCCACCTCTTCATAAATCTTCACCTAGCTCAACCTTCCTAAAAAAATATAATTATACCAAATCCCTAATACCAAATCCGTTGAACCCTCTTGAGTTGAGGATGAGAGTCCATAAGAGTGATCCACCTCTTCATAAATCTTCACCTAGCTAAACCTTCCTAAAAAAATATAATTATACCAAATCCCTAATACCAAATCCCCAATCTAATGCGATGTATAATAGTAGATTTAGTAGATTTACTGCAAAAAATAATATACTTCATTATGGTGATCCAACCTTCACCTAGCTCAACCTCCCTTGAAAAAATATAATAGTAGTTTTATTGAAAAAAATAATATACTTCATTATGGTGATCCAACCTTCACCTAGCTCAACCTCCCTTCAAAGAAATATAATTTTACTAAATCCCCAATCTAATGCGATATATAATAGTAGATTATAAAAATAATGTATTTCATTATGGTGATCCAAGTTCTTATTAAGAGGGTTGATACCTCCTTTGTCTTTGGTCTATTGGAACTTCTTTCGAGGTAGAAAAGTTGATTGCAAGCCAAAGCCAATTTAGATGCCCTGAGACAAAATAACAAATCAACAAAGCTAATAAAAACACCCTAACATGAAACAACAAGCTTTTCAAGTTTAGCGCTTCATCCTCTAGTAGCAAGATAGGAAGGAACCAACACCATAAATTCTTCAACATGACATTGCCCAAAATATCAACCTCGATGCCATCACGAAAAACATTACAGTAACGAATAATAGATGATTTGCTTAGTTTGCACTTTGGTTATGAAGAAATCACGAGGTCAAATCCCATAATCACATACTTTTGTTGCTTTCACCCGCCGCAGCGCCTTAGAAAAGCCCCCTGTGACTCCCACTTTCAGTGCCTTTTGGATGTAGATTTACTATAGGCGGAAGCTCTGTCCATAAAACGAGGGAAAAAAAAATCTGACGCTATATACCAACTGCAAATTGTAACTGTCTGAAAAACTCAAATTACATAGATGGCAATAGAAACTTAACATTGTCAGAAAAATCGACTTTCGTCGGTAAATTGTAGCATATAAATGTACGTGTGTGCAGATTGAATAAATGGCCTGCTGAGCTCTGTTTTGCATTTACTTCGTGTGATTATTAGGGTGACAGGTAGAAGTATTTGGGTTTGAATGAAGCAAATTTTGCGTTTATTCTTTCTGACAGTTCTTTGTATGGAAATTCGTGGTAGCTCTATGTAACTTTCATGTTTATAGAGACAGGATAACAGGGTAGCTCTACATGCTTCGACTGTTGCAGATAAATGGATATTCCATATTTTTACAAGTTCTTAACATAAATTGGGTATTTTTATTAAATGACAGTACATAAGTGAATATCTCTTTCTCTCTTTTGTAGAGCTCCTTTTATCATTTAGTGACGTATAATAAGTTATTATAGTTAGAAGGTTATTTGTCAAATTTCATATCATAGCTATTTTGGTTTGGTCACCACTTATTTGTTATTTCCCATTTCATAGCTATGACATCTCTGTCTTATTGCAACCTTATTATATGTAATGATTTTTTCTTCAGTGAAAATGGGCACAAAGGTTCAAAGGTTCTGTAGCGAATATTGTCCAAGAATGGAGTGTATCACATGACTGTTGTTTATCGTCGTAGTTGTAATGAGCAAATCAGGGTCAATTTAACACTGTTGTTTAAATCCTTTTGCTGTATTAACTTTATGATCTTGGGCTTCTTCTAGATTTGTCCATCTACATGCTGCTTTAACTTTATGATCTTGGGCTTCTTCTAGATTTGTCCATCTGCATAAGCTACGCTGCCTTTATTCTTATTCAGTTTAAATGAAACTTCTTCTAGATTTGTCCATCTACATAAGCTACGACACCTTTATTCATATTCAGTTTAAATGAAACTTCTTCTAGATTTGTCCATCTACATAAGCTACGCTGCCTTTATTCTTATTCAGGTTAATTTCATTTTTTTAGGTGGATAATGTATTTGAAAAAAAAGCTGAAGCCGAGCCATCTTGTGAAATTCTCTCAAATCCAGTTCGAGTTGTTCCAGCGCAGTATATTAATTTTTTTTGAAGCCGAGCCATCTTGTGAGATTCTCTCAAAGTCACAATTGTCTCAAATCCAGTTCGAGTTGTTCCAGCGCAGGAAAAGTATATTAAGTTTTTTTGAAGAGAGCGCATATGTGCCCATCTAATTAATGCCTTCAGGGTTTGATTTACTAAGGGTCACCAAGCCTTCAGAACCAGAAGCGTATTTTGACTGATTCATCACCTTCATCATTAACGTCATCTGGAAATTCGTCAATCCCCAAGCACTTGCATCAACTCCCTGTTGAGGATGGAGAACCTCAACCACAACAATCTTTTGAATAAAACACATGGTCCAACTGATTGGACAGTTTTTAACTGGAAGAAATCGTTTCTTGAAAGATTCCTTAGAAACAATCTTTTGAATAAAACACAATCCAACTTATTGGATAGTTTTTCACTGGAAGAAATCGTTTGTCGAAAGATTCCTTCGAAACGACAGACCTTCCAAAAGGTCCTCTTTATTTGCATTTTTAGAAGTCATTATGTGGTTTGTTTAATTTTACCTTTATTTGCATTTTTTTAGAAGTCATTATGCGGCTTTGTTTAATTTTAACCATGTATTTATCTTCTCCGGTCCAAAAAGAGGCACTTAATAATCTTGTTGGCATAACTACTATTGTTATGATGGTCATGATATCATTTGAAGTTTGTTATGATGGTCATGATATCATTTGAAGTTTGTATGTGCCTCTGAAGTATGGAAGTTTGTATGTGAGTAGATAAATCATAAATTAGTGAGTTTGGATCATAATTTTTATGGTGACCTTTTATGTTAGAAGTTTGTATGTGAGCAGATAAATCATAAATTAGTGTGAGTTTGGACTATAATTATGACTTGAAATCATAAATTAATGTGAGTTTGGACCATAATTTTTATGGTGACCTTTTATGTTAGACTTTGCATGTATTATTTTTCACTAGCACCAATTCTTGGATATCTGGGTTTGATTTAAGTATTCTACCTTTGAAGTTTCACCAACATTAGTGCTTTCATATTTGGGTTTGATTAAGGGATTCTACCTTGAAACTCCTTGATGAGCCACATCTTGTATGAAGTTTTTCATGAGCTACATCTTGTATGAAGTCCTTGAAGTATTTGATTAGCTACATCTTATATGAAGTTTTCATATAATATGAAGTATGACTCTTTGAAGTACTTCATGAGCTACATCTTGTATGAAGATGAATTCATGAAGTATGAAGTGCTACATTTTGATGTATGAAGTATATATAAAGTATACATCAAGATTATATGAAGTATGAAGTCCTTGAAGGAGTATGAAAATTCTTGTATGAAGTAATAATATCACATTACAAGATTCAAATCTTTAATATTTTAAGCACCTAAAGATAAACAGATTATAAAGATAAAAAAAATTATGAAGACAAAAATGACTTGTAAAAGCAAATTGTCATTATTTTTCATATTTTAAGATTCTTGCATTGTCACTATTTTTCATATTTTGAGGTTCTTGTATGAAGATTCAAGATTAAAAAAAAAAATATTAAAAATATGAAGATTCAAGATTCAAATTAAGCATATAAATATTATAAAGATAAATATTAAAAATGACTTGTAAAAGCAAATTGTCACTATTTTTTGAGATTTTGGTATGAAGATTTAAATTAAGCATATAAATATTATAAAGATAAATATTCGAGGTATGAAGATTCAAGATTCAAACTAAGCATATAAATATTATAAAGATAAATATCAAAAATGACTTGTAAAAACAAATTGTCGCTATTTTTTGAGATTTTGGCATGAAGATTCAAATTCTTAATATATCAAGAATATAAAAACTAACAGAAAGTAAATTTCACTATTTTTTCATAAAACAAAATATAAATTATAATATCATATTAGTTTATATAGTTATATTTCATATTCAATTGAGATGTGCATTATAAGATCATAAACAAAATATGAATTATAATATCATATCAATTTATATAGTTATTTTTCATATTCAATTGAGATGTGGATTATAATATCATATTACAAGTTTTAAATCTTTAATATTTTAAGTATATAAAGATAAAAATGACTTGTAAAAATAAATTTTGCAATTTTTCATATTTTGTTGAGATTTTGGTATATTTTGTTGAGATACTTGTATGAAGATTCAAAATTTTAATATTTTAAGCATATAAAGATAAAAAATGATTTGTAAAAGCAATTTTCACTATCTTTCATGTCTTGTTGAGAATATGAATTATATTAATATTATTAATTTATAGTTATAAAATTTATAAATCAAATAATTGAAATGCTTAAATGGTTAAGTAATTGAGAAACCTCAACCTTTTGAGAGACCCAATTATTGGAGCAAGAGATGAGGAAGCTTCATTACCAAATACATAGGTTCTTCTTAAATAAATAGCTGTACCAAGTCATCTAGCCTCAACATAGTATAGACTAAATTGGATGAGTGTGGTAGAATCTTTCTTTGTTATATGTTGATGTGGAATCTAGTCTATTGAGAAATAATTACATGAGTGTGGTAGAACCTTTTTTTGGTATATGTTGATGTGGAATCTAGGCCATAGGGAAATAGTTACAAGGATATGAGTATGTGGAATTAGTGTAGTCTAATTTTACTCTTTGTACCTAGTGTTGTGGGGTGGAGAGGTGAAAGGGCGTAGGGGCTTAGGGGAAAGGCGAAAGCGCAGAAAGGCAAAGGGGCTTAGGGGAAAGGCGAAAGGGTAGAAAGGCAAAGGGGCTTAGGAGAATTATATTTTTGGAGTTGGTAAGTTGTTGAGGAATATTATGGTCTTTCTAATTTAAAATTCACCAATCGAAGGCTTATTACTACAACCAATTACTGATGCTTATTATTACAACCATGGAAATAAAATTAGTAGTTGTTTGTAGGGGGACGGTGCAAATGGTATTTGCTCTTAGTCATGCACCTAAGACTAAGGGCATTCATCTTCGAATAATGTGATCATACTCCTAACAAATAACATAGCGAGAGAGCCCAAATGACTCGCATGGAGGGATAGAATCCCACCTCGAGAAGACTTGTAACGTTTCTTCGCAAAGAAGGGTAATTTATTAGCTTCGTGCTTTCATAATCATGCCAGTGTACCATTTGAATTTTTTAATCTTAAAAAGACCATTCTAACATCCCTTAAATAGAGGGTAATTTATTAGCTTTGTGCTTTTAGAATCATGCCGTGACTTTTCTAATCTTGGAAAGACCATCTAACAAGCAACACTAGAGATTTGTGTTTTTTTAAAAGTTTGATAGAATTTCAAGATAGAATCCCACCTGGAGAAGACTTGTAACATTTCTAGAAGGGTAATTTATTAGCTTCGTGCTTTCATAATCATGCCAGTGTACCATTTGACTTTTTTAATCTTAAAAAGACCATTCTAAAATTCCTTAAAAAAGGGTAATTTATTAGCTTTGTGCTTTTAGAATCATGCTCGTGACTTTTCTAATCTTAAAAAGACCATTCCAACAAGCAACACTAGAGATTTGTGTTTTTTTAAAATTTTGATAGAATCTCAGACCTCGTTTTAAGAAAGTTAAATATATCATGTTTAATTGTTGTTCACTGAAGCTTTTGACTTAATACACATTGGTAAATCAGAGGCTTACCTATTTGCATATGAAAATTTTGCCCTCAAATAAATGAAACACTATTTTAAAATGAAATACACAATTGTTTGGCTAGAACATAAGAATTATTTGATTATTAAGCTTTGGAGTGTAATTTAAAAAAAAAATATCTTCCACTTATTTTCAATTCTTTTTATTTGCTTTCAATTCCAAATTGTTTAAACCTTTTTTTATAAATAAAGTATTATTCATTATTTACTCACTCTAAGTCAAGGCTAACCATAAACAAAGTTTATTATGTAGAACATTTTTACTTGGCTAACCATAAACAAAGTTTATTATGTAGAACATTTTTATTTTTTTTTGTTTGTTTCCAATTATCTTTTACTTATTTCTAACTCTCTTTCTTTATTTCCAATTATCTTATACCTATTCCGAACTCTCTTTCTTTGTTTCACATTCCAAATTAACATGATGATTAATTTTGTTTAAACTTTTTTTATCTATTATCCCCTGATTCTAAGACCAGCTCCAACATAAAAGCACAGAACATAAGTTAAAATCTTATTAATTCATACTATTAAGTAAACTTTCATCGACTTAGGCAAAATTTCTTTTAAAAATTGAAATCAAACTAATTTATTATGAAAATATAATTACAATATAAATTTTAAATTATTTCAAAAATATTTTTAATAAACATTTAAATCACAAATTTAAACCCTCTCCCAGATTTTAAAACACCGACTTTATGCGTTACATTTTAAAACTCCAGAACAAAACTATATTTTGACTGCACATTTTCCAGAGCGTACAACCAATAATCTTGATCTCCAAATGACGAGACTATCCCCAAAATGGCACCGCCCATACCAACCATATATAAATCCCACGGTTATTAACAACTTTGCACTGAAGAGTCACTTCAGGAATAATGGTGCCGTGAGTGCAGTAGAATGGGAAATGGGTGTTGAATACGTGGGCTGCCCGTTCTGCCCCATCGATGATGGTATGGAAAGTGTTGAGACCCTCTCAGCACTGGGCTGCGCAGCTCCTCCCTCAGTTTTTCCGAGAGAACTCTGCAGTTAGTAGCCAATAAATTCGTTTATCAGCACCCACCGGAATCGATCTGAAATGCACGCTAACTTGCTGGAACAGATTTGAGACGCGCCACGTTGCAGTCTCAAATTATCCCACATGCAGCCTCTTCCGCCGATGTGGCGCCTTCACGTGGATCCTTAACCACTGCGATGTCACACGGTTTTACAATCTGACGGTCAAGATTTGGAGAGATTCGACGGCTCAGATCTCCGCGTCCTTCCGTCGCCACGTGTAGTCAGTTCGGCGGCCAGATCTCCATTGTCCTTACGTCGCCACATGTCGTCAGTCCGGATGCCAGATCTCCGCCGTCCTGGATTCGCCACATGTCGTACATCCGACGGCCAGATCTCGGCCGTCCTTACGTCGCCACGTGTCATACATTCGACGGCCAGATCTCGGCCGTCCAGGATTCGCCACGTGTCGTCCATCCGACGGCCAGATCTCGGCCGTCCAGGATTCGCCACGTTTCGTCCATCCGACGGCCAGATCTAGGCCGTCCTTACGTCGCCACGTGTCGTCCATCCGACGGCCAGATCTCGGCCGTCCAGGATTCGCCACGTTTCGTCCATCCGACGGCCAGATCTCGGCCGTCCAGGATTCGCCACGTGTCGTCCATCCGACGGCCAGATCTCGGCCGTCCTTACGTCGCCACGTGTCGTCCATCCGACGGCCAGATCTCGGCCGTCCTTACGTCGCCACATGTCATGCATCCGACGGCCAGATCTCGGCGGCCCAGGAGTCGCCACATGTCATACATCCGACGGCCAGATCTCGGCGGCCCAGAATTCGCCACGTGTCATGCATCCGACGGCCAGATCTCGGCGGGCCAGGATTCGCCACGTGTCATGCATCCGACGGCCAGATCTCGGCGGCCCAGGATCCGCCACGTGTCATGCATCCGGCGGCCAGATCTCGGCGGCCCAGGATTCGCCATGTGTCATGCATCGGGCGGCCAGATCTCGGCGGCCCAGGATTCGCCATGTGTCATGCATCGGGCGGCCAGATCTCGGCGGCCCAGGATCCGCCACGTGTCATGCATCCGGCGGCCAGATCTCGGCGGCCCGGATTCGCCACGTGTCATGCATCCGGCGGCCAGATCTCGGCGGCCCAGGATCCGCCACGTGTCATGCATCTGGCGGCCAGATCTCGGCGGGCCAGGATCCGCCACGTGTCATGCATCCGGCGGCCAGATTTCGGCGGCCCAGGATTCGCCACGTGTCATGCATCCGACGGCCAGATCTCGGCGGCCCAGGATCCACCACGTGTCATGCATCCGGCGGCCAGATCTCGGCGGCCCAGGATCCGCCACGTGTCATGCATCCGGCTGCCAGACCTCGGCGGCCCAGGATCCGCCACGTGTCGTCAATCCGGCGGCCAGATCTCGGCGGCCCAGGATCCGCCACGTGTCCTCAATCCGGCACCCAGATGTCGGCGGCCCAGGATCCGCCACGTGTCGTCAATCCGGCCGCCAGATGTCGGCGGCCGAGGTTTCGCCACGTGTCGTCAATCCAGCGGCCAGATCTCGGCCGTCCTTACGTCGCCACGTGTCGTCAATCCGGCGGCCAGATCTCGGCCGTCCTTACGTCGCCACGTGTCGTCAATCCGGCGGCCAGATCTCGGCCGTCCTTACGTCGCCACGTGTCGTCAATCCGGCGGCCAGATCTCGGCCGTCCTTACGTCGCCACGTGTCGTCAATCCGGCGGCCAGATCTCGGCCGTCCTTACGTCGCCATGTGTCGTCAATCCGGCGGCCAGAACTCGGCCGTCCTTACGTTGCCACGTGTCGTCAATCCGGCTGCCAGATCTCGGCCGTCCTTACGTCGCCACGTGTCATGCATCTGGCAGCCAAATCTCGGCCGTCCTTACGTCGCCACGTGTCGTCAATCCGGCGGCCAGATCTCGGCCGTCCTTACGTCACCACGTGTCGTCAATCTGGCGGCCAGATCTCCGCCGTCCTTACGTCGCCACGTGTCGTCAATCTGGCGGTCAGATCTCGACCGTCCTTACGTCGCCACGTGTCGCCAATCCGGCGGTCAGATCTTGGCCGTTCCTACGTCGCCACGTGTTATGCATCCTGCGGCCAGATGTCGGCCGTCCTTACAGTCCAACAGTCCATATTTTTCGGATCTGACGGTCCATATTTTCCAAAATCCGACGGGCCAAATTTGCTTGATCGAACGGGCTACATTTGCTTAGATCAGAACATATCCGACCATTTTGGGTAGAGTGCTATTTTCTCTGTCAAATTTGATGAAATTGGGTTCAGTTCGAAGGTCTTTTTCAAATCCAAATTCAAGGTCAATCCGCGAAGCTACACGCAAAAAATTTCTGCAATGTGATTCTTTCTGAAAGGGTTTTATATTTGTGGGCCAATTCTGTTGACTAGATCTGTCTAGATCGGCAGATCCGAGCAATTTGGGTGGAGTGCTATTTTCTCTGTAAACTTTGATGAAATTGGTGTCAGATTGAATGTTTTGTTAACCCAAACTGAAGGTCGATCTACGGAGCTACAAGCAAAGAATTTCTGCAATTTGATTCTTTATAAAAGCTTTTTATATTTGAGGGTCAATTATGTTGCCCATATCTGTCTTGATCGGGCCAGATCCGACCATTTTGGGTAGAATGCTATTTTCTCTATCAAATTTGATGAAATTGGTGTTAGTTTGAAGGTTTTTTAAGTCCAAATTGATGGTCGATCGGTGGAGCTACAGTTAAAGGATCTCTGCATTGTGATTCTTTCTGAAAGGGTTTTATATTTTATGGTCAATTCTATTTTAGGGTTAGAATGTAGGCTTCGGGTAGATTGCTGAACTATGGGTTGCTTGCATGTGTTAGCAGAAACCTCTTGGTCTAGACCAGCAGCATTATGCACTAATATGTGATCCCTGCCACCGTTCCCAACATTATGATTCCTGTAAGCGATCCTGTTTTCAAGCTACGGGCAAAGAATTTCTGCAATGTGATTCTTTCTGAAAGCGTTTTATATTTGATGGCCAATTTTGTTTTAGTGGTAGGATGTAGGCTTAGGTAGAATTCAGTGCGGAGTTCTTTGTAGGAAAATTTGATTCTGTTGCCCAGATCTGTCTAGATCGGCCGAGATCCAATCATGTTGGGCAGAGTGCTATTTTCTTCAAATTTGATGGAATTGGTTTCAGTTTGAAGGTTTTTTAAAACCCAAGTTGGAAGTCGATCCGCGGAGCTACGGGCAAAGAATTTCTGCAATGTGATTCTTTCTGAAAGGGTTTTATATTTGATGGCCAATTCTATTTTAGGGTTAGAATGTAGGCTTAGGGTAGATTCCTGAACTATGGATTCCCTGCATGTGTTAGCGAGAACTGATCGCATTCATCAAATATTGGGAACTTGAATTGTGGCTGTTCTAGCAGGAAATTACTAAATTTTGGAAACCTGAACGTACTGCGTCTAGCATAAAACTACCACCCTTTGGAAAACTTAAAAGTTCCAGATCTGTGCTTCCATGCTTTAAAATCACAGAATGCCAAGCCAATCCAATCTGGCTATGATATCATACATTTGATCAGCAATGTTAAAAAAAAATAGACTAGCTTTTCAATCTGAATTAATCTGAATTATAGACCCTTGCCCTTTTGTTTGGTTTCTTTTCTTTTGAAATGCTGGTATCAAGGGAAGTTGAAAAACTACACTCCCTGTAGCTTGAAATGAAGAAACTGTTAAAGCTAAAGCCAAGCCAGTGTGGAGTTCCGTGTAGGACATCTGTCATGATTTATGTTTAGTTATTTTAGGAAAAAATTAACATTAACATTCTGGTTGGTTGTTGGCATGTTTTATAAATTAGTTTTTGTTGTAAGGTTTCCTCAATGAGATATTGATTTATGAAGGTGATATAGGTGAGAATAATTATTATAATATTATTTTTGAATTTTATTTTTTCAAATTAGTTTTCATAGAATTTTTTTATAAATTTTCTGATAGTATTTTTTTTAGGTAGGTGTATTGCCTTTTCATTTAAGAATGAGATTAGCTTTAACTAAAATTTAAAGTGCTGTGAAATTTTATTATAATTTAGTTATTAAGTTAGAAGTGGGGATAATTATTATTAGTTGTTATTTGTTAATACAGGTTGATTCATCACTCTTATTTAAGGAAAACCATGCTACTTATAACTATCTTATTTTATTTCTTTAAGTTGGATGACACTGATCTCTTAGTTAAGTAAAAAGAATTTTAACACTCCAGCTCCAACTAAAACTTAAGCTATTGAAAAAAAAGATTACGTTTTAAAAATAATATATATTTTTAAATTTTTGATATTTAAAAATTAATATTTTTATAACTTTAATGTTATGAGTAATATTTTTTATAACTTTAATGTTATATTTTGTGATTTTTTTTGTTTGTAATGTGTGTTGTTAGTAAAATGAGGGATTGTATGTTACAGATCATGTTTGTTTACCTCAAGATTACCTTAAGCTCAATACTCAATTATCATCTTTATTGAGAACCTTGGTAGCTATTGATCTCGCTACTTCAACTTTATATCAAAATTCATGCTTGTCTACCTCAAAATTACCTCAAGCTCAATACTCAATTGTTTTGCTAGAATATTCAATTTCATTGTTAATCTCTTGCCTTTTTTTCCTTAAATAAACTATTTTATGCTTGTATACCTCAAGCATGAGGTAGACAAGCATGAGCATGAATAGCAATAACAGTGTATGTTAATAATATATGAGAGACTATGTGTATGTTAATAATATATGAGAGACTAAGTATATGTTAATAATATGAGAGACCCTTGGGTATAAAATAAAAAACCCTTGAGGCATACTCACATGCACTAGTCAAAGCCACTTCATAAGGGTTGGTGGCTTGTTATGAGACAACTTACTTATGTGTGGTTTGCCTTAAATGTAGTTTTACTTTTTGTTCCATATTGCAATGACATCTACTATTTTTCTTAAAAGTTAGTCCTCCATTTATTCGAGGGGAAAACTTTCATATGCAGATAAAGAAAGCCTTTTGTTTATCAATGTGTATTAAGTCAAAGCTTCAATTAACAACAATAAAATATGCTACATTAGACATTCTTAAAACAAGGTTTGGAATTCTGTCAAGCTAAAGAAAACACAAATATATAGTGTTACTATATGTTAAAATGGTCTTTTTAAAGATGAAACAAGTCAAAATAGAAAGACCCATAATATCCCAAAACAACTAACCAACTCCAAAAATATAATTCCCCTACACCAACCCCCAACCTCTCCACCTTACAACACTAGGTACAAAGTGTAAAAATGGACTGCCCGAATTCCCTATATCCATACCTTTCACCTATGGACTAGATTCCACATCAACGTATAACAAAGAAAGATGCCACCACACTCATCTAATTTAGTCTATACTGTATTGGGACTAGATGACTTGGTACAACTATTTATTTGAAAAGAGAATGTTTTTATCCAAAACACTTAACCTCTAGTCTTCCTCATCCCTTACTCCAATAATTAGGCCTCTTCTCAAAATGTTTCTCAATTACATAAGCATTTTATAATTGAATGTGAATTTGATTTTTGAATTTTATAACTATTAATTAATATGATATTATAACTCACATTCTCAATTAAATATGAAAAATAGTGACAACTTGCTGCTACAAGTCATTTTTTTCTTTATATGCTTGAAATATTAACAATTTGAATCTTCATACAAGATGTAGCTCATTAAGGACTTCAAAGTAGAATCCCTCAATCACCCAAATATCAAAGCAACGATATTGGTAAAAAAATAACATGCAGTCTAATATAAATAGCACCATAAAAATTAGACTCCAAACTCACACTAATTCACTAATTTATGATTTTATTTGATCAGATACATCCATACGTGAGAGGCACATACAAACTTCAAATGGTATCATGACCATAATAGCAATGGAAGTTCTGCCAACAAGATTATTAAGTGCCTCTTTTTGTATAGTTTTAAAGAAATATTAGTTTCATTTAATATGAAATACAATATCCCAAAAAAAAACTTATATGGAATGGGCTTGATGGTTAAGAGCTCCTTTCACTTGTCTTGAGTAGATTTTCCACATTCGTCACCAAGAGCAAGAATGTGAAAAGAAAGAGGTGCAAATCTTACAAGATAAAGACATGGCTAAAACTAAACAGAGCCACATAATGACTTCTAAAAAATAGAAATAAAGAGGACCTTTTGGAAGGCTTGTCATTTTGAAAGACATTCAAAAAACGATTTCTTCAAGTAAAAATCTGTCCCATTAGTTGGATTGTGTGTTATATTCAAAAGGTTGTGGTCGTTGAGGTTCTTAATTCTCAATAGACAAAGCCATTGCAGGTGCTTGGGGATTGATGAATTTCCAATGCTAAGGATGAAGGTGCATCAGTCAAAATAAACACTTTTGGTGTCCCTTGGTAAAACAAACCCTGAAGGCATTAATTTAATGTGCACATATCTACTCTCTTCAAAAAACTTAATATATTTTTCTTGCACTAGAACAACTCGAGCAGGAGTTGAGAGAATTTCACAAAATGGCTCGGCTTCAACTTTCCTTTCAGATGCAATATCCACCTGCAAAAATGAAATTAAATTGAATAAGCATAGAGGAAAAGTGGGTTATGTATATGGACAAATTGAGAAGAAGCCCAAGATCATAAAATGAAGGAGCAATAAACTTTAAATAACAATGTTAAATCGACCTTGATTTTCTCAATACAACCATGACCATAAACAATAGTGGTGTAATATACTCCATTCTTATATCTCAGCGACAATATTCTCTACAGAACCTTAGTGCCCATTTTCACTGAAGAAAAAGCCATTACATATAATAAGGTGGTAATAAGACAAAGATATAATAAGGTGGTAATAAGACAAAGATATCATAGATATGAAATGGGAAATCCAATAACTAATAAGCGGCGACAACACTAAGATAGCTATGATATGAAATTTGACAAATAACCTTCTAACTATAATAACAAGTCAATGAATGGTAAAGGAGCCCTAAAAAAGCCAGAAAGAGATGTTGACTTATGAATTGCCATTTAATAAAAATATCCCATTTATGTTAAGAACTTGTAAAAGTATGGAATCAAGTTGCAGGTGGCAATTACCTGCATTGCTTCCTCCTCCTTATCACTAGATTTTGGGCCTTTCATGGGTCCTGCTTCACCAGAAATGTTTCCCTCATCCATAACAGTTTTCTGATCTATTTCTTTCTTTGTTCTCACTTTAGCCTTTGCTGATGTAGATAAAACAACAATTGGAATTTTTACTGTAGAAGTTATTGTTGGAGGTGTTGTAGGACGAGGATACTCAAATAATGAGGGCTTGGCATGTGAAACAAACTTAAATTTTGGGACCTTCAGTTCATAATTGAACCCAATCAAAGCAATAGGTGCAAAAGAGAGGCTCAAAAACATATACAAGTGGATACCAATACCAAAAATGACTAAATATTGCCATACCAACAACAACAATAATTCTGTCATGCTTAGTCTTGGATGACAACTTAATTGAGACATTCCGACCACCTGCATATAAAATACCAAAAGCTAAAATTGCACCCATCTTGCTCATGGTGTCTTCATGCTTGTCAAGAATGATCTTTCTCAAGTTGACGCCTGAAATAAGAAATAAAAACGACATCAGGGTGATCTATTGCAACAAAACCTGGAGTTTGAATGCAATATAATAGCACCATCAATCTCTATAGGATATAATTCTACCTTTGAATGCCAACATTTATAAGTTATTATTCCAATTGTAAACTTTGCATTAAAAATTAACAATAGAAGTGCAACTACAATGGCAACAATGACCATTTGTTTACTAAATAAAAGCTTACCACATTGTATAATAACACACCTGAAGCTACCAACATAAGGTTCACGTGCCTCATTTGTTTGCAAAAGAACCTTAGCCTTGGCTATAAGGGCACCTTGATGAACAAATTTTATCACTATTGATGTTAATGGTTCCAGCAACAAAATTACCTCACTTAATGTTGTGCTTGCACAAGAGACCTACTACCAAGGTTGTTCCATATCTGACATGTGGATTATATGACTCAGACAATTAAGAAACTATTCGTGGGGTCTATTAAATTTGCGGAGTTTGATTTAGCACCATATGAAGGACCAATACAAAATACACTGACCCTCTTGATACTATTCTTAAAATATTGAGCCAAATGCTTCATCAAGATGAAACACAAAAGTTAGAACAAATCAAGTCTAAAATTGATCTAATAATAAAAACATGGTACAAAGCTCTACCTTTCGAATATGGGCTTCCACCAGGAAGATAAGGAGCCATCAAAGATCTACCTTGTTGTAGGTGGAAATTACCTGCATTGCTTCCCCCTCATCACTGGATTTTGGGCCTTTCATGGGTCCTGCGTCACCAGAAATGTTTCCCTCATCCATAGCAGTTTTATGATCTGTTTCCTTCTTTGCTCTTACTTTAGCCTTTGCTGATGTAGACAAAACAATAGTTGGAAATTTTACTGTAGAAGTTGTCATTGGAGGTGTTTTAGGATGTGGATAGTCAAATAATGAGGGCTTGGCATGTGAAAGAAACTCAAATTTTGGGACCTTCAGTTCATAACTGAGCCCAATCAAAGCAGTAGGTGAAAAAGGGAGTCTGAGAAAAATATACAAGTGGATACCAATACCAAAATTGACTAAACACTGCCATACCGACAACAACAATGATGCTGTCATGCTTAGTCCTGGATGGCGACTTAATTGAGACATTCCGATCACCTGCATCTAACATACCAGAAGCTAAAATTGCATGCATCTTTTCCATGGTGTCTTCATGCTTGTCAAGAATGATCTTCTCAAGTTGATGTTTGAAGTATGAAATAAAAATGATGTTAGGCTGATAAAAAGATCTATTGCGGAAAAACCTAGAGTTTGAATGCAATATAATAACACCATCAGTCTCTATAGGATATAATTCTACCTTTAAATGGCAACATTAAAAATTTACAATAGAAGTGAAACTACAATGACGATAGTGAACATTTGTTTACTAAATAAAAGCTTACAACATTGTATAATAGCATACCTGAAGCTACCTACCACGAGGTTCACGTGCCTCATTTGTTTGCACAAGAACCATAGCCATGGCTATAAGGGCACCTTGACGAACAAAATCTACCACATTTGATGTTAATGGTTCCAGCAGCAAAATGGCCTCACTTAATGCTGTGCCTGTACAAGAGACCCACTGCCAAGGCTGCTCCATATCTGACATGTGGATTATATGACTCAGACAATAAAGAAACTATTCGTGGGGTTTGTTAAATTTACAGAGTTTGATTTAGCACCAGCATAAAGGACCAAGACAGCATACACTGAACCCCTTGATATTATTCTTAAAATATTGAGCCAAATGCTCCATCAAGATGTAGCACAAAAGTTATAACAAATCAAGTATAAAATTGATTTAATAATAAAAACATGGTACACTGTAAGATAACACATAAACCCGCTCAGGTTTGGAGTATAAAACAAATCCAAGTGCTAGCACCACAGTTCTTCTCACATCATTGCTAACATTGGAAACAACGAAGTGCAACAGACGATGAATGGATTTGTTATTGGATGTGCCCCTGTATGCGAGGGCTAGAGCATAAATCCAACCATATCATAGAATTGGATCCTAATCATGAGTCATTTGCTCTATAAGTGTATCAACCTCTTCTTCTCTTCCATAAACAGTTAATGATATTTCAAGGGCCAGATATCTGTACACTATTGTTTACAAATAGACAGATTAAAATCGGTGGAAAGTTTCAACTTGAGAAAAATTAGTCAAGGAAAATTAAACCTTCAAATGATATTTCACATGAAATACTTTTCAAAGTTCAAACGTAAGTAACCAACAATACCTGATAATCTTTTAATGTTGTATATCATGTGCATATGCAAGCATCTCAGTGGCCTTCTCATTCACAGTTTCAACTATAAGCAAGCCCATACTTATGCCAACAGCCTCTCCAACAACTGCACTATCTAAGTAAAGAACATTCTTGACATCCTCATAAATCTCTTCATCGACAGTTCCCAAAGCAGCCAAACCCAGTCCTAAACATACACCATGTTGAATTATCTTTTGTAATCACCACAAATTTGTTATAAGTGCTTTGACAACAAATACTTGTTTTGAACAACACATTTTTCATTAAAGGTTATATACATCAAATGATACCAGTGGCTGAAAGTTAGGTGGACACTCACTTCAACACTTGTATTGTGCAAACTTTCACGAAGAAACACTTTAATGCCTTCCCCATGGTTTGCATGGATAAGCCCTAAACCATACAAAGCTCCACCCCCAGATGAACCATTTGACGAAGATAAGGAGCCATCAAAGATCGACCTTGTTGAAGGTGACCCCTGTGAATGACACCTAAACCAGCGGTAGCACTGAACTTTGCCCAATTTGTGGCTCTGCTAAGCCATTCCTGGTAAGAGAATGTGCTAAACGTTAGAATTCTAGCTTATTAAAATAATATCCCAAAAAATGTAAAAAGTAGGTGAGCGAAACAGCTTGAAAAACAAAGGCATATGACCAGATTTTCTCTCAGGAATGTGTCTGGGATTACAAACTACTCATAGTGTTTTGTAAAACTATATTAAAAGCGGAATTGTGATTTGGTCGTGCTTCTTGAATACCAGATTTGTAGAGAATAATAATATATATTAATATCAATCAATTCAATCCACTTCGAATCTTCCCCCTTATAAGCACTATATTATTTGCTCCCTTAGGCTTATTAATTCTTGAATGCATTTTGATATGTCCAAACTCAGTCATTGTGTACAACATATCTAACTAACTGCCAAATCAATTGCATTATATGATATTGACACGTTTTGGCTGGAATGGAGCATTAAACATCATCAAAGAAAAGACAATGTTTTAGTATGCCAAATACATTGGTTTATCACTGTTTGGACTTTACTTACTAAGGTAAGTTAAGCTTTTAATTCCTTTATCAACCCGAGAAAGTACACTTAGAGGCACTCATCTAATGTATATAGATCTAGAAGGATCCAGGATTCTAATGATAGCCTAATGAAATGAAATAAACAATGCTCTCTTACAAGAGGTCCTTCCTTGTCTTTTCAAGAACTTAAGCATCAATTTAGATGAAAACAAATCTAATGAAATTTTGATTACTTAGGTAACAAAAACAGAGTATTAATTCCTTTGTTAGGGGTTCTACAATTCCTTTACAAGAATTTTGTTCTATAGAGTCCCTTCCAAAACAATTTCTACAACTTAGTTATTCAAAGCAATATTCAAGATGAGTAGTTCTAGAAATCAAATAGCAAGTGATTCCTTTACAAGATTCATTCAACTAATTACTAATTGAATTCTGCATTCCAAATCATGAATTATGGATTAACCCTGAAATCAAAATCATGAGATAACAAGCATGTTTGTTAATCCTTAAGATGGATATTGGTTGAGTCCTTTTACAAGGCTCTTTCACAACAAATACAAATATTTCAATTAACAACTTTTAATGGCATAAACTTGTAGCACATAAATGAAATAACAAACTCTAAATATCAGATTTATCAATGCAATTTAGAAAGAAAACTAAATAAGGAGTGTACCAGCTCCGTAGTGGGGGCCCTTCCACACTTCACAAGCACACTGTAAGCTAACTCAAGTGAAGAAGATTATTGGATCTGAAAGCATAGGCTGAACTCAATGCTGTAGCTCTGAATTTAAGTTTGAAAATCAAAAGTCACACATAGGCTGTTCCAAGTTCTTCATAAATCAAAAACTAAACTATCTAGTTCTCCCTTTGAGCTATTTATCACCAATTTCCATAACAAAAAGAAACTATTCATCCTCCCCAATATCCTAATGAAATCTTATCAGTTACATCAAAGGAGGTCGAAATTGGTTCAAATCCTCCATTTAGTCAAAAATATCAAAGAAAATAGAAATTCTGTTCACAAAATCTGGAAATTCTGTTGAAGTGGCTGGGTTTGACTAGCGTTGACCGGACACCTATTTCCTTCAAATCCAAAAGTGGATAGGTAATCCACCATCCGTGTACATTTAGCTTCATGCCCACAATATTTGAATTCACCATCTTGTTATGCAACATGTCAAACCATGGAGCAATAACAGGAAGTTACAACTTCTTGTAATTTTCTGGAAAATGTCATTTTTAACACAATAATTTCAAAATAAAAATAATGATAATGACATCATATCATTTAGTTTCTAAGGGTTATGGATGAAATATGAAGGTTAGATGGTCAAAAATGATGAACAAAAGAGGATTTTTAAGTGAAATGGACAGTCATAATTTGATACCAACATTCCCCCAAACTCAGGATTTTGCATGCCCTCATGCAAATGAATTCTAACCTGTCAAACTCTGCCTTCTGCCTCTGCTGCCTGAAGTAAAGCATTGATGTTCATTTGGGCTTCATACTCTGTCTTCAAAATTTGATACTTGGTTTTAATTGCCTTCTTTTGCTTGTAGAGTTTATAGGCCTTCCTACAGATTTGCATTTTATAAGCTTTGAGTTTCTTAACCTTCCTTTTCAACTTTTCATTCTCATCTTGAAATTTCTTGCTTTTTATTTTGAGTTTCATTTTCTCTTTTCAACTTTCCTTTCCAACTTTCTTTTCTTCTTACCTGAGAATTTTTGTTCTTGTTGTTCCTTTTCCTTGTCTTTTATTTCCAATCCTTGTATGTAATCATACTGGGGCTATTGTAGAATGTCATCTTCCTCCACCGTTTTCCCTTTCTGACCAAACTTAGTCTTTCTGGACTTTCTTGTGTAGGTGGTAAAATTTTTATCCTGCTCAGCTTTTTCAGTTTCCTCTCTTACCATTCTTCTTGTCTTTATACTGCTGCTGGATGGAGTAGAGATACTAGGTCTGTGCTCTGAAAATTCTTCTTCTATGTCATCCACATTAATCAATAACTTTGGATGTTGCTGCCCTTCCTGTTCTTCATCTGCTATAAATTCATTAGTCACCAATTTTTTTTTTCCATGACACACCTATCTTTTGCAATTCAAACTCAATTAAGATTTTCACCAAACCAAAATGATATAGGCTCCTATCCTTGTTCTTTCTTTGTTTTTGTATAGTCTTAGACATCTTAGTTAAGCTTTGCAAAAGAAAATAAGGCAAGCTTATAACACAGTCTCCTCTTAGATGCATTAGCAGTTTGATATGATAAAGGAACACTATACTGTATCTGCCCTCACATGTTATGAATTTCTGAATCACATAGACTATTTCATCCCATGGATGAATGAGCCAACTCCTAGGAATCCTTGATTTCCAATTAACTGATGATACCCTTGTTCTAGATACAAAATGTGTCCAGGTTTTCTCCTTAAACTGCTTTGTTTTGAAATACTTTTCTCCCTCTGGACTTATGCCTATAGCCTGGGCAATTGTATCCTCTGAGACCCTAAAAGATAGGTTCCCTACAATGGCTCTTTCTCTAGTGAATGAAGAGGCAAATTCCATGGCTGTTAACTCATTGTGCCCACTGAATTTTTCTAAGAGTGTTAACCACTGTTTTGCCCTAAAGATTTCTATGCAGTCGCTATGCACTTTGGAAGGGTCGAATTGATCTGGCTCTGTTCTTTTTGCTATGAGAAAAAATTAAAATTGACCTCTTTTTACCCCGTGTTGTAAGACAAATGTTATTATGAGAAACATTTACTTCTTTTACCCTGTGTTGTAGAACAAATTTACCATAATTTTTGCAAGAAAATTACCTGGGCCTCCGCTGTCCTGTATGTTATTCGTATGCTTTTTTATCTCTATTTAAATGAAGGCGCCATTATTTTTGGATTGAAGGCCTCATTTCAACTAGTTATGTCGACTTTTCCTTATGCTGTGGCCCTTTCTATTCGTATGTTGACATTGTTATTGTCAACATACTCATAACCGTATACGCAAATCTCCAGAGACAGGGTTCTTCAGTCATTCGGGGTTTTTGTTTTTAAGGAACAGAGCAACGTTTTCTAAATTCGGCTCTCAACAATAAACATGACACAACATTCCTTTACCTCATCGTTTGCATTAATGATGGATTCCTCTGTTCTCATATGATGTGCAATTATGGAATGAACCCTTGGTTTCTTCACTCAGCATCTAAATTTCCTTTGATTTCTTCACACAGTGTTTACATGATGAGTCTCTGGTTCCTTCATACGACATTTTAATTGAATGTTGAGCCCCTGTCTACACTCAGTGTTTGGATGATGATAACCTCTGCCTACACAACGTTTACTTAATGATAGTCCCGATGGCTTATGAGCAGCAGTCATATATAATTGAAATGATGAAATTGGGTATGTTATAATGAACTCAGGCAACAAATCGTGAGAGCTTCGGATCATTATGATCTCTCTGAACTAGCCGTTAATCCTTATTATGATGACATTTTGTCATCATACCCTTTTTCGATCATTTTTCTTATGTTCTAGATTTAAAATTTTTAGGTTGAAAACCATAAAATTTTTATAAATCCTTCATCTTTTTGACCTGATCCTGTTCTTCAAAATTTTGATCTGTAGCTACTAATTTATGGCTTCTGATCTGTAGTTGTTGACTTAATTAGTTCTGAGTATGCATGCTTAGTTTTAGTAGGTCTGTTGGCACATATGACTGTAGGTTGAATTGGTTGAATTAGAAGAGTATGTACAGGATAAAAGATAGGCTTTAAGGATCAGGTTTAGGGATATGTACAGGATAGAAAATAGGACTAATGTACAGGATAAAAATAGGATATAGTTATAGGATAGAAACCTAGTTTTTAAGAGTAGGAATGACTCCTACAGGATATAAAAATGAGCATGTATGATATAGGATAGGCTGAATATTAGAAACTAAAATCAATTAACATCATGAACCACTATTTAAAAATTGGAATTAATAAAAGAAATTAAAAGTATTCATCCTAAGGACCCATGTTTAGTTTCTTTTTGTTATGGAAATCATTGAAGTGAGTTTGACTGATCCATTCTCAAAGACTTCAATGATTTCATAAGGACCCACACAATGGTTGTAAATTTGGCTTTGTAGTCTTTGAATTTTGAGTCAAAGAATAATGCCCAGTCACCAACTTGAAACTCTTTCTTCTTACTTAACTTATCATGCCACTGTCCCCTCTCCTGTTGTATCATTGTTGTCCTTTCCACTACTTGCTGTCTCATCTCGTCCAGCTGATTCAATTGTATGATTCTTTCTTGCTGTGCTTCAGAGAGGTCTATTCCTAAGTCTGCAACCAGTTTGTAAGTATGTATTTGAAATTCTATTGGCAACATGACTTCTTTGCCATACACTAGCTGATAAGGTGTAAACCCTGTTGTGTTTTTCCAGGTGATTCTATATGCCCAAAGTGCTTCATTGAGCTTATCTACCCAATCTTTCCTGTTTGTTGCCACTGTTTTAGTCATGATCCCTTCTAGTGTCTTGTTTGTAGATTCCACTTGGCCATTGGCCTGTGGATGGTAGGGTGTACTCCTTCTGTGTTTGATTTTGTACTTGTCAGTGATTTCTTGAACCAGTCTAGAAGTGAATTGAGTCCCTTGGTCTGTTACTATCTCTCTGGGCACTCCATATCTAACAAAGATTTCTTCAAAAAGGAAATTGACTACTGTTTGTTCAGTTTCCCTTACAAGTGCCTTTTCTTCAGCCCATTTAGTCACATAATCGGTACATACAAGAATGTACTTCTTACCTTTGGATGGTGGATTGATGGGTCCAACAAAGTCTAGAGCCCATTTTTTAAATGGCTCTAGATGTACTTGTGGTTGTAGTGGCATTGCATCGAGGTGGTTGGTCTACCCATGCGTTGGCAGCTGTCACAACTTCTTACATACTTCTTTGAATCTTTGAAAATTGAAGGCTAATAGTAGCCAAGGCTAAGAATTTTGTGCGTTGTCCTTTTGGCTGCAAAATGGCCACCACAAGGTTGATCATGGAATGATTTTAGTATGTCAATAATTTCATCCTCTCTAATGCATCTTCTAATAATCATATCATAACTAGTATAAAACAAATCGCCATTAACCCATGAATATCTTGCACTTTGTTTGATGAGTCTTTTCTTCTCCTTTGAGCTGAAAGATGGAGGTACTTTTCCTGTGGACAAGTAATTAGCTAAATCAACATACCATGGAGTTAATACTGAAATTGCAAACAAGTGTTCATCAAGAAATGAATCTTCAACTGGAACAACTTCACCTGGATTTTGTAGTCTAGAAAAGTAATCTGCTACCTGGTTCTCTTTCCTTGGTCTATCCAGTATGGTGAGATTAAATTCCTGCAGTAAGAGTAACCATCTGGTGATCCTGCCATTAGTAATAGGTTTGTTCATTAAGTATCTAATGGTGGAGTGGTCACTGTGAACGAGGACTTCATATCCAGTTATGTAGTGACGAAATTTGTTCACCACATGTATAATTGCAAGCATTTCCTTTTCAGTTACTGTGTAGTTGAATTCAGCAGGAGTCAAATTTTTACTGATAAATTAAATGGCATAAGTTAAAGCATCTTCTTTCTGCCCTAATGAAGCCCCTACTGCTTTATCGAATGCATCAGGTGACATGTGAAAAGGTAAAGTCCAATTGGGTCCCCTAAAAACTGGAGCAGTGCTTAGTTTCTCCTTAAGTTTCTCAAATGCATTTTGACAAGCCTCATTCCAATTGAAAGATACATCTTTTGCGAGAAGCTTAAACAAAGGCAAAAATATTCTACTAAAATTTTCAATAAATCTCCTATAATAGCTTGCATAACCAAGAAAGCTTCTTACATCTTTTTGATTTGTTGGAATTGGCAATTTGACAATAATTTGAATTTTGGTTTGATCTACCTTGATTCCCTCGGGAGAAATATGATGTCCTAAGACTATTCCCTCATTCATCATCATATAACATTTTTCATTGCTTAAAGACAAGTTGGTTTCTATACATCGTTGTAAAACTTTCTCAAGATTTTGCAAAGAATTGTCAAAGGAATCACCATATACTGAAAAATAATCCATATATACCTCAACACATTCGTGGACCAGACCAACAAAAAATGCTAATACTGCTCTCTGAAATGTTGCTAGAGCATTGCACAAGCCAAATGGTAGCACATTGTAAGCATACGTGCCGTAGGGATAGGTAAATGTTGTTTTTTCTTGGTCTTTTGAGGCTATGCTAATATGATTATAACTGCTAAAATCATCCAGGAAGGAAAATGACATTTTTCCAGCTAATGTATCCAAAACTTGGTCAATAAATGGTAATGGAAAATAGTCTTTAAGGGTGGCTTTATTCAGTTCTCTGTAGTCAACACAAACTCGCCACTTACCATTTTTCTCGGGGACTATTACTATTGGAGATACCCACTAGCCGCCAGAAATGGGGTAGATGAACTTTACTTTTAGTAACTTCTGCAATTCGTCTCTTACAATCTCTTTGAGCATAGGGTTCATCTGTCTCTGTGGCTGCCTCACTGGCTGAATACTAGTGTCTGTATAGATATTGTTGACACCTAATCCTCAACGGATGGGTGAACTAGAACGTAAACAGACATCAAGAAGATGAACTGTTCCGTCTCCTTCTTGTATATAAACAATAGTTCTCTTAATGAAATATCATCTCAGTTGTCTTCTGTTCATTGAGGAGTTACCCTGGCCTGACATGGTATCAGAGCACAGGTCCCAGATTCTTAAAATAGCCGTAACTCCTTCATTTCTGCTGTTGTCCTCTGCCCTGAGCACTGCCAACGCATCTGTCCATAATGTTCTCTGGCGCACCAGCGCTGCCTCTGTCTTGACATGGTCTGCCTATAACGCTAGTCTGTCCATATTCCATAATTAAACGTTGGTCTGACATGCTCCTCTCTGCTTCCGTTTGATCTCTCATTTGCACTGCCAACGCATCTGGGCATCCGTTTTTTTTGCTGCCTCTCCACAACGTATACACCAGGAAAAACCAGCGATGGTCCCCATACCGCCTTGAATGGTTCTGGAATTGAATTGAGGGCGATGCCATAAGGGTATCACAATCCAATTCAGGGAAGAGGATAGCCTCACCGTTTTCTGCACTGGGTTTGAATTGAGATTGTAATGGTCGGGATGTTAGACTCTCCCATTTATTCTGTATGTCTAAGTGTTGTTCTCCAGCTATTTCCTACATTGCGAGCCCAAGTAGCCGGATTATCGACATCCACAAAGAATAGAATATTGGATGGTCTGTCTTAAGAAGTGCATCCCTCATCCTTGGGTACCTGACTTCAGGTTTTTGAACCATCATCGAAACAATTATCATACTTGAGATAGTCGATACCTTGTTGATGCAACATTGTTGCCGGTAATGATTTCCTGTCCTCCCTTGATGTTGTTATTATTGTGCTGCGTCTGTGGATGTTGATGTAGCGTTCCCGTGAGCAGTCTCTAATCACTGCGACGCCGCATCCCCATCTCCATTTTTCGGCCTTGGGAAATGGTGGGAGGAGTCAAAAGTTAATCGCTGTTCGGTGCTGGTAGTGTGCCGGTTGTTATGTGCTTCTTGGGAGCTTGCTGTTCTGGATATTGTATCTGGTTCTGCGCTAAATCGGCTTAATTCGAGCCACGGAAATGCTTTGCGACTAACGAGGCATGTCGAAGCAAACATATTTATACCCGATTCGCAGAAAACAGTGTTCGATTCATTCAAAGTTTGCTAACAACTGCTGAATCTCGAAAACCGGTCAAGCAATTTTCGGTTTTAATTGGATCTGCAATCCGCTTTCTTAAATTGGCGGTCTTAGTGCAGAATGCATATTTGTGGCCTTTTGAGAACTTTTCTTTTTCTGTATAGGGTTTGATTATAAATAGTATGACATTATTCCATAATGCGGGGGTTTTTTTTAAGGGCTGACATTATTCCATAATGCGGGGGCTTTTGTAAGGGCTGAGAGTCAATCTGGTTATGGGCTCAAGTCTAGAGAATCAAAGGGATTTATGGTGATTTTTTAGTCTTTTCAGTGAATTTTGAAATTGTAATACCATTGCTGCTCCAACTTTGTAGAGCTCGCGGTTAATACCATTGCTGCTCCAACTTTGTAGAGCTCGCGGTGAATGACTGATTATTTTTAAACAACCAAAGTTATTTCCCACAGAAATATTTTGAGTACAATTTCACTGTACATCAGTAAAAGTTTTTTTATCAGCAGAAGTTTTTTTTTTAGCAGAAGTTTTTTTTTACAGAATGCATTCAATCATCTCTATGGTCGGAATAGTTCTCACTGGCAAGGAGAACTATTCTGAATGGTTTTGGATGGTAAAACACACCCTCATCTACAATGAGTTGTGGAAAGGAGTGTGTGTCGGAGAAGAAGACAAAGACCCTGTGCAGCCTACATCAGATAAAGAACTTGTCATTTGGGAAAACAAGAACAGCAAAGCCTATGCATTGATCACAACATCTGTAAATGAAGAAGTAAGTCATCATATTTCATCCTATTCCACTGCCTTTGAAGCTTTACAAAAGCTGAAAGAACTCTATGATTCACATTCTGCACTTGAAGTTGTTCAGCTCATGATTAAACTCTTCACTCTTGAACTGAAAAATAATGATCCCCTTGCTCTTGCATCTGAAATAAAGTCTATAATGCATGATATTAAATCCACTAAGGTTGAGCTGGATATCTCTCTTATTGCCTTTCTCAAAGCACTCTATCCTACCTACTCCAATTATCTTGAGTCTTTACAAGCAAATGGAAATCTTAAAGACATAACCTTTGAGTCTCTTGTGAAAAAGTTTGCTGAAAGAGAGAAAGCCTTTGGAAAGAAAACAGTCCCTGAATCTTCTGAAGAGACTGTTTGCCTTGCTCATAAAGAAAAGCATCCTGCTCAAGATTCTACAAGAGGAAGAGGTGGACGAAGAGGAAGAGGAAGATACTTCAGAGGCAGGGGGGGTAGACATTCTCAAGCAGAAAAGGCAGATTTGCATTGCATTCGTTGCAAACGAAATGGATCACATGATGCTTCTACATGCAAGCTACCATGGGACAAAATTGAGCAGAGAAGAAACCAACAGAAAGGTAAAACTGATGACACAGACAAAGGTAAAGCACCTGAATCCGCTCACTATATTGAGGCACAATGTAACATTGGAGTAAATGAAGATTTGTTTAATGCTTCACTTGCTTCTTCGAAAAATGACTGGTTGCTTGATTCAGGAGCAACCTGTCATATGACTCATAGGAAAGATTTTTTCGAAGATTTCACTGATAATGTTGATGGAGCAGTATACTTTGCAGATCAATCAAAAATCAAGCCATCAGGGCTTGGCACAATCAGGCTTAAACTGCCTGGTCTTCCAGACTTTCTTCTGGATCATGTTCTATATCTCCCACATCTCAAGATAAACTTGGATCATGTTCTATATCTCCCACATCTCAAGAGAAACTTGCTGTCCCTGGTCCACATCCGCCAGCAAGGTCACTCCATTCACATGTTTGATGGCAAGATTGAGGTAAGAAAGGCATCTGACCACTCACTTGTCATGAGGGGTATAGAAGAAGAAATAATTCTTAAACTGCAAGGAACTTCTGCTCATGCACAACATTTCTCATATATTTCTCATCATGAAGAAGGTACACTTCCGTCAAGTTTATTATGGCATGCTAGATTTGGACATTTAAACTATGATAGTCTCCGCTTGTTGAAGAAAAATGGTGTTGTTGGTTTGCCTACAATTCCTAGAAAACATAAGCAATGTGATGCTTGCATTCTAGGAAAGCATAGCAAACAGTCTTTTCATGATTCACATTCAAGAGCACATAGGAAGCTTGAACCCATTCATTCAGATTTATGTGGTCCAATGCCTGTTTCTTCTGCAAATGGAAATAAATATGTCATGACATTTATTGATGATTACACCAGAATGTGTTGGGTTTATTTATTGAAGAACAAATCTGATGCTTTTCAAACATTCAAGAATTTTCATAAGTGGATTGAAAATGATGCACAATCTCATATTGGGTCTATTCGTACTGATAATGGAAAAGAATATACATCAAATGAATTTGAACACTATCTTCGCCAACATGGGATTAAACATCAAAAAACCGTGCCTTATAATCCTCAACAGAATGGTGTATCTGAAAGAATGAATAGAACAATCTTCAATATGGTACGATCCATGCTTTTCTTCAAAAATGTAAAGACAATGTTTTGGGCTGATGCTGTTCTATGTGCTGCATATATAAAGAATAGATGTCCATCTAGTGCTATAAGAAACAAGACTCCTTATGAATTGTGGTATGGACATGTTCCTTCGGTAAAACATCTCAGGATCTTTGGTTCCACCTGTTATGCTTTAATACCAAAGGTACATAGAAACAAACTTGGTGCTAGAAGTCGTAAGTGTATCTTCCTGGGGTATTCAAACACATCTAAAGCATACCGTCTCTATGATGAAGTAAATAAAAAGTTTGTTGTATCTAGAGATGTCATTTTTCTTGAATCATCCAAATCTGACAGTGTTGTTGAGCGGCAACTTGATCTCTTGGATAGATTCACAAAACCGAAATCATTTCAAGAGTTTGATAATCAGATTCCACATCTTGAAGGGGGGATTCCTATAATAGATCAACATGTGGAATCTTCTTCTGAAAAAAAATCTCCCCTGCATGACACTCCAACAACGGATGATGCTTTAAGTGATGTAATTGATAGAATTGGGAGACTCAATCTTGATTCAGACCCAACTCAATCAACAGAGCAGCCTGGACCATCTCAGAAAGGTCCCCCAAAGTGGCTGACAAAGACACTTGAAAGTGTTCATCCTGATGAAATTGGAAAAACAGGAACCAAAAATACAAACCGACAAGATGGATGTGATGTAGATAACTCTAATTCACCAGTTGATATGGATGTTACTTATGATTGTGAATTGAACTTGTCTACAGATTTTGAACCAACTTCCTTCAAAGAAGCTGCTTCTCATGATGAATGGAAAGAAGCGATGCAGAAGGAGTATGATGCCCTCATAAAGAATGGCACTTGGAAGCTGGTTGATCCTCCATTTGGAACCAAACCCATTGGCTGCAAGTGGGTCTACAAGAAGAAGTACAAAGCTGATGGCTCACTTGACAAGCACAAAGATAGGCTTGTGGCAAAAGGTTTTGCACAGAAGGAAGGGGTCGATTATGAGGAAACTTTTTCCCCCACAACAAAATGGGCCACCATCCGGACACTCTTTGCACTAGCTGCTCAGAACGGTTGGAAAGTCCATCAAATGGATGTAAAAACTGCATTCTTGAATGGAGATCTAAAAGATAATGTTTTTATGTCCCAGCCTGAAGGATTTGCTGTGAAAGGACATGAACATAAAGTATGCAAACTTGTGAAGTCCTTGTATGGTCTCAAACAAGCACCACGAGCCTGGTATGAAAAACTAACAGAGCATCTTCTGAAACTCAACTTCAATCATTTTGATCTTGATGATGCAACTTTATTTGTCAAGAAAGTTGGCAAAACAGTTGTATATCTTGTGGTATATGTAGATGATCTTTTAATGACAGGGAACAATGAAAGCTATATTGCATCCATAAAGAAATAATTAGGAAATTTTTTTGAAATGACTGATTTGGGCTATGTTCATTACTATCTTGGCATTGAAGTAACCCAACATCCAAAATCCATATTTCTTTCTCAAAAGAAATACATTGGAGATTTGTTAAACAGATTTGGCATGACAGAGTGCAATCCTCTTTCTACTCCAATGGAACAAAACTTGAAGCTCACATCTATTGAAGGAAAGGAATTTGAGGATGCAACAAAGTATAGACAACTTATAGGAAGTCTCATCTACCTCACTACTACCAGACTAGACATTTCATTTGCTGTTGGAATCCTCTCCAGACTTATGCAAAAGCCTTGTGAGGGACATTGGTCTGCTGCAAAAAGAGTTCTAAGGTACTTGAAGGGAACTCAAGACCTTGGAATCAAGTATACACAGGTGGACGACTTCAACTTGATTGGATACTCTGATTCAGACTTCGATGGAGACAAAGAAACTGGGGCATCTACTTCAGGATATGCTATGAGTCTTGGATCAGGAGCTGTCTCCTAGAGATCACGCAAACAATCAGTACCGGAAGATTCCACAACAGAAGAAGAATACGTGGCAGCAGCTGAAGCAACGAAAGAAATTGTGTGGCTCAGGAAAATTCTTGAAGACTTGCAGGTAAAACAAACACAATCGACTCCACTCATGATTGATAACACCTCTGCAATAAAGTTGGCCAAGAACCCAAAGTTCCATGATCGTACTAAGCACATCAATACTAAATATCATCTGATCCGACATCATGTTGAGGCCAAAACAATCCATCTCCGTCATTGTTCCACAAACGAGCAAATTGCAGACATCTTCATCAAAGCGCTTGGAAGAGAAAAGCTTGAAAGATTCAGAACGATGCTTGGACTCACCAACATCCCTTCAGATTAAGGGGGGGGAATGTTGACACCTAATCCTCAACGGATGGGTGAACTGGAACGTGAACAATCATCAAGAAGATGAACTGTTCCGTCTCCTTCTTGTATATAAACAATAGTTCTCTTAATGAAATATCATCTCAGTTGTCTTCTGTTCATTGAGGAGTTACCCTGGCCTGACAGATATGGTGAGTGCAAGTTTTCGGGCGAATTCCCTGCATGTCAGTGTAGTCCCAAGCAAATGCCTTTTGGTATTTGATAAGCAAATAAAGCAATTTCCGTTCCCGAGATGTTTCTAGAAATTCCCCAATGTTCAATGTTTTTCCTGGGCTGATTTCTATATTATTTCTTTGTGTGTTTGTAATGGAGTTGATTGGAAATATATCTTCAAATAATGCTTTCAGAGAATACATGGTACAAGTCTCTTGAAAGCTTTGTGCCAATATTTGATCTATAGTAGTGTATTGTTCATTTCTCAACTCCTTTGAAACATCAGGTTGAGAGAGAAATTTCCACTAAAGCTTCATTATTGTCTTCCCCTAAATCATACATTTGATTGATGCTTAAAACAAAGTATATTTCTTCCCTATCATTGTATTTGTCATCAAGCCATAGGTTTTGTGTTACTGTTGGAGCTTGTGCTGATGGGTACAAGGTAAGTTTCTTTCTCTCCGTGCCTCTAGAAATGATCATGTTACTAGATCTACACCTAATGAATGCATCAGCAGTTGCCAGCCATGGTCTGCCAAGTATGAGTGAGTGTCCTCCTAAGTTTGATTTTGGCTGGAGTACTAAGGAATCAACTGGATAGTCCCAAGAGTCCAGTGAAACAATTATATCTTCCAGTATCCCTTCAGGAACGACTTTAGAGCTATCTGCTAATTCCAAACCAATTGGGGTTGACTGTAAATTTGTTAGCTGCAAAATTTTTCGTTGTGTCCAATGTCATTACATTTATTGAGCTCCTAGTCAATCAGAGTGTTTGGAATTGAAATTTTGTTGATAATTGCTGTGACTCTAGGTATGCCTGGGTCAACATATTTTTCCATGGAAATGACATTTGACATTAAGCCAGCTAAATTTCCAATAACATGTATTGTTTATGGATCAAATCTTTTCTTTGCAGGCTTTTTGAGACATAGTTCTTTAATGGCTTTGGTATAAATTGGAAGATCCTTGATTGCGTGGAGTAATGGAATTTTTACATACACATTTATCAATTCATCAAGAACATCAAATTGTGGAAATTGTATGGGTAATTTTGGTTGAAGTAACCATTCTGGAAATGGAGGTGATTGTACTGTTTTGATTTGTTGACCCTGTTCTGGATTGTTTTGTTTGCTATGTGTTGGATCATTTTGTTTGTTGTGTGTTGGTATTTCTTGTTCATCAATTTGACTCTCTTTTTGTGACTGCGTTGGAACAGGTGGAGGTTCCTTTTGCAGAATTCGACCTGACCTTAGTTCAATGTTTTGCAGTGGCAGAGTTGGGTACAATGGTCCCTCATCCACGTTGTAAGATGGTCTATCTATTCAGTTGTTTGGGTTAGCTATGGGTTGAGCTAGTAGCTGCATGGGTTTAGGAGGTTGATTGGATGGTAATTGTAGCTGTGGTGAATTTATTTGTGGAGGAGTAGGTAAGGTTTGTTGAGGATTTTGTTGTTGATAAGCAACTGGTTGCTGAGGGTATTGTTGTGGATATGGCTGAGAATATTGTTGCTGATAGTGTTGGGGATATGGCTGAGGAAATGGTTGCTGATATTGCTGAGGTGGTTGTTGAGAAAATTGCTGAGGATAGGAATATCCTTTCCATCCTTGTTGTGGATAAGTTTGTTGTTGTTGATTAAACCAATTTTTCCAAGGCATAGGAACATTCCAAGAATTTTGAACAGGCATGTTATAATTTGTTGGATTTGGATTTTGAAACATACCTGGAGGTCTTGGTTGCCATGGCCTTCTAGCTCCCATGAAATACATGTTCTCCATTTCTGCGTTGGCTTCCAAATTATAGTTCTGCAAAACTTTCATCTTTGTGCAATCCTTAGTGTCATGATTTTCTGTACAAAACCCACAAATCTGCACATTATCTAAAGGACATTCTTTCAAAGCATGTTTTCGTCTGCATTTGGGACAGAATATAGATAACTCTTGTTCTTGTTCATCTTGTCTTTTCTTTGCTTTTAAAGTGTCTATTTGATTCCCCAAAGTACTTAAAAGGTTTGTTTTGAAATCTTCAAATAGATTGCCTAGTTCAGCTCTAGTGATATTTCCTGTGGCAGATTTAGTGATCTTAGATGTCATAGCTCTTCTTCCATTTCTTGCCCTACTTCTGGAGTACTTCTGACACAAGTCAACAATCTCATCAAAAGGTAAATTAGAAATGTCCCCTTTACCCATGAGATTGAGGTCATCTAGATATTCATCCCAGATGCCCTTAAGAAATATTGTTCGAATAAGATCAACAAACATGGCTCTATGTTTTGATTTTTGTAGATTATATGAAAATCTTTCCAAGTATTCCTCTAAGGTCTCATCTTCTTGTTGATTCATTCTAAAGATGTCATCTTTAGAATCTTTTGATCGACAGTAAGGTTGATACTTCTTCAAAAAGATTTTTCTCATGTTATCCCAATCAGTGACTGAATGTTCACCTAATCCCATGAACCACCTAAGTGCTGCTGCTTTTAATGTAGCAGGAAAAAGTCGAAGTCTATGTGCATCATTGGTATATCCATAGGTTCGGCATACTATGTCAAATTCAAACAAAAACGAATCAGGGTCTTCATATGCCATACCATAATAGTTGGTAATACAGATGGTAGTGTATTTTTCATTTTAATTTCCTCATCCATATACTCTCCTCTATCTTGAATTGGAAATTTAAATGTGGATTCCTCTGCCTCTGGTGGATTTTGATTTCCTCCAAACAGAGTATCATTTCCTTGTTTTTCTTCATTCTCTCTTTGTCTTCTCCTTTCTTCCATTTGTCTCTCATACTCTCTTAGTTGTTCTGCAGTAGGTCCTCTGGATCCTCCATCTTCAGCCATTGTGATATGTGACTTGTCTAAGGTTTCTATTTCTTCTTCCTGTTTTGGTTCTTGAGGAACAATCTGTTCAAGGATAGGCTGTTGGATTCTTGTACTACTCTCTTTTAGTTTCCATACTATAGAAGTCTCAGGTATATATCTTTTCTTTGCCTCACGAGCTAGTAGGATTTGTCTTTCAATGAGAGTAAGTCTTTGGCTTGATCTTTGTTTTTCCTCAAGTTTTTCCACAGTAAATTTTCCAGTTGGTGTTGTGTACTCAATCATTTCTAATGGTTCTGCTCCTAACGACACCAAAATGTTTGGATTTTACTTGCTAACGTAACTTAAGCTTTTAATTCCTTTATCAACCCGAGAAAGTACACTTAGAGGCACTCATCTAATGTATATAGATCTAGAAGGATCTAGGGTTCTAATGATAGCCTAGTGAAATGAAATTAACAATGCTCTCTTACAAGAGGTCCTTCCTTGTCTTTTCAAGCACTTAAGCATCAATTTAGATGAAAACAAATCTAATGAAATTCTGATTGCTTAGGTAACAAAAACAGAGTATTAATTCCTTTGTTAGGGGTTCTACAATTCCTTTACAAGAATTTTGTTCTATAGAGTCCCTTTCAAAACAATTTCTAAAACTTAGCTATTCAAAGCAATATTCAAGATGAGTAGTTCTAGAAATCAAATAGTAAGTGATTCTTTTACAAGATTCATTCAGCTAATTACTAATTGAATTCTGCATTCCAAATCATGAATTATGAATTAACTCTGAAATCAAAATCATGAGATAACAAGCATGTTTGTTAATCCTTAAGATGGATATTGGTTGAGTCCTTTTACAAGGCTCTTTCACAACAAATACAAATCTTTCAATTAACAACTTTCTTGTAGAACATAAATGAAATAGTAAACTCTAAATATCAGTTTTATCAATGCAATTTAGAAAGAAAACTAAATAAGGAGTGTACCAGCTCCGTAGTTTGGGACCTTCCACACTTCACAAGCACATTATAAGCTAACTCAAGTGAAGAAGATTATTGGATCTTAAAGCATAAGCTGAACTCAATGTTGTAGCTCTGAATTTGAAAATTAAAAGTCACACATAGGCTGTTCCAAGTTCTTCATAAATAAAAAACTAGACTATCTAGTTCTCCCTTTGAGCTATTTATCACCAATTTCCATAACAAAAAGAAACTATTCATCTTCCCCAATATCATAATGAAATATTATCAGTTACATCAAAGGAGGTCGAAATTGGTTCAAGTCCTCCATTTAGTCAAAAATATCAAAGAAAATAGAAATTATGTTCACAAAATCTGGAAATTCTGTTGAAGTGGCTGGGTTTGACCAGCGTTGACCGGACACCTATTTCCTTCAAATCCGAAAGTGGATAGGTAATCCACCATCTGTGTACATTTAGCTTCATGCCCACAATCTTCGAATTCACCAACCTGTTATGCAACATGTCAAACCATGGAGCAATTACAGGAAGTTACAACTTCTTGTAATTTTCTGGAAAATGTCATTTTTAACACAATAATTTCAAAATAAAAATAATGATAATGACATCATATCATTTAGTTTCTAAGGGTTATGGATGAAATATGAAGGTTAGATGGTCAAAAATGATGAACAAAAGAGGATTTTTAAGTGAAATGGACAGTCATAATTTGATACCAACAATCACAATACTGAGATCTTTTGAGTAGGTGCTATTTTCCATTGAGTTTCACATTGCGTTGATGTTTACCAACTTATTTCTCATGTTTACGTTGAACTCTCTTAGTGTTTGTGTTTATTTTCTTTTCATTAAAAGGAAAATTGTTTTATACGAGTAGGAGAAACTACACTAATTATAAACTCATTTTGTAATAAAGTTGGATCTAAAAAATCAAAATCCAACCATTTATGAATCTAACAAAGGTAAGCCACCTGCTCCACAAAGCACAACATTATGTTTACGAGAACATAAATGCTTACCTATCCTCTGTTACACATTTGTAGTGTCTAAGTCCTAGGATATATTCACCATTTGATCATCCTATATTATGTTGAATTTTTATAGTTACGATCAGTCTTCATATGAAGGAAAATGATAAATATTGTTTGAATCTCAAGTCAGCTTCAAGGTAAGCCACTTGTTCCTCAAAGGACAACATTATTTTTAGGAGAAAAGCAATGCTCATCATCCCCTATTGCACATTTGTAGTGTCTAGGATATCTTCACCATTTGACCATCCTATATTGTATTGAATTTTTGTAGTTATGATCAGTGTTCATATGGAGGAAAATGATAAATATAATTTGAATCTCAATTCAACTTCAATAGAGGGAAAATCAATCTTTGAAATTTAAATTATTTGTCTTCTAAAAGTCAAGTCGGCCCCAAATGCATAAGTTGACCCAGTCCAAGAGACACACCACTTGGGGGCATCTTAGATCACTATAAATTCACACTCGTTCTCCTCTATTTGAGAGCAATTTGTATTACCATATGAGGTAGAATAAGAACGAATCTAAATGAGACTAGATGAATGAATCTGATGGTAGAATAAAAGGAAAAATTTGAGGCATGAAGGACGATTTCTGAGGTAGTAGACCAAAATTTCTGTGGAAAGTGCAGGAGGCCAGAATTTTAGGAAGCTAAATTTGTCTCTGTTTGACCAGGTTTGACCTGGGTTTGGTTACTAGTCAATTTGAATTTGCTTTTGACTAGGAAATCAGATTCTATCTCTTGTTGAATTGGACAATTTCTCTAAGAAAAGGTTGTTGGGTTTATCCCAAGATAGATTTTGTCTCTCTTGTTTGGCTGTCTCTTTATGATCCTATTGGCTTTATTGTTTTATTGTTGAATATTTTCTATGTATATTTTATTAATGATGGATGTGGCACAAGTTAAGTCAAAGTAGTAGCCACCAAAAATATAGCCCTAGTCAAGTCAAGGATGGTTTTGATTCTGTATGGAAAACGAGGACCAAAATTATTATTTGAGATAAAGACTTAATCTTATCTAAGTCAAAATTGAACTTTTGTTTAGGCCACAGTAGCCCTGTGGAGGCCGCACCATGAGACATCAAGCCTTGATCTGAGTAAGGTCTGTTTTGTGACCAAATTTGGAGTCTGAATAAAGATTGGACTTGTAATGAGACTCAACCCGAAATCAACCCTGATTAGGGCAAACTTAAAGCCATTTTTGAAGGTCCTCTTGAGTTATTTCAAGCTTATATGCCTAAGAAAAATTTGAAGGATTAAATGATGATTTTGAGAGCCAAGCCCTGATTAGTGTTTTCTGACTAAGATTGAAGAAAGAGGGTCAAAGCCCTAGAAGGAGACCTAAAAACCTTAGGTTAATATATTATCTGGACCGAGATAGTAAAAGGGTCTTAAGGATTAGACCATACGACCAAAAGGCCTCAAAAGTTTTAAGAGCAATTTTGAAGTTTGATGGCCTCAACTCTAGTTCCAGGAGGGTCAAAGGGCCTCAATCCAAGATCAAGGTCGACGAGAAGCCTTGGTTCAAAGGGAAGATAAAGATCGAATACCTTAAATCTGTAAAGAAGCTAGTAAAGTTATCTTTGTCTACTAAAAGGAGGTTATGAATAGCATGGTTTGTAAATCCTACTTATTTTGGAAGTCTGCTATGTATATAGGTCACAAAAAAGAGAAATTGAATAATACATTGGAATTATGTTATACCACTAAGGTATCATGACTTAAATCCATTCAGAATGGATTCGAAGATTATTTGATTCAAGGGAGATAATTACCAGATTAACTCTTGCCATTATCTGAAGAAGGAGAAACTGGGGGTATTGGCTATAGACATTTTTAAAGAAGACCTTTTTTTTGAGGTCACTTGTTGAGGCAGAAAGGACATTTGAACACACTTGCCTCAAGTGTCTTGATTTGTTGAGGCATATTGTTAATGAATTCCGACTACTAGCCTCATGATTTCAATTGGAAAGTAAAAAGAATTCATGATTTAATATTTATCACTGTATTATGTCGATCAAGCACAGGGAAAAAGTTCAATTTTGAAAAGCGTGTTCACAATGAAAAAGAGGCTAAGTTCCTTATCAGTTTTTGAGACAAAAAATTCTCTTGCAAATACCGAGTCACCTTAAGGACTGGAGTTTTCCTTGTAAAGGACAAATTATTGTCGCTGCTATGATGGTCTTAAGGAGGCCAAGTTACTTATGTTGGAAAAGCAAGAGACTTGTAGATTATAGTTGACTTTCCTTACTTGATAATTACTTGTGATATTAGTTGGTCTTTTATTACTTATTATTTCTTGTTCATCAAGCAATTACCAAAACAATGAAGATCATAAAGAGATAGAGTACATAAGATATAGTCTTCAAGCCAGGGAAAAACCCCTCCAAGGGGAAAACCCAAAAGGAATACTTCTCTTCTTATAGAATCAGTTCAAAATGAGACTTCCAAGACCCAAAGACCAAAGCCAAAAATCCTCCCAAGCACCAAGTCAACCCACCAGCAAGATCTCTTTCAAATGAACCAAATTCTTCCAAAGTCAGTGAAAGTCAAGCTCGGTCCAAGCAGCTTCAACTTAGAATCTCGACCTTGCAACTTCAATTTGCAATTTTGACTTGCAATTTTGGCCCTTGCAACTCACACAAAAACTCTAAGTAGCTTTGTATGTGTGGACAGAAAAAGGTGTTTCACTAAGAGACCTTCCTTCCTTCGACTTCTTCCTCTTCTTCTTGTCTTCCTCGCTCTTCTTCTTCCTTCGCTATTGCAGATCAAACTTGAGTGAATTGGTGTATCAAGTGAGTCGAAGTCCCTCTTATTTATAGCCTTCTTGAGGGGTTGAATAGCCCTCTTTAGGCCGACTTCATCATGACTGGGCCGACTTGGTCTTGGAGGATAAATTAGCTTTCTTGACTCAAAAATAATTATTTTCTTTTGTTACAATGAGTCTAAATGGGACTATAATACATGAAAAAAATTCTTCTTTGACCTAGAAAGTCCTAGAAGCATGAAGAACATGCTTTGACCTAGACTTGAGCATGAAACCCATGCTTTGACAAATAAAAATTATTTTTCTCTTTTTATATACAAAATATACAATGTCATGTTTACAAAGGTCATTGTGAAGACAAAAACTAGTTACATTCTCCAACAACTTGATTTGGAAGGACTGAGAGTACTCATTTGAGATCTGCCAAATAGTTTGTACATTCTAAGGACAACACTTCTATAAAGGAAGTATAGACCATTCAAAGAATGTTAATTGCTCATTTATTAAGAATTGGTTGATGGTGCAAGTTCTCTTGTAAAATGTTATAGAAGACCATGTAATGCCATTCCCTCCCTTGAAGACACTTACTTTCATGAAGTATTCCTTGGAGTTTTGTATCTATAATTCAACTTGCTATATTTCATCACATATATTGAGGCATGGGGGTCTGTAAATTTGGGCATTTGGATATGGAAAGAAGATTTGCATATGACAAAGTTTGTTGGACTTACAAAAGGTGTAAATGAAAGTTGTAAATCTAAGGTTTGTAAACCCTAGAAGACTTAAAGTTTTGGATGTGAAATCCCTAGGTTTAGTGGATAAAATTCTAGAGTTTTCAATAAGGAAAGGATCAAAGGGATTCAAAGAATTCCCTACAATCTTCAAAAGATAAGTACTTTATATCTCTCTTCTTTGTTTATTATTTTTTTACTATTAGTTAGCCTCTTGTCTTTGTTTCCTTTTGTTGGGTTATAATCGTTCTTCCATGGCCTCCTAGTGAGGATTGCAGGTACACCGTGAAGACTGCCAAGGCTCTGGTAACAAATGTAAAGTTTTTAGAAGAACAAAGCAAGATTTGTGGCAAGAGGATTCTCTCTGGAGTGATTCATGTTCAAGAGGGAGAAATTGTACTGACATCTATAATCATACCTGATGACTAGAAGAGCTGCTAGTACAAAAGGAGAAAGCAGGCCAACAAGTTTGAAGGATGTCATTGTGTCGAGATCTATGGAAAGTTAGTGATGAGTTCAAAGTGGATTTATAAGATCAAGCATTTGGTAGATGGTAGCATAAACCGAGGATTCTCCTAGGAAGAGGAAGAGGACTATGAAGAGACATTTTCTCTAGTTGTCAGGAAGAAGAAGTGTACAAGGAAAAACCTTTGGACTTTGAGGTACATGTTTGCAAACTGGAGAAAGCTTTGTACGAACCTCGAGCTTGGTATGGATATTTGAGAAAGCTTGGTTGATCTTGTTTCTAATGAGAGTGGATGGACTCACTTGTCAGAGGGAGCGACAGTTGTATGAAGATTTTCTTCCATGATAGAGGGAGAAGTCATGACAAAGGAAGTTGATCTCTAGGATCAAGATGAAGGATCTTGGTTGGATATATTACTTCTTGGGACTAGAAGTGTGGCAGAAGCCAGATGAGATCTTCCTGGCTCAAAAGGAATTGTATTATTATGATCCTTCAAAGATTTAGGATGACAAACAACATGTCCATGGTCATTCCCATGGTATCCAATCTGATGAAGCTGAGTGGCAAAGGGAGCAGTCTAGATTGTCTTAGCAAAATTTGTTTCAACATTAAAGGGAGCACCCAGTTAGGGTGATCGAAAATAATTGTGGTGATGGATTGAAGCTGGTCAATTTATGGTTGAGCCAAGGCATGTGGCACAACATGCATTGAGGTACGTGCATGGCACAACTAGATATGGATTGAGATATATCTCATATAGTTACAAGGATTCATAAATTTAGCTTGCGGTTTGCTATGATGAGCAGGAAGTTGTTAGTACTACTGACGCAGAGTATATTGTAGTTTGTTGGGAAAATTATGAAGCAATGTGGCTTTAGAAGCTACTTGTAGGACTATACGAGATACAAATGTGATGATAGCTCAAAGCACGTGGTACAAAAGGAATAGCGAGGCTCCTATATATTTCTGTAATCGAGCTGGTTGCTGACATTCTCAAAGCCTCTGTCCTTGGATGACGTTTGCATACTTTTGGGACAAGATTGGAGTGATTGAGAATGCTTCCCTTGGTTGAAGGGAGTGTTGATGTTGTAGCATCAAGGGGCATAATCTCCTTTAGGTCAAGGGTATTGACCTGGAAGCCATGGTTTATGGTTGGGAAGATTGGCCTAGTTAGCATAGAGGCCTGGATTACTCCCTCGGTCAAGGGTTATCTGACCATATTGCCATGGGGTTTGGCTAGTGGGTTGAGCTTGTGCCTTATAACATCGGGTGATTTGTTTTACCATTCAATTGCATGTGACAACATGTGGGAATGGTAAATGGGCCTCGATTGTCACCATTGGTCAAGTGGGCTCTTGACAAGACTCTAAGTGATGACTTGGTAGATTGGTGTCTTCACTATGGGTCAAGTGGGCTCCTAACAAGACTCCAAGTGTCGACTTCGTAGATTGGTGACCTAAGGACTAGTGGGTAGTTAATTCCTTTAATTGATGTTGATGCGGGGATGCTTTCCACATGGTTCTAGTATAGAAAATGAGGTGGATGGATTCATCAACATAGTTGAGCTTGTTCAACCTTCTCTTGTTATGGATAATTTTCAACAAGAAAACATTTGATGAATACCTCCCTAACGAAGAGGGAATGTTGAATTTTTGTAGCTATGGTTAGTCCTAATATGAAGGAAAATGATAAATATAATTTGAATCTCAAGTCCCCGTTTCAATATAGGGAAAATCAATGTTTAAAATTTAAATTATTTGTCTGCTCCAAGTGAAGTTGGCCCCAAATGTATAAGTGGGCCCAACCCAACAGACACAACACATAGGGGCATTATTTTATCACTATAAATTCACACTTATCCTCCTCCATTTAAGAGGAATTCAGATCACCATATAAGGCAGAATAAGAACGAATCTAAGGCATCAAGAAGGACAATTTTTGAGGTAGTAGACCGAAATTTCTAAGGAAAGTGCAGGAGGCTGAAATTTCAAGAAGCCAAATTTGTCTTTATTTGACCAAGTTTGACCTGGGTTTGGTTACTGGTCAGTTTGAATTTGCTTTTGATTGGGAAATTAGATTGTATCTCTTGCTGAATTGGACAATTTCTCTAAGAAAAGGTTGTTGGGTTTTTCCTTGGTTAGGGTTTTCCCAAGATAAATTTTGTGTCTCTTGTTTGGCTCTCTTTATGATCCTACTAGTTTTATTGTTTTATTGTTAAAGAATTTGTGTAATTTCTTAATGATGAATGTGACACAAGTTAAACTAATGAAGAAATCATTGGAAGTAATTATCAATCTAGAAAATCTTGAAAAATCAACATATTGTAGAGTTATAGAGTTGTAATTTGTGACTACAAAAACAAGTCTATATCACTGAGCATGATAACACAAATAAAACATATAATATATTAAATAGCAAGCAAATTGAGTCACAAATTAGCCATATGTAATTTTAACTAAAGTGCACTACACATATGTAAGGTGAATTACCTTCATTTATGAATAATAACGTCCATCTCCTCCATCTCATCTCTTTCAATTTCTCTACATGTTGCCTTCCTTTCCTCTCCCACACCCAACAATTCAAACCAAGACAAAACTAAAAAAAAAGGAGGAAAAAAAAGAAGCAAAACAAAGGAAAATAAATACGACACACGACAAACAACATAAAGCATGGCCATGCTCAAACTCAACAAAACAAAAATATGTAGACAACAACAAACAAAAAATTGCAAACGCCCACTCCACAAATCATCTTTCTTGCAATGTTCTCTCCTTCCTCCTGCTCTTCTTCACTACAAACAAAAGAAATTGGAGAGGATTAGGTTGAAATACACATATATAGTGATAGTAAGCATAAACATATTTGAAAACCAATAAAGACCTCCCATGGACTTTGTTTTTATAAAGACATATTGTCCACTTTCTATTCCACTTATCAATGCTAAATGCAATAAGCCATTTGCAACAGATACATAATAAAACATTAGAATTGTTATGGAGATTAAATCTTAGAGTTAGACGCAATAATTATTCATAATAGAAAACATACCTTTGCATTGCATCTATATTGCTTACGATATCTTTTTAACTCAACTTTCTTAGACTTTATATCTACAGTCACTCAGTTATAAAATCATGAAAATGATGGAAGAAACTAAATAACAAATAAACAAAGCAATGAATTAACCATACACATACCTGCCCGCCCTTGCCTAGTGCCAACTCTTATGGAATCATCATATGCTGAGCAACAATATAACATGAAATTAAAGGACAACAATATTTTGTAGGAGAAATGCATTACTCACCCATCTCATCTTCCATATTTGTAGTGTCTAGGGTATCTTCAACATTTGACTTTCCTATATTGTAGAGTTGTATTTGGTGACTACACAAAACAAATATAGAGTTGATTATGAGAACACAAATAAAACATATAATATATTTTACAACATACAAATTGAGTGACAAATTAGCCATAGGTATTTTTAAGTAAAGTGCACTAGTAAGATGAATCACCTTCATTTATGAACAATAACTCCCATCTCATCTCTTTCATTTTCTCTCCATGTTGCCTTCATTCCCTCTCCCACATCCATAAGAACCAAACTACAAAAAATGAGGACGAAATGAAAAACAAAAGAAAACAAGTAAGACACGCAATAAACAACACAACAGGGCCATGCTCAAACTCAACAAAAGAAAAATATGTAAACAAAAAAAAAAAAATAATTTCAAATGTTTGCTCCTTGCATCATTGTTCCTGCATTGTGCTCTCCTTCGTTAAAAGTAGAAAAAAATTAGCGTGAATTAGTTTGAAATGCACATAAATAGTGATAGTAATGATAAACATATTTCAAAACCAATAAGTACCTCCCATGGAGTTTATTTTATATAAAAAAGACAATCTACTTTGTATTCCATCAATAACAAGTTATCTACAACACATACATAATAAAGCATTAAAATCGTTATAAAAGTTAAACTTTAGAATCAAACACAATAATTATTCATAATAACAAACATACCTCTGTGTTACATCTACATTCTCTAAAGTATCTTCTCCACTCAATCTTCCTAGACACTACATCTACAGTCACTCAATGCACAAAGTAAAATTTTATATGAAATCATGAATAAATAATGGAAAAAACTAAATAAAAAATAAATAGAGCGATGAATTAACCATACACATGCTTGTTCACCCTTTCCCATGGAATCATCATATATTGATCTACATTATAAGAGGGAATTAAATGACAACATTATTTTGTAGGGAAAAAACATTGCTCACCCATCCCATGTTCCAAATTATCTTCACCATTTGGAATTCCTATATTGTAGAGTTGTAGATCTGCAGTTGGCGACTACAGAATGAAGATCTATATATTTGAGCATGAGAACACAAATAAAACATATAACAAATTAAATAGCAATCAAATTCAATAGAAAATTAGCCATAGGTGATTTTAAGTAAAGTGCATTGCATATAGGTCAAGTGAATTACCTTCATTTATGAACAAGAACCTCCATCTCATCTCTTTCAATTTCTTTACATGCTACCTTCCTTTTCTCTCCCACACCCAACAATCCAAACCAAGACCAAAAAAAAATAAAATGAACAAAAAAACCAAAACAAAGGAAAACAAGTACAACACACGATAAACAACATAAAGCATGGCCATGCTCAAACTCAACAAAACAAAAAACTGTAGATAACAACAAACAAAAAATTGCGAACACCCTCTCTACAAATCATCTTTCCTGCAATGTGCTCTCCTTGTTTTTCTCCTTCACTGCAAGGAAAAGAAATTGGGGAGAATTAGGTTGAAACACACAAAGATAGTAATAGTAATGATAAACATATGTCAAAACCAATAAGTACCTCCCATGGAGTATGTTTTATAAAACAATCCACTTTTTATTTCACTTAATAGTGCTCAATGGAACAACCCATCTGCAACAAATACATAACAAAATATTAGCATTGTTACAAAAGTTAAACCGTAGTGTTAAACACAATAATTATTCGTAATAGCAAACATACCTCTGTGTTGTATCTATATTACCTAAGGTATCTTTTCAACTCAACTTTCTTAGACTACATCTACAGTCACTCACTGCACAAAGTAATATTTTATATGAGATCATCCATAAACGATGGAAGAAACTAAATAAAACATAAAAGGAGTGATGAATTAACCATACACATACCTACCCGCCCTTGCCCAGTGCCAACTCCTATGGAATATTCATATTTTGATCAACAATATAATAGGGAATTAAATGAAAGAATTATTTTGTAGGAGAAAAGCATTGCTCACCCATGCCATGTTCCACATTTGTAGTGTCTAGAGTATCTCCAACATTTGACCTTCCTATACTGTAGAGTTGTATTTGGTGACTACACAACGCAGATCTATAAAATTGAAAATGAGAACACAAACAAAACATAATAAATTAAAAAGCAAGCAAATTGAGTGACAAAATAACCATAGGTAATTTTAAGTAAAGTGCACTGCATATAGGTAAGGTGAATCACCTTCATTTATTAACACTAACCTCCATCTCACCTCTTTCAGTTTCTCTGCATGTTGTCTTCCTTTCCTCTTTTACATCCAACGATCCAAACTTAGACTAAATTACAAAAAATGAGAAAAATGTAAAACAAAAGAAAACAAGTATGACACACGACAAACAATAGAAAGTATGACCATGCTCAAAACAAAAATATGTAGACAACAACAAACAAAAAATTTTAAACATCTGCTCTACTTCATTAAAAGGAAAAAAAAATGGAGTTAGTTAGGTTGAAATACACATAGATAGTGATAGAAATGATGAACATATTTCAAAACCGATAAATACCTCCCATGCAGTTTATTTTATAAAGACGGACAATCCACTTTGTACCACTTATCAATGATCAATGGAACAAGCCATCTACAACATATACATAATAAAACATTAGAATCGTTATAAAAAATTAAACTTTAGAATTAAACGCAATAATTATTCATAATAGCAAACATACCTCTGTGTTGCTTCTACATTGCCTAAGGTATCTTCTCCACTTAGCCTTTTTAGACTCTACATTTGTAGTCACTCACTACACAAATTAAAATTTTATACAAGATCATGAATAAATTATGGAAAAAACTAAATAATAAATAAACAAAGTGATGAATTAACCATACAAATACCTACCTGCCCTTTCCTAGTGCCAACACTTATGGAATCATTATATGTTGATCAACATTATAATAAGAATTAAAGGACAACATTATTCTGTAGGAGAAAAGCATTGCTCACCCATCCCCTGTTCCACGTTTGTAGTGTCTAGGGTATCTTTACCATTTGAACTTCTTATATTGTAGAGTTGTAGAGCTATAGTTGGTAACTAAAGAAAGAAGATCTATATAGTTGAGCATGAGAACAAAATAAAACATATAATAAATTAAATAACAAACAAATTGAGTGACAATTTATCCAGAGGTGATTTTAAGTAAAGTAAGCAAAATACAATGCATATAGGTAAGGTGAATTACCTTGATTTATGAACAATAACCTCCATCATGTTGCCTTCATTTCTCTCCAAACCAAGACCAAACTAAAAAAAAACGAGGGAAAAAAGAAAAATAAAGGAACACAAGTACGACACACAATAAACAACACAAAGCATGGCCATGCTCAAACTCAACAAAACAAAAATATGTAGAAAACAACAAACAAAAAATTGCATATGCTCCCTCTACAACTCATCTTTCTTGTAATGTGCTCTTCTTCGCTGCAAGGAAAAGAAATTGGGGAGTATTAGGTTGAAATACACATAGATAGAGATAGTAATGATAAATATATTTCAAAACCAATAAGCACCTCCGATGGAGTTTGTTTTATAAAGACGGACAATCCACTTTCTATTCCACTTATCGGTGCTCAATGAAACAAACCATCTGCAACAAATAGATAACCAAGATGTGAGCTGAAAATTAAAGAAGATTTCAATGTAAATTTAATTTGTTTTAAATAACCTAAATTCATTATGTTCAAACATAACAATAGAAAATCCAAATAAAAGAGAGATGAATTTAAAAGCTAAAAAAATTTCAAGAACTAGTAACAAACTAGGCTATAGCAACCCATGGCTTCCATACTATTTGTGTATCTCTCTATTATCACCCTAAAAAATTTAATTGGTTTTAAATATTGTTAAAATATTTAAATAACCTGAATCCAATACATTTCAAACATAATAATAGAAAGACCAAATAAAAGAGACATAAATTTAAAAGCTAAGAAAATTTCAAAGAACCCAAATTAGGCTATAGCAACCTATGGCTTTCATAATTATTGTACATTTCTCTATTCTCATCCTAAAATTAAAGTGTGGATGCTCATATTAATTCTTGCAAAGTATAAGAAGAGTTGAGCTGAGTTTGAGGTTGTAGCTGCTACCCGTGATGTACCAACGAGAATCATTGTCTTTCTCTAAGCCACCTCCACCTCTATTAACAACAAATCAATCAAATACCGCCCAGGATAGGATGGATAAAGATTCATTATGTAATTGAATATAGAGCACGATAAAGCCCAAAAAATATGCTTCTTAGAGATGAAATTATGAGCAAAGGGGAAAAATTATGAAAAAAATAGTGCCTAGAAAATTTGAATGCCCTTAAACCCAGATGGAAAAGCTATCGATGAAAGAAAATTAAAGCAATGGGCTAGTTCAAAGTGAGATTTACCTTGAACTTTTTTTTATTTAAGTTTAATAAAGTGGTACTTATATCCTAATGAAACTTTATCCTATCTTTGACTAATCAAAATAAGAGACATTTTGGACATGGATTAGTGGGGGTATTTGGACGAAAGAATGGGCTTGGATTGTATTATTTTTCCCTTGTCCCAACTTGGTGGTTAATCACGTATCCTAGTCTTGTGGGATCTCCTTTATTGGCTATTAGCTTTAGGCGTGGCACTACATGGGAAACCTCAATTTTGGTTGCGCGGTACCACTTCCCAACATCATACGTATCACTCCCCTCCACTCATTATAACCCCTTTTCACTCATTTCCTATCTAGGTCCACATTTGTCAATTAGGTCCACAAGGACTTAGCCTCCCCCACCCCTTGTCCAAACTTTGGTTCGGGCCTAGAACAATTCCTTGGAGGTTGATGTAGCTAAAAAGAATGTTAAAAACATAATTTGGCCACTTACAACAGGAAATGTGCTATTGCCAACACATTAAAATTTAGCATGTGGGCAAAGGCCAAACACAAGCTCTACCCCTTATCATTATGGCCATCACCCTGGTTCCTAGGACCCCTATTCCACCCCCCTACATCATTAAGGAGCCCATGATTGTCCCAACCCCTGGTGGGGGATGAACTGTCCAATCTTAAGGGGCTAATCACTGCTCTATCATACACATCATGCTCTCATCCCGTCGAGCCCCGAGCAGCTAAAAGAAAAGGAAAAATGAATATGAAGAAAGGTGGAAAAACAAAGGTCTTGGTAACTCATGTACCAAGATTGCTCCCTCCTACATCTATACACCCAATGTGTGTGCTTTCCTCGTTATAGCTATCCTTGTACCATGGCATGTGGCTTGGAGCCTTCCCTGCTACCCCACTTTGTCCCACCATTATTTCACATAGCACCTGCCATTTGATGGATGAACCATGGAATTTTCACTCCCTTAGAGGTTGAAACCACCAAATAGGGTCTTTTATTAACCTCTCTTCTTGAGCAAGGAAAAACGTGCCTTTTAAATCCCATTTGGAAGGGCATGCCACTATGAAGTGTCCACTTTTGCACCCGGTTTGCAAGATTATTTACTCAACTGCATTAATGAATTGTTTTACTGGAAGTTGAGGAGACACATTGGATTTTATACAGGATCACAGGTGGGTCTTCATCTAAGTTTTGGCCTCCCTATAAGGGATCCAAGCCCTCCATAGGGTCATGATGGCTTGGAGCCTTCCCTGCTACCCCACTCCATCCCACTATTATTTCACGTGGCACCTGCCATTTGATGAATGAACCATGGACATGCCACTCCCTTAAATGTTGAAACCACCAAATAGGGTCCTTTATTAACCTCCCTTCTTGAGCAAGGAAACACCTGCACCTTCTAAAGCCCATTTGGAAGAGCATGCCACTATGAAGTGTCCACTTTTGCACCCGGTTTGCAAGCTTATTTACTCAATTGCAATAATGAATTATTGCACTGGAAGGTGAGGAGACACATTGGATCTTATACAATATTGCAGGTGGGTCTTCATCTTAGGTTTGGCCTCCTTATACGAGATCCAAGCCTTCCAGAGGGTCATGATGGAACTTGTAGGGTGAGCGTTGAGAGCCATGGGCCTCCACCATAGCAGAGTATTGATTACAATGCCATGGGATTCTTCAACACCAAACTATATTTACTTGTGCCCTAGCTGGCCACAAGCTTGCACCAAACACTTGAAAGTTGATCCAAGGCTCGTATGGAGTCTTGTCTCAGCTGGGGAGACATGGGAGGGATTATATCATCATCCTAGCCCTCATTGATGGAGTATCACCATTAAATTGGAGACCCATGAGACGATCCTTTGTGCCCCACAACCACTTGGGAGAACCACAATGTTTTGCTTGGAAACCAAGGGGCCAACCCCTTTGCCATCATTATGAGAGCCCTCCTCTTTAGCTTGGCACATGGAGGACTTATCTAGGCTTCCAACGACCCTTTTGCACCATTATTCTATTATTTTTGCATCATTATGAATGCTTTTTGAGTACTTTTGAGCTATTTGGTGGGATAGTCACTAATTAGATTGTTATTTTTCACATTAAAGTTGTTTTTAAAGGCTTATTAGGCTAATTAGACTAAATCAAACCCCTTGAGGCTCATATAAAAATAAGGAATCCTCATTTGTAAATCATCATCATTTGGATTGGGATTTTTCTTGTAAAAGAATTCGGACCTACAATTGATGGACAAAATTAGAAGTTGTTGATGCATTTTGATGTTTGGATTTTTGCTATTCTTGTTTTCGAGCTTCTAATTGCAGATATGATGGATGGATATATTATCTTTCTCTTGAAAGTGATATTTCTTTACTTGTTACAAGATTAATGTATAAAATGTCTTGGCACGATCTCAATGTGTCCTAATTTAAATGCAAATCCATGAAAACACTGGGATTTTGAAGTATTGCATGCATTACATGTCAAGATAAAGTGAATGAATGTTCTTAGAGGCTTGCGTTATCTCGAAAACCTTGAAAATTCATCATCTCTTGCTAAAACAAAGTATACATTACTTTATTACTGGGTAGCTACCTCATTAGTGTTAGCGAAAAGTTGCATAGGACTCCTTGATAGAGCAAAGTCCCTTCAATCAAGGTAAATCTTGATTCTATTTCTCCCAATTGTCAAGGAAGTAGGTCCTAATCCTAGTTGATCACCCCTAAACCTATTCCTTCCACTTTTTCCATTTTCTTCCCTAAACCTAGAAGGTCTTCGAGGGCCTTCTGCAAATTCGTTAGAGTGGTATCCTTCCCTAGCGAGTTGGCATGCTACTACGGTAGGTTCTCCTATAAGTGTCCAAAATTTTTGAAGCAAATCACGTGGCTAGATTTGGAGAAACCTTGAGCCCTAGCTCTAACATCAATTCTTCTCCTATGCTTCTTTTAACGATTTTCCATAGGTCAATCACTCTTGAAAACTCGTTGGAACTTGATCATTCATGACCTATATTATCCTTGATTGACCTAGGTGTCTTATTTTTCTTTTGATTTTGCAAACCATAGGTCTTGCTAGGATTCCCTAGCTCTCTTTTGTGGTCCCAAATATTTGTATGATCACTATCTCACAAAACCTTAAGAGAGGTCCTTTTATTCCCTTGGGAAGCTTTGATTTAGGTGTATCCATTATATTGACTATCCTTTCCTCCCAGGTAGCGGCATCCTCCCCATAAGCCTTTCTCGGAGAGCCCTTGATCTTGCTTTTGAAGTAAGCAAGCCATTATCTGAGCCTCTCCTTTTAATGGGCATTAGAAATAAATTTGCACCTTTATATTGGCCTTATCATTTGAGTGATTTCCCTAATATCGAGACTCCTCCAATCGGTGAAAGTTTGTAAAGAGCAGGGGACATTGAATGAGGTGACACTGGGCCTTTGTCCCACTATTGTCATTAGGTCTAGTAGTTGTTCCTTTGGTACGACTTCTATGACCCTTGCTAGATTGTGTGGCAACAATGCCTTTTGATTGGAAGCTCACCTTCGTCCTTGTGTTCTTGCTGGATGGATGAGGAGTATATGATTGATGTAGGTGGCATAGATATAACAACATGTCATCGACTAGTGTCAAGGGTTGCATGTTTGGCCCACTGGATGTGAAGAATGGGAGAAAAGTTTTCACCCATAGGGTTACCCATTCTGGTGGGTAACATAATTGAAACTTGGTAAATTCTACAAGGGTAGGTTGTAGGTCCTAACCATCACCCTAGTACTTTCTTGTGATTCCAAAAAAAGTGGTTGCAGGTCTTTTCAACTTCACAACGTTTATTTTTCATTTCACAACTCTCTTCAGGAAACTGCGTGCAACTTCAACAAGCCATACTTTTGTCACTTCTCAATAAAATGGATAGTTAACATGCCAAAATTATTGACAAAATTTGTACTTTTTCCATGGAATAAGATTCAATTCTAGTTCAATGTTGTTCAGACACAAGAAGCTGAAAAAGACACAAAGGTTATTTTCCACCAATCAATTTTGGGCATGTTAAATATCCTATTTTTGGTAAGATCATATCTTGTTGGAAAACTTAGAATCTCTAATTTCTAGTGGGACAAATTTCACATAATTCTGAAGAGGAATTTATATGTCCTGCTTACTATGTGCAAAAAAGGTAGAAATATCCCCAAATTGGAAATCTCATGTTCTAATCCACGAATTCAATCCATTTCTCCATGCCAGTGCCTCTATAATCTGAAAAAAGACATAGTAATCATTTATGGTCTACTTTTCCTTGCAAAGTTTAAAATTGTGTATTTCTTTAATGTAAGATTTGATAATTGGTCTCAAATTTTGTTTTCCCATGGTCTTTAGCCTCATGGATTAATCATTAAAGTGCTTTAAGATTTGTGGCTTGAAGGATTTTTCAAGGTGTTATGGGATTGAGCTTAATAATTCCCTTTTTGTTATTCCACGGAACAAGATTTCAAACAATAGATAAAGAGTAAACCATAACATTATGCACATATTTACAAATTTACACCCATAATTTTGTAAACAAAAACTTCATGTCCAAAAAAATTGTTTACAAAAGATCACATCTTTTACAAGTTTCCGTTTACTCATACATCCATACACCAATTTTGTAATTGAATGAAATCTCAATAGACATAGAAATTGAGAGGCCAAATTCCTTGACTGTTCAACTTCATCTTAGACAATTGTCTGGGGGTGTACTTTTCATATTGGGTAGTGTGGTATTTTGGTTGTTGTACTGATGTAGAACTCTAATTTCCACAAGGGTGCCTTGCAAGGTATCTAACAATAAGTTGTGAATCTTCTAACTTCTGTGACTTCTAATTCACTCCACAACATGGGTTGGAAGACTCCTCCCACAAACTAGGACTACGAGTCTTATATTGCTCCCATAACTGTCATGTCAACAAACTCACAGAGTCACAACCTTTGACATTGTAGTTGTCTCACATAATATGGATATGGATGATGCTTTCACCAAGGATTTCAGAGAATGTTCCATGGGAAGGAGTCGTGAAAAGGAGAACAAGGTTTCCATTACATCATAATCAACATTTGCAAGTGCAACTTCGAGAGGATGAGATGATTAGTCCTATTCTTTGGCTGGAAAATATTATAAAAGTTATTTTCAGGGCCATACCAGCTTTACACCTATGTTAATGCTCACATCCAACAAGTATCAGAGAAGGCTTGATGATGGCTTGTGCTTGAAGGTGTGGTGAAAAATGAAGAAAATGACATATGTCAAAAGCCGCTACAGCTACATTGAATAGTACTTATTGACAAACTTGAAGAGTTAAAAACTACATAGAATAAGGATGTTGACATTGCGCTCAAAGAAGAGCAGATTGATGTACACAACAATGACAATCCTACAGTGGAAGAAAATGAAGTATAGATTTATTCTGCAGCTTCTATGGGAGTATATCAAAATCAAACCTTGGGAGGTTAGGATTCATCAAGAAAATAAGATTATTCATTCTCATTGACTCTAGTAGTTCACATAGTTCTATAAATTAAACTGTTACAAGGAGTCTTGGACTTAAGGTCACTCTAGAGCCATAATTTAGGGTAAATGAAACAAATGGAACAGTGAATCGGCGTGTAGGTAAATTTTTCTCTCAACATATTGTTGTTGACAACCTAATGACACTGTGTATGAACATGTACTATATGTATACATTTTTATTTTGTAATTTATCCTTATATTTTTGGGTGACATGGTGTAAATCAATCACTCACCCACTTCCATGTATTTTATTAAATACATGGTCAAACTTGATCACTCTCTCCCATAGTATGGTACTCTATATATATTTCTTAATATAAATGAGCATGAAGATATATGTAACTTTCCACAATCTCCTCTCTAACGCTTGCATATTTTCTCTCTTGTGTTCTCATGTGTGAACATTTGCACTGTTTGTACTGTGCTCATATTATTTGCTACCAAAGTCGAATGATCATAGCTTCTAGGTCTAGTGGAGTCCCAGTCCCAGTCCAAGTTGATCCTCGTCTAATTCAAAAGAAAGATTATGGAATGTCCCCAATTGATTAATTGCCTACAGGAGGACGAATTATCCTATCCAACCATGTAGGCTATAGTGTTTGATAAATGGGAAAACCCAATTATCCAATGTCTGGGGAAAAATTGGGTAAATTTTTGGGATAGCTGGTGCAAAAAGACCAAATTGGGGGTTGCACATGAACTCTTACATTTGATTAAAGGAGAAAATACCCATGGGGAAATCTATAAATAAAGGAGTTGGAGTCATTTGATTATCATCAATTTGGATCGGAATATCTTTGATTTTCTTGAATTTGAGGTTCTAAGGGTTTTAAGACCCCTTCTTCTTGATTAGTTTCAATGGATGTGATCCCATCCTAGCTAATCCCTTGTCTAGTTTTAGTGGAGTTGATCCCACCCTACCTAGACACTGCTTATTGTTTTGGCACAACATTCTCTCCTAAGCAATTGGGATTTATCTTATTAGCAAAGAAATTCTACACTGCGATATGTTTTAGAGAAACATAAGTCTTCCTAGGGCTACAATAAAAAAGTATCATATGCAATGAATTTTTGGTAATCTTTTGGGAAACACCAAGGGGAAATTGAGTACAATGAGGCCCTTATTATGAGAGTAGAGCTTCCCCTTTTTGTTCTTTGTACAAGTAGCGAACAAGGATTCAATATGCAGCCTGTTGGAGAGTAGAAGGGAAAAAAAGTGATGAAAAAACAATGAGACAACATTGTGGGACTATAGGTTGTAGGTCGCAGACAATTGTAGGCAACTGTAGTTCGCAGACAACTGCATGGTTGAGGGTTGCAAGGCCAAGAGCTTCAGGTCCCGATTTTGGAAACGAATCTTAAACAAGGTCATCATCATACCTTATTTTATTTTTTTGGAACAACAAGCCAATTAGGGAAGGGGAGTCTGATCAGAGCAGTGGACAATAAGTAAGCAGGTCTGGAAAGGAAGTCTGTCAGGGTAGCAAGATACCTAGCCCAATTAGGGCAACACTAGTATAACAAAATTCTTAGCCAATTATTTTGTGAGTTGATAAAAATTATATGGGATCAATTGTTAATTGAAGTTGATGATTTATGATACTATAGGGTAATAATAGCAATTGCAGAATTTGTTAGGATTAACTTGTAGCTACATTATCAATACTAAAGTGATCAATATTGTTAGGGTGTAACAACCCTATTAAACTGTTGTGGAACCAATATAGGTTACTAAAGTTTTAATTATAATTATCTATAGCTTGGTTACAACTAATGCATAATGTTGATTGTACTTATCATTGTTTCATTTCAATGATATTTATTTAAAGTTAAGGACCACTGTGATATTAATGTAGGTCATCATCATACCTTATTTTATTTTTTTGGAACAACAAGCCAATTAGGGAAGGGGAGTCTGATCAGAGCAGTGGACAATAAGTAAGCAGGTCTGGAAAGGAAGTCTGTCAGGTAGCAAGATACCTAGCCCAATTAGGGCAACACTAGTATAACAAAATTCTTAGCCAATTATTTTGTGAGTTGATAAAAATTATATGGGATCAATTGTTAATTGAAGTTGATGATTTATGATACTATAGGGTAATAATAGAAATTGCAGAATTTGTTAGGATTAACTTGTAGCTACATTATCAATACTAAAGTGATAAATATTGTTAGGGTGTAACAACCCTATTAAACTGTTGTGGAACCAATATAGGTTACTAAAGTTTTAATTATAATTATCTATAGCTTGGTTACAACTAATGCATAATGTTGATTGTACTTATCATTGTTTCATTTCAATGATATTTATTTAAAGTTAAGGACCACTGTGATATTAATGCAATATTTTTTTCACCTTTGAAACCCTAGGGGAAGGAAAAATACCCTAAGACATTACAGTGGTATAAGAGCTGGCTCTCCTACCAGCGTGGAGGGTTGTTTAAAGATGGAGCAATTGGAATCAATTTTTGGAAAGAGTGTGCAGAGTCTTTGGCAGAAATATGAAGAATATCAAAAGAACCTAGCAAGAGAACTAAAACGATTTGAAGCATGGGTTAAGGCACACCCAAATGATTGATCATGGCTATACAAAAACCATAAGAGTGGCTATGAAAATTGAGCATAGGAGAGGTATTACAAGGATCAAACACCCATGACTCCCAATATTAATCAAGCACTTGAATTGGAAAATAAGGGATCACAACAAAAAGTAGTAATGAAGAATTGGAATGAATTTTGGGTTAGCTGCAGGAAATATTGAATAGATAGTATTGGCACTAAATAAAAGGTAAAGAAACATAACACTAAGGTAACTCAGACCTTATTTCCAGCAAAGGTGGACAAAAGGGAAATTAGTAGTGATGAATATGAGAGCCCAACTACTAATATAAACAATGTTGTCTCAACAGAAACTGAAATTGGAGTGGAAAATGGCAAGCATGTTGGTCCCCTTGTTCAAAATAAAACACCCAGTCTGCCCATTAATGAAAAACTTGCTGAAGTAAGGATACTGTTTATTAACCCCAAGGTCATAGGTATTTATGACATCACCACAAATGGGATCAATTAATGCTCCATATAAAACTCTTAAGGTGAGAGATAATGTTCATTTTTTTAACCACAACAATAATCATCTAGCATATGAAGTATAAGATACTAAAGGAGACATGGATTATGGGACCAAGTATGCAAGTATATAGGAAATTGCGGCACAAAGTACTAAGCAGCGACTAAAAGAAGAGGAAGAGTTGAATAGAAGGGTTGCAACACCTAAGGAGGAGAAAAATCCTAAAGAGTCAAAAGTTTCTGAAGCTATGTAGGAAAAGCATGACATTACTAGTCAAAATAAAAATTTAGAATTAGTGCATATTGCTCCTGACAAGACATAAAAAAAATTCTTAAAATAGGAAATGTATATAGCAATGGGAGTATTGTAAATCAAGATGCCATAGGTGGTAGAGATAACAACTATCGAAAAGAAATAATAGGGGATGATGTGGAAAGAACAAAGATACTAGAAATAGGATGCACAATGGTTGACACTAAGAGAGACCCCACACCATATGTAAGGTGCACAAATATTGAGCAACATGCCATGAATGAAATGCAAACAAATTCAAGATCGGATGGCCAAAGCAAACCAAATTTATAAGTGGAATCTGATGAAGATACTATTGATTACCATGGCTTAGATCATTTTGTGAAAAGGAAAAAGTTAAGTTCACAAAATAAGTCGCCTGCAATAACAACAGGCTATTCTAATATTTTCAAGGTATTAAAGAGTGGAAACAGTAAAGCAAAAATTGGAAATGGTAGGGGTTGTTCTAAGGACCAAGGTAAGAACAAGGACTACTCCAGAGGTCATGGAAATGGTGAGGAAGAGATATCACAATACTGACCTTCAACAAGGATGGAAAAAGAAGGAAACAAGCTTGATTCTGAGGAGGAGCTTCACCCCTATCAAAATGAGTACTTGTGGAATAGTAGACACAGACAATAGGCGTTAGGGAAATTACTATATACAGATAAGGGATATGTTGGGGTCCAACCTTCAGGATGTATGAAATTTGTTTGGCCACGTAATTCCTACAAAGATGGTTTCATCCACTGTTGTGGAGACAATACAATACTTGTAAAACTACATTTAAAAGGATTTGTTCATGGAGATGTGAAGCCTATTTTTTTTTTTACTTGGCCAACCTAGAACTTTTGATGAGAAAAATATCTTTCTAGTAGATCTTGGTTTGGCCTCTAGGTGGAAGAATTCCATATCAGGCTGGCATGTTGACTATAATCAACAGGCCTGATGTCTTCAAAGGTATTGTTAGGTATGCCCGTGTACATGAAAATTTGGGGAGAACAAGAAGTAAACGAGGTGTTCAAGAGTCTCTAGCATACACATTAATATTCCTTCTTAGGTGTAGGATGCCTTGGCAAAGTTACTAGGGTAACAACAAGGGTTTTCTTGCTTACAAAAATAATATGGCGAATTTTCCCGAAATGTTGTTTTGTTTATATCTAGTTCCTTTCTGGAAATTTCTTGAAGCGATTACAAATATGAAATTTGATGAAGAAAAAAAGTACCTTAAGATTATTTCCCTTTTTGAAGGCTTTCTTGGAGAAAATGTTTCAATAAGGACAATTAATACAAGTGGAGGTCAGCAGGCTGGTAAAAAATGAGCAAGGATGCTAGTTGATGCCGATGATGGTGAGCAACCCAATGAGAAGGTCCATATTCGAACTCCAACAAATCAATGGATATATTTTTACAATGCTTGATGACCTATGAAATAAAGATACTATTATAATGTTATTAGTGCACAACTTCATCAACATGTTGAGAAATGGAATGGAGATGGGTTGTATATTAGTTGTGTGACTTATTGCACAAACCTTTGGGCTATCATTATGGATATAGGCACAATGTTCACTCAAGTATATGACCTTTCTGCTGTCTTTGCTCAAGAAAAGATAGAAAAGATAGATCAACGCCTTAGAATTCAGCCTCTTCGAGGGGGCAACCTCCTTTACATTACATAAATGAACAATTCTTGGAAGATACAAATGACAAAACCTCCTTTCTATATATAGGAGTCTAAGGAGTCATAATATAATCCAGCCGACCTAACAATAATAATATAAAGCCACAAAATAACAATAGAGGGATTCTATGGGGCACAAAAATAACAACATGGGGGTAATAGGGGCACAACAATATAAATAAGGGGTATAACTACAATAGTAATGGGGTAATCACTAGTATTATAGGGACCCAACATGCCCCTCTCCTTTAAAAAAGTGTTGTCCTCAACGCTTGAGTAGTTCTGGATACTTCTGCATAAAATTCTCATCCTCCCATGTGGAATCTTCAGTGGATAAGTTCTTCCACTTGATAAGATACTCTGAAATTGATCGATTTCGTAGCTGTCAAGTTCTTGTTTCTGTGACTGCTTCCGGTTTCAATATAATTTTTCCTTCCTCGTCAAGTTATGGCAATATTGTTTGAACTGGGAGCTTGTCGCCTATAACCTTCTTTAAACATGAAACATGGAAAACTGGGTGCAATCGAGAAGCTGCAGGAAGCTCCAATTTGTATTCCATAGTACCAATCTTTTGCAACACCTTGTACAGACCATAATACTTTGGTGATAATTTATTATCCTTCTTAGCTTGCTTTAGGGACATTTGCTTATATGGTTGTAGCCGTAGGAATACCCAATCATCTACATCAAAACTTCTTTCACTGCGATGTTGATCTGCCTATTGTTTCATTCTATTTTGTGCCAACACGAGGTTATCCTTTAAGAGTTGGAGGAATTGTTGTTGATGTTCGATGTGATGTTCCACTGCCTGAACCTTAGAATTTTCTCTTAAATATGATGTGATGGATGGTGGTTTATAGCCATAAAGTGCCATAAATGGGGTCATTTTTGTTGTTGTATGGAAGGAAGTGTTATACCACCATTCAGCCAGAGGCAACCATTTGACCCATTGTGTCTGTTTATTAGATACAAGGCAACGAATATATCCTTCCAAACATTTGTTTACTATCTCAGTTTGCCCATCAGATTGAGGATGATAAGATGAGCTATGAGCTAACTGAGTACCAAGACAAGAAAATAATTCTGTCCAAAAATTTCCAGTGAAAATGGGATCTTTGTCACTTACAATAATCTTTCGGTTTCCATGTAGCTTTTGAAATGTTTCCATAAATGCAGTAGAAACTATACTAGCTTTAAATGGATGTGATAATGCACAAAAGTGTGCATACTTGGTAAGTCTGTCAACTACCACCATGATGACACTCTTTCCCTCAGACTTGGGTAAACCTGTGATAAAATCCATTGAAACCTCCTCCCAACGTTGGCTTGGAATGGATAAAGGTTGTAATAGACCCGGTGTCTTAATTGTTTCAACTTTATTTCGTTGGCAAACCAAACATTCCGCCACAAACTTTTGAATATCTGATTTAATGCCATCCCAAAAAAATTCCTTCTTAACCCTGTGGTAAGTTTTTAAAAATCCTGAGTGCCCTCCTAAGGGAGAAGTGTGCAATTCCATAAGAATCTTTTTTTTTTAGCTGGGAATTCTTACAGAGGTATAAGCAATCTTTGTACCATAATGAATCATTTTTCCAGCTAAATGTATTAGACGTACTGGAATCTTGTTGTCTCTTTCGAATAAGTGCCCACACTTCTTCATCATTCTTCCATTCCTCCCTTGCTTCGTTTATCCAATTTGGTTGGATAATAGAAATGGCGCACAACAATGCTTCCACATCCTCATCCTTTCTTGAGAGTGCATCTGCCACCACATTTTGCTTCCCTTTTTTGTAGATGATTTCAAAGTCATAACCCAACATCTTTGTGACCCACTTTTGTTGCTCTTCAGAGGATAATATTTGTTCTAAAAAGTATTTAAGGCTATCATGATCCGTTTTTACCTTGAAGTGTCTTCCCATTAGGTAGGGTCGTCATTTCTTAAGTGCATGGAGTATTGCCAACATTTCCTTCTCATAAATAGCTTTGCTTAAAAACTTTCCCTTGATTGGACGACTTTCAAAAGCAATGGGTCTTTCATCTTGCATTAGAACAGCACCAATTCCATTTCCTGAAGCATCACATTCCACAATAAAGGTTTTTGTGAAGTCTGGTGTAGCTAAGACCGGTGCTTGGCACACTGCCTCTTTAAGATGTTCAAAGGCCTTTGTTGCTTCCGGAGTCCATGAAAATGCATCTTTCTTCAATAATGTTGTTAGAGGTGCTGCTATTCTCCCATAATTCTTAACAAACTTGCGATAATACCCTGTCAACCCAAGAAATCCTCGTAGATGCTTTATGGATGTGGGGATTTTCCATTCCTTAATGGCTTTAATTTTGCTAGGGCCTACCTTAACTCCTTCATGAGATACAATATGACCCAAATATTCCTCCTCCTAGACTCCAAATAAACATTTGGATCTTTTTGCATATAATTGTTTCTCCTCCAATAGTTGTAGCACCCTGTCAACATGTTCAACATGATCCTTCCAAGACTTGCTGTAGATTAGTATATCATCAAAAAATACTAACACAAATTTTCTAAGGAATGGTTTGAAAATTGAATTCATCAAACCTTGAAATGTTGAAGGTGCATTAGTAAGGCCAAAAGGCATGACCAAAAATTCATAATGACCCTCATGAGTTCTAAATGCCATTTTCGGAATGTCTTCAATCTTCATTCTGATTTGATGATATCCCTAACGAAGATCCAACTTGGTCAAGTAAATTGATCCATGCAATTCATCCAATAATTCATCAATGACAGGAATGGGGAACTTATCTTTAATAGTGAGCTTGTTGAGCTCCCTATAATCTGGACACATGCACCATGATCCATCCTTCTTGTGCACCAATACTACTGGAGCAGAGAAAGAACTTTGACTTGGTTGAATTATACCAGCCTCTAGCATTTCTGCAACCATACGTTCAATTTCACTTTTTTGGACATAGGGATATCTATATGGCCTGATGTTTGGAGGAACACTTCCTGGAATCAGATGAATAGCATGATCATGATCACGCATAGGTGGGAGACCTTTGGTAGTCTCAAATACCTTGGAATGATTGTCCAGGACTTTTTGGAGATCTGGAGAAATAGATGATTCCGATGTGGAAACATCTAGCAAACATAATTGTGCAATTACACCTCTTTGCCACAATGACCTGTTTGGAGCAGCGAAACCCTAGAATCTAAAGCTCTGAAATTCGGACCCAAGGTTCAGCGTGATTTCTTCTCAAATGGGTTTTTTTGCGACTTCTGAAACGTCACAGAAAAAGTTATAGCGAAAATGCCACGATGACCTGTTTGGAGCAGCGAAACCCTAGAATCCAAAGCTCTAATACCAAATGTTATGAAACCAACTCAAGAAAAGATAGAAAAGATAGATCAATGCCTTAGAATTCAGCCTCTTCAAGAGGGAAACCTCCTTTACATTACATAAATGAACAATTATTCGATGATATAAATGAAAAGACCTCCTTTCTATATATAGGAGTCTAAGGGGACATAACATAATCAGAGCCGACATAACAATAATAATGCAAGGGCACAATAATAACAATAGCGGGCTTCTATGGGGCACAATAGTAACAATATGGGCACTACATGGGTACAACAATATAATAAGTGGATTATACTAATAACAATAAGGGGTTACACTAGTAGTATAGGGGCCTAACATGACCTGTTTGGTATCAGAGCTTTGGATTCTAGGGTTTCTCTTCTCCAAACAGGTCATCGTGGCATTTTCGCTATAACTTTTTTCTGTGGCGTTTCAGAAGTCACAAAAAAACCCATTTGAGAAGAAATCACGATGAACCTTGGGTCCGAATTTTAGAGCTTTTCGCGCGATATTTGCGGAGATATGATCTGAGGAAGTTGGTCTTTTTGCAGACTCCTAAATTACATTCAAAACATGTGACTTGGGGAAAATCGTCATAACTTTCTCTCTGGGGATTGGATTGAAATTTCGTAAGAAGGTACAGAAAGAGGACAGACTGTAGTTTCTTTTTTTAATCTTTTTCAGAGTCAAAGGTCGAAAAATTGACAGGTGGCACTTCATACAAGTTCGCTCTTCTAGAAAGGTCTATAATCAGGTCATCTTGGGAGATTGTGCATAACTCTTTTTTGGAGAATCCAATTTGGATCAGATTGGTGGCATTAGAAAGAGGACACAGAGGGCTACTATAGGTAGCAATTTCAGAACTTAAATATCCGCAAGTACAGAGTTACAGTTGTTTCAATATCGAGGTCCTAAAATCAAGAAAAAGCAAGATGAGGAAGTTTGATGGCAAGGATCCGGTAAATTGGATACTTCAGATGGAGCAATATTTTGATCTACATGGTGTACCACTATTACAAAAGGTATGTATTGCATCTTCATATTTAGAACCGGATCAATTTTTATGGTATAAAGGGCTTTGTTCTCGTAAACAACTTGTTACGTGGTCAATTCTCATGGAGGAAATGATAGCACATTATGAGGATACAAAGAGCAAAACCTTCTTTAGAGCAACACCACAACAATTGGAAAGAGTAAAAGGTCTTTGCAACATATTTGAAAGTAAAATTATGGAAACAAGGAAGTCTACCCCTCACAACTTTAAAGATGGACGTGTTGTTTCTCCTAGCCTTCCACAACCTACAAGGGTTACACCACAACAATTGGAAGAAAAAAGAAAGGGCTTTGTTACAATCGTGATAGCAAATGCACTAAAGGTCATAAGTGTGCTGAGAAGAAATTATTTTACATAGAGTATGAAGAGGAGGAAGAAAAGGATCAAGAAACATCAAAAGAAGAGGATATATGCCAGGACCCGGCCCCAGAGGAAGAAGAAATGAATCAGAACATATCTTGTAAACTATTGGCAAGAATGACCACTCCTAAAACTCTCAAGATAGAAGGACATATCAAGAAGAAAAAGGTTCAAGAAGTGAAAGATCACATCAAGAAAGAAGATATGAATCCAGCCATATCTTGTAATTCATTGGTCGGGACTACCACTCCTCAAACTATCAAGATAGAAAGACATATCAAGAAGAAAAATGTTCAAGAAGTGAAAGATCACATCGAGCGTCAAGAAATGAATCTGACCATATCTTGTAAAGGATTGGAAGAAATTACCACTCCTCAAACTCTAAAGATAGAAGGACATATCAAGAAGAAAAAGGTTCAAGCAGTGAAAGATCACATCGAGCATCAACAACAAGTTCTCCAACTTTTAAAGGATAACGCCACTTCGGTGCAAAATCAAATGAAACAACAGGTAGATCAACATCATAGTGAAAAATGTTTTGATGTAGGTGATTGGGTATTTTTACTGCTACATCTAAAGCAAGCTATTTATGAGAAGGAAATGTTGGCAATACTACATGCACTTAAAAAATGGCGACCTTACTGAATGGGAAGACTCTTCAAGGATGAGGATGTGGAAGCATTGTTTTGTGCTATTTCTATTATCCAACCAGATTGGATAAACGAAGCAAGGGATGAATGGAAGAAGGACAAAGAAGTATGGCCACTTATTCAAAAGTTGCAAAAGATCCCAATTCAAATAATATTGCCAGATATTGAAAAGGAAGGAAAAATCATATTGGAACCTGGAGCAGTCACAGAAACAAGAACCCGACAGCTACAAAATCAATCAATTTCAGAGTATCTCATCAAGTGGAAGAAATTACCCACTGAAGATTCCACATGGGAGGACAAGAATTTTATACAGAAGCATCAAGAACTACTCAAGTGTCGAGGACAACGCTTTTTGAAAGAGAGGGGCATGTTAGGCCCCTATGCTACTAGTGTAACCCCTTATTGTTATTAGTACAACCCACTTATTATATTGATGTACCCATGTAGTGCACATATTGTTACTGATGTGCCCCATAGAAGCCCACTATTGTTATTATTGTGCCCTTACATTATTATTGTTATGTCGGCTCTGATTATGTTATGACCCCTTAGACTCCTATATATAGAAAGGAGGTGCAATTACACCTCTTTGCTCCTTTTTTAGAAGCTTTGTCATACCATTAGAGCTTTGTCATACCATTAGAGCTTTGGGAGTCTCAAATACCTTGGAATGATTGTCCAGGAATTTTTGGAGATCTGGAGAAACAGATGAATCCGATGTGGAAACATCTAGCAAACATAATTGTGCAATTACACCTCTTTGCTCCTTTTTTAGAAGCTTTGTCATACCATTAGAGCTTTGTCTCCATAATGTGCTATCAATTCTTCCGTAAAAATTGCCCAAGTGATAAATTATTTACGAGAGCAAAGCCATTGATACCATACAAACTAATTTGGTTCCAAATATACAGTTGCCATACGTACCTTTTGTGTGTTTTGCACATTATTGAGATCGAAGAACTGCTCCATCTGTAATATCCATGTGGCAGGATCCTTGCCATCAAACTTCCTCATATCAATTTTTGGAATATGGTGGGTCTTTGATCCAACATTAGAGTCTATGGAATCATGATTAACATTACTTTTGTTCACATCATGAGTTTCCTTTACAACCTTTTCACCATTAGTAAGTATTTCTTGTAGAAAATTTGTCAAATCTGTCTTCAAATCTGCCATGTATGTCTTCAAATCTGCCATGTCTCTCTTCAAATCTGTCTTCGAATCATCCATATTAGCTTCCATGCCCTTTATCTTAGATTCCACGCCATTTATCTTAGCTTCTGTTAGCTTTTGTGAGCGTGACATTTGTTGCACTTGTTCTTGTAATTTTGATATATCATGTAGAATTCTTCCTCTTCTTCATGATTCATGCTAGAGATTTCAGGTTCCTTACTAGGTGTTTGCATTTTCTTTCCTCGGGGCATCAGTTACCGATAATAATGCTTTACTATGCCCTTTGAATTCCGTTAAACCAAGCTTACACAAAAATTAAAAAAAACTACACACCTTTTTTCACTTTATAGAAGCCTGATATTGAATCTGATGTATCTCTGTAATTTCGGATCATCCAGTTCTAAAATTATGATCTATAGTAGCCTTCTGCGTCCTCTTTCCAATGCCACAAGTCTGACCCAATTTGGATTCTCCAAGAAAGAGTTATGTGAAATCTCCCACAATGACTTGCTTTTAGAATAGTTCAGTAGAGCGAACTTGTACGACGTGCCACGAGTCACTGTTTCAACCTTTGGATCTGAAACACGCATACAAGAAACTACACTCCGTCCTCTTTCTGTACCTTCTTACAAAATTTCAATCCAATCTCCAAAGAGAAAGTTATGATGATTTTCCCCAGGTCATCTGTTTTGAATGTAATTCAGGAGTCTGCAAAAAGACCAACTTCCTCAGATCATATCTCCGCAAATATCGCACGAAAAGATCTGAAATTTGGACCCAAGGTTCAGCGCAATTTCTTCTCAAATGGGTTTTGTTTGCGACTTCTGAAATGTCACAGAAAAAAATTTATAGCGAAAATTCCACGATGACCTGTTTGGAGCAGTGAAACCCTAGAATCCAAAGCTCTGATATCAAATGTTATGAAACCAGCTCAAGAAAAGATAGAAAAGATAGATCAACGCCTTAGAATTCAGCCTCTTCGAGGGGGAAACCTCCTTTACATTACATAAATGAACAATTCTTGGATGATACAAATGACAAAACCTCCTTTCTATATATAGGAGTCTAAGGAGTCATAATATAATCCAGGCGACCTAACAATAATAATATAAAGCCACAAAAATAACAATAGAGGGATTCTATGGGGCACAAAAATAACAACATGGGGGTAATAGGGGCACAACAATATAAATAATGGGTATAACTACAATAGTAATGGGGTAATCACTAGTATTATAGGGACCCAACAGTCTTCCTGCACAAGGATTCGATTATGGAACAATGGGAAAATAATTACTATATTAGTGCCATTGTTGGTGTTATGAATGGAAGTTCTTTGGGTTTTATGTTTAGGGAACATCTTATACTCAAAAACCTTATAAAGTTAGCGATACTTTTCCTTTCAAATGGGTCAATAAATAGTGGTGGGAGGGATTTTATGTTGCATTGATGAAAACTGCTGAGTTGATGGAGTGTGGTCATGTCTCAGAATGCATGTTTCTCATATTAGGTTGTTGAAATTGATTTTCTCTATCCAAATGAAGGTATTCATAGACATTGGGATAAAGTAGATAAGGATGAAGGGCTATAGTGTATTAGCGAAAGGGGCGATATTAGCAAGGGAGAAAGAAGAGTGGAATCGCAAACTCTTGGGGTTTTCCCTACTCAAGGAATTTGTTGGTATATTGAAAAAGTATGGTGGTGGTTTGTATGTACCACCCGGTCATAATCTTCTCTAGAAACCTCACAAGACAAGGAAGTCTAACCAAGAGAGGACCTCCTTGAAGATAGGAGGGCAAATTTTGTAGCACCGAAACTTGCCATTGCTTGAGGATAAGCGATGTTAGGAAGGAGGATTTTAATGCCCCCCAATTGATTAATTGCCCATAGGAGGACGAAGTAGCCTAGCCAACCCTGTAGGCTATAGTCTTGGATAAAGGGGAAAACCAAATTATCCAATGTTTGGGGAAACATTGGATAAATTTTAGGGTAGCTAGGACAAAAAACCCAAATTGGTGGTTGCACATGAACCTCTCACATTTGAATAAGGGAGAGAAGCCCCATGGGGAATATATAAATAAAGGAAAGTTGGATTCATTTGATTATCATCAATTTGGATTGGAATATCTTTGATTTTCTTGAGACTAAGGCTCTAAGGGTTTTAAGACCCCTTCTTCTTGATTAGTTTTGGTGGAGGTGATCCCACCCTAGCTAATTCTTTGTCTAGTTTCAGTGGATCTAATCCCACCCTACCTAGATACTTCCTTTTACTATTCTGGCACAACATTCTCTCCTAAGAAGCTTGGATCTATTTGATTAGCAAATAAATTCTACACTGTGGTTTGTTTTAGAGCAAAAAAATTCTTCCTAGGGATCCAATCACAGAGTCTCCTATGCAACATTTTTTTTGTAAAATTTTGGGAAATACTAAGGGGAAATTGAGTACAATGAGGCCCCTACTTTGGGAGTAAAACTTCCCCTTCTTGTAGTTTGTATAGTTGGAAAACAAGGATTCAATCTGTGGCCTATTGAATGAGCGAAAGACAACAGAGCGATGAAAAAATAGCAATACAACACTGTGAAACCGTAGGCAGTTGCAAGGCCGAGGCTCGCAGGGCAAAGAGCTTCAAGTCTTGATTCTAGCAGCAACTCTTAAACAAGGTCATCATGATCATACCTCAGTTTCAGATTTGGAATAACAAGTTATTGAAAATAGTAGTGAGAGAAGGTCTTCATTATGCACGTGCCTTATCCAGAAAGACCGAGTTGTTTTTCCTTTGACCATGGAGCGAATCATGGAGATGATGATCTTAGCTTCCAGTTGCAGGAATAAGTTCACAAATCCATGTATAGTGTTGGAGGACAAATTATGTGCACCTTCTTCAGTTTGACAACATGAATAAGTGGCAGTTATAAATTTAGATAAAATGAATTAAAGCTTCACTATTTGATTGAGGAAAATACTAGCTAGACAAGCAATTTGACTTAGTTAACTTGTCATCAACCACTTGAGTTCTAAATTTGTACCTACCAAATTTAGCATGGATCAGGCCTATAAAAGAAGGATGAAGGCACAACTTGTATCATTATTGTTTTGCACGAGTTTGTGTGTGAGAGAGTTCCTTGTTGTGGCAATGTATTTTGGAGGAGCCAATACACAATTTGTAGCTTCCTTGTCACAAATTTGCGCTAGGAAATAGGAGTCGAGCCCTAAGTAATAGGAATTCCCCTATGCTAGGAAATGGGCAGCCTAGGTCGAAGGAAATCAGACCTATCTCATTACAAGGAATTTGGTGAGAAAAGGTCAAGTGTTTGTAGGGTGTCTAGATAGTATAGTGAGGACAAGTGTGTTTTATTGGTCACTTTTTTCCTGGTAAAGAAATCATATTGCTTAGTATCTATCAATAAAGAATACTACAACAAATAGAGGGTTATCCCAATTAGGTTTCCCTAGAAAAATAATTGTCCTGTGTGATTGTGTTCTTTATCTCTGTGATTATTCCGTTGCTTATATGTGTTGAGAAATTTTGTGTCTTGGTGAAAATAATTTTTGGTTTTAGTTGTTGTTGTTATTAGTTTCATATTGTTCATAATAGAAATTTCATAATTTTCATGGAAATTCAACATGGTATCAAATGCAGGATTTGCATAAAGATCAACACACATATATTAGATTGTGAGTTTTTGGAAGCAGGAAATTTGGTTAGGTTTTGGTCTAGGAAGGTACCATTGTTCTCCGTTATTTGACAGTGAAGAATGTGGCCTAGGAGAGGCCTGTAACACCTCAGATCTGAGACAAGTATAGGGTCGAGAATATCTGTTGTAGGAAGAGGGTTGAGGGTCCTGGTCTGCTAGTATAAGAAGGGCTAAAAGTCCTGTTTAGGTGCAGAAAAGAGGCATGAGTAGCCTCAGGTGACAATGAGATAGAGAGGGTTTTATTAAGGTGTAATTAAGGGCTGCTTCAAGTGAAGAGATATAGGCCGCAGGCCCTGAAGGTGATAACCAAAATTCCAAAAGGTGTTTAGACAGGTGGTTGAGTGAAGAAGGTTTGTGGCAGCTGATGTTTTGTGTGCCCTAGATCAGTCTTCCTTAGTGGTGTTAATGAGCTATGAGTGGGCTAATTGGAAAGCCCTAAGTAAGGTGACAAAGGAGGACACTTGTCTCCGTGCATCAAAATTTTTGAAGGTGCAGATTAGTGTTTGAAGAGCAAAGAAATTCCTTGGATAGTATATGGCATTCCTAGGACTGAGCTCAAATCATAATCTAGAAGGAACCTCAAATTTCTATGCATGGAAGGAGCGGATCACAATAATGTTGGAATATGATGGGGTGGGATATTTTATCAAAAATCAAATAGTTCCACCTCAAGATCCATAACAATTGGCCCAATATAATAAGAATGACACCAAGACGAAGAGGATCATTCCAGAGGGAGTCAAAGACCATATTATTCATCATCACTATCAGAAGAAGACATCACATGATATGTTCAAATCTATCTTGGATCTGTTTCAGGGTACCAATGATGCTAGGAAGCTTTCTCTCAAAGAGAAGCTAAGAAGCATCCCGATGAGCAAAGATGAGCCCATTGCCACATATCTTTCAAGTTCACTCAAGTTCAAGATGATCTAGGTGGTGTGGGTGAGACAATAGTATAAAATAACTTGTGACTCTTGTGCTTCTAGGACTCCATAAGTCTGGGTATGGCTTCTAGGATACAATAAGTGGTCGAGAAAATTTCCCTAGTTGGAAAAGGTTAAGGTTACAGAGTGATTGCATTCAAGAGGAAATCCAGAAAGGGACCAGAGATGGTAGATCGATGAAGATAGAGGACGAGGAAAATTTTTCCCTAGAAAGCAAAGGCAACAAAGGCAAGGGCAAGAAGGGAAAGAAGAAGAAGAAGGATCTAAGTAAGATCAAGTGCTTCCATTGCCATAAGTTTGGGCACCATGCCACTAAGTGTCCTAATCAGAAGAAGGAATCCAAGAAGGATCATGTAGTTACATCCAGTGTTATCAGAACCGAACTGGAACAGGTGGAACTAGTTGGTCCGACCTTTTTTGGCCCAAGACTGGTCTGAACTAGAATAGGTCGGTTCGGTACCGAACCAACCGGTTTAGGAACAGTTTCGTGCAATTTCTACCTATGCAGGCCAACGTAAAAAAAATGTAATTTTTTATTTTTTTATTTTTTCAGTTGGTTGGCCCACTTCTTATTCTCCCTTGGGCTAGCCTAATATTCAAGCCTATGGCCCTAGTATTGTTAAGCAATTCATGGTAATGTTAAATTCTTAAAGTAAAAGTGACATTCTCATTTATCTTTTATTTTCATCCTGAAATATAAAGGAGAATGTCACTTTTACTTAAATTTTTAACATTACCATGAAATGACTCAAGATGTTTGAGAGTGGTTCCAACCTCATTGGATTTCATATGGAGAAAGTAGAATTTTAGATTTACTCAAAATTCAACAGACTCAACAATTTTTCAGGATCTCAGGACTAGGGTGATTGCAATGTTTCCATTGGCTTTTGTCATGTACGAGGCTATGGAACTAGTATTTAATAAAGAGCAACAAGCCCTCTATGCAATTTTATGTTAGTGGCATTGGTTTTCGAACTCCTCTATCATGACTCTACTAAAAATGTACCCATCTCTCAAACAAAATCTTGACATGACATGCTACGTTTTCTCTATCTTATTTTAATGCCTAAATTTTTATATTAATGACGAAGACCCCAATAGAGGCAATGATTTTGATGACATGTAGGCATTTTTTGTAACATGATTTTTTTGGATGTTAAAGGCCATCTAGAGCCTATTTGTTGATGTATTTTCAGTTCAAAGATGGATTTCACTTAATGCTATTTTGGTTGTGCACCCTTACATGCTATGTAAATATGAACTTTTGCATATTTGTGTATAAATGGTTTGGATTCATATGGATTGACATAAATATATATGTTTTTCTTTAAAATATGAATATTTTATATGTTTTTTGTAAATCGTTCTTTTGCATATTTGTGTATAAATGGTTTGGATTCATATGGATGCACATGAATATATATGTTTTTCTTTAAAATATGAATTTTTTTCCTTGATTTTTTACTGGTTCCGATCCGGTTCTAACCAGTTTCTAGTCCACAAGGTTTTTTGGTTCGATCACCAGTTCAGTTCTGATAACATTGGTTGCATCGTAGATGCATTTTCTACCCAGTTCGAGAAAGATTTATCATTGATTGCTTGCATGGAAGGCTTAGTAGATAGCATTGTACGGTATATTTATTCAAGATCATCCTTCCACATGATCACGAACAAGAAGTATTTCAACCACCTAAAGGAGAAGAACATGCAATTACAGATCGAGCTAGGAGATGATGGTATGTATGCAACTAGAGGAGTTGGTACTGCCAGTTTTCAGAGGGAGTAAGGTAATCCCCTTCATCTCAGAGATGTCCTCTATGTTACAGGCCTTAAGCAAAATCTTTTTTTGGTAGCTACCCTCGAGGACAAGGGTTATGTGTCATCTTCAACAGAGGTAAGGCTTACCTCCAACACTTAGCTTTTGGATGTAATAAGTGGATAGGTGTTACGAAGCAAAATCTATACTTACTACAGGTTGAGACAGGTACAAACTTGAGTAGCAAGGTAGGAAGCTCTCAGAGTAGAGAGGTGATGGTTGAGCAAGAGAAATATATAGCTCTCAAGATGGATCCTCAACCAGTATCTCAGTTTGAGTCTCGGTTAGTTGGTAGTTGGGCCGACCAACAAGATGATGAGGAGCATAGCCCAGTTTGAGTGGAGGCAGCCAATTAGTTAGTGACTCTTAGTATAGGTAGATTTCAAGCCAAGTGGGCAAAAGATTTGTTTAAGGGAGGTCAAGAGAATGTTGGATCTTCTAGTACCACCTTCATCCAAAGGAAGCAATCGCAGAGGTACAAGGGGTACATGGCACTTATGAATAAAGTGATAAACTCCCAGAGCATGGTTTGAAAGAACGGGTCCTCAGATCAGATTTCGTATAAGAAAGCAGGGATCTCTTCCAGATCAAAGGCAGCAATTGTAGCACAACTACAACAACGGAGAATGTGGTAGTGTTGAAGACAGATCCAGGTGGACGTGGTTCTTCCAAAAGCACCTTCCTTGCTAAGAGGGAGTGTTAAAAATAAAAGCGAGAGAAGGTATTCTTTGTGCACGTGCCTTAGTTAGAATGATCGAGTTGTCTTTCCTTTGACCATGGAGAAAATCATGGAGATGGTGAGCTTAGATTCCAGTTGTGGGAACAAGTTCACAACTCCATTAGTGTTGGAGGACAAGTTACATGCACCTTCTTCAATTTGACTATAGGAATAAGTGGTAGTTATAAGTTTAGATAAAATGAATTGGAGCTTTAGTCTTTGATTGAGGAAAATATGAATTAGACAAGCGGTTCAACTTAGTTAACTTGTCATCAACCGCTCAAGTTCTAAATTTGTACCTACCAAATTTAGCATGGATAGAGCCTATAAAGGAAGGGCAAAGACACAACTTGTATCATTATTGACTTACACGAGTTTTTGTGTTAGAGAGTTCCTTATTTTGGTAGCGTATTTTGGAGGAGCCAGTATGCAGTTTGTAGACAGCTTCCTTGTTTCATATTTGCACTAGAAAATATGAGTCGAGCCTTAAGTAATAGGGAGTCCCCTGCGCTAGGAAATAAGCAGCCTATGTGGAATGAAATCAGACCTATCTTAGCGCAAAGAAGCAGGTAAGCAGAGGTCGAGTGTTTGTAGGGTGTGTTCTTTGGGTCACTGTTTTCCTTGTAAAAAATTCAGATTGCTCAGTGTCTCTCAATAAAGAATACTGCAACAAAGAGAGGTTTTTCCCAATTGGGTTTCCCTAGAAAAATAATTGTCTCTCTTGTGTGATTGTGTTCTTTATACCTGTGATTATTCTGCTGCTTATGTGTGTTGAGAAATTTTGTGTCTTGGTGAAAAGAATTTTTAGTTTCAATTGTTTCCATTAGTTTCAAATTGTCCATCATAGCAGTTGCAGAATTTTCGTGGAAATTCAACACATGCTAGTTAGGGTAGAGAAGTTTGATCAGAGCAGTAAACAATAAGAAAGAGGGTCTCGAAAGGAAGTCTGTCATGGCAGCAAGATACCCAGCCCAGTTAGGGCAACACTACTATAACAGAGTTCTTAGCCAATTATTCTGAATCCATAAAAATTGTATGGGATCAATTGTTAATTGAAGTTGATGATTTATGATATTGTAGGGTAATAGTAGCAACTGCTGAATTGGTTAGGATTAACTTGTGTCTATAATATTAGTACTAAAGGGATCAATATTGTCAGGGTGTAACAACCATAGTAAATTGTTGTGGAACCAGTATAGGTTACTAAAGTTTTAATTTTGTTTATCTATAGCCTTGTTACAAATGATGCATTATGTTGATGATACTTATCATTGCTGCATTTTAATTATCTCTGTGGAAAGTTATAAGGACTATTGTGATATTGGTGCAATATTTTTTTCATGTCTGATACCCTAAGGGCAGAAACAATACCCTAAGACACTACAGATTGCTTGGAAGAAATATTAGAAAACTAAAAATCTATCTAATTGATCAAGAAATTCCACATAGAAGACTAATTATGACAACCAAAAATAGACATCTATTTGTCATCAATTCTTTGAAACTCATAAAAGATTACTCTCCTATGTTGCATGCAATGTCTCTAGAATAGTGAGTGGAGAGGAAGAAGTGTTGAAAGAGGTCAAAAAAATATCAAAGGGAAAATATGAAAAAAATGTCTCACTATCCTTCCCTCCCTTATAGAATGAGCAAGGGTAAGTTACAATTAATGTCTCTCTCAAAAATAGGAAAATAACTTAGTCAAGGCGCCCTTACATATGCTAAGAAAAAATGAAGCAACTCCCTCGAATGGGGTGCCTATGGTGCATGAGTACCTCCGCATTCACTCACCTTCATGCTAACAATGTGTTTCCAGGAAATAAGGTGAAAGTGCTGCCCACAAAAGGATGAAAGGTGACCCTTTATTGCTGCCCAGAAAAGGTAAAGTAACTTGTCTAATGACTCACTAACTGGCAGAATGCTGTCATAATAATTGCAGATCAGCTCTGTCAGCTGGTTGCCATATTTCTGCCAAATCCGACAGGATGCCAATGCCTAAAATAGGTGAGTGAAGGGTGAATATAACTCTAGAGGAATGCACCCTCCACTCTAGTCAAGCATAAAGCATTTAACTGTCATCATGAAGGCATGAAGACTACATGAAAACTTGAAAGAAATTGCTGCTAGACTGCTATCATACTGACACCCTCCAGGCTGCCACAACCTGCTAAAATCAACACCTCAAATAGATTTTCAAATCAGGTGTCAGACTGTCATATAATTCTGTTAAGATACTGCCCAAAATAGGATTAGAAACTACCAGAAGCTATGCCTTTTTTACTACTACATAAACATACCCTAGTGTTATCATAAAAGCTAACATACTTATGAAATTCGTTTTTAGAATAGGTTGTACCCTGTAACAACCATCATCAATGCATCCTTACTCTGTCCATTATTCAACTAAGGAGGTTGCTTATATTTCCTTGGAAAGTGCACATTTGAGAGTTGTTGTAGCTCACCTCCTATGCCACCCACTTTTGTACTGATACCATCAAATCTACCTTGAATAGAGGACCGCCCTCAAAGTCAACATGAAGCCACCTTGAAATCTATACCAAAATTCAACCAGTAAAATTCTGAAACATCTCCACCAATATGATCTTAAAATGTTGATTTGGAAATCTTGGATTTTTCTTTGTTTCTAAGTGTGTATTCAAAGGTTAACAATTACTCCAACTTGGGGCAGCATCCCCCTACAGGACGCTGAAATTCCCGGAACTCCAGATGCTAGAGAAACTTGAAAAGTGGCAACTTGCAAACAAGTGAATAACTCAAATCAACCCGTCAAACACAACTTTTGGATTCCAAGACGATTGACATATGACACAACCCTAAAACAAACCTTATTCCCAAGTCAACTCCAACCACATGATTCATACTCATTCCATAAACCTATGGTATCACAAGACTTGTTGAAAACAAAAACTCTAAAATGAAAAACTATAACTTAACAGATATTAACGCGAACCTAACCTAAGATCCTAAACTAACCAAACATGACCGAAAATGATCAATATACTTAGATGATAATGCAACCAACCATGGAGCCAGTGAATCTGACATGACATGCACATTGATCTTGAAAAACTATTCATGATTGAACATCTAATGTAATAGGAAATCCTTGATATAAGATGTATCTATATGCTCAATCATCAAAAGAGGAAATGGAGACAAACCTTCCTGAGAAAGAAGGGAGAAAACCCCCAGTTCTTCTATGTCATCTTCCAGAGGAAGTTATACATGTAGTTCTTGATCGGATTTCCATAGCTACCTTATATTAATCTGGGCAATGGTTTGAAAGAAATAGATGTTTTATACAATCAGAATGAGAAGCCATTACCTAATTAGAGCATTCCCAATATCTTTAGAGGACGTTCTTTTTTAAGGGAATCTTACAAGAAAGGAAGGTGGGAACTCATATAGCTACCTTATATTAATCTAGGCAATGGTTTGAAAAAAATATATGTTGAATACAATCAGAATGAGAAGCCATTACCTAATTAGAGCATTCCCAATATCTTTAGAGGACGTTCTTTTTGAAGGGAATCTTACAAGAAAGGAAAGTGGGAACTCATATCGCTACCTTAGATTAATCCAGGCGATGGTTTGAAAAAAATAGATGTTGAATACAATCAAAATGAGAAGCCATTACCTAATTAAAGCATTCCCAATATCTTTAGAGGACGTTCTTTTTGAAGGGAATCTTACAAGAAAGGAAGGTGGGAACTCATATTGATACAAATCTTCGTAGATGGGCTATTGAATATCCTCTTCCAATTTTTTTTAAGTTACTATCTATTTTCAATCTTGATTAGTTTATCAGACATCGTAAATTTAAATTGATTTAATAACTTAAATATAATTCAAATACATCTCAAACTCTCTTAAAAAAAACTGAAGAAAAGCAACATGAATTCAAAAGAATACATATCAAACTCTTAAAAAAAGAAACATGAATTCAAGAGGTAAGAAGATCTCAATGTATTATGTGACTAACCCCCTCTATATATATATATATATCATTTAAGATGTAAATATCATTTGTTTCATATATTATTTAAAATATAAATTTACTCTGTTTTTAATAACCTAAATCCAACCCATCTTAAACATTAAAAGACCAAATAAAAGAGAGATGAATTTTAAACCTAAGAAAATCTGCAGCCGACGATGTACCAACTAGAACTGCTGCAATTTACTGCACCCGCTATACCAACCGGAACTGCCGCAATTTACCGCACCCGTTGTACCAACCAGAACCGCCGTAATCTACCACACCCGCCAATTTAATCTCGAATAAATATATATTGTGTATCTTGTTCCTTTTTTTTTTCTCTCCACAACATCTCCATTAACTGCAAACCTAAAAAATACTACTTCAAATGACAAACAAACCCTGCCTCAAATAATAAATATTCATAAATGTAACAAGGATTCATAATGGAACATAGAGCTCTACCATGCTGCTTCACGCTGAAAATATTTTTTATAAATGAAATTATGGATGAAAAGAGAATAAATTAGTAAAAAACAAAAAACAAAAGCCAATGCCCATTTCAAAGATGAAAACCTCTGAATAGAAAAAAAATCCTAAATAATCAAAATTATCGACCAAAGAAAATTAACCAATAGGCTCATTTAGTGTGAACTTTACCTCGAATAGCTTTCATTTTATTATCAGCATAAAAGACATCCAATCCAAGAATTATATGCATCCAATCCCCTCGAGTAGCTATTATCAGCACATAAGACATCTCATTCTGCAAATATTTATTAATAAGGAATCATTTAAATAGGTATAAATATTTAAATTAAATATAACAAATCCTAAAATAAGGATACCTTCTTTGCCGTTTTAGTAATTAGTCATAAAAATAATCTAAATCAGAGAACTCTCTTTTACTCAGCCATTTCTTCTTTAAATCCTGCAACAAAAACCAAATCGACCAAACAAAAGAGTGTGCACATACAAGAATATAAAAATAAGAAGTCAACCCCAAACTACAAACAAAATTAAAAGAGAAAATGCACTGTCAAAGCCAAAGCCAAGATGCAGGGCCATGCACAGAAAACTATGAAAAAAATTAACAGATCAACCAGCAAAATAGCCTGTGAATCAGATAACCTCGCCCAATCTCTACCCATGTTACCCGCATCCTTGACACTTACCGACCTAACGCCCTATCTAGCTTTCATTTGGTGGGTTTCCAGTCAACGTACATTTCCCAGTTCATGTAACCATGGGTAACAGAGAATTGAAGCACAACAACGCGCATGGGTAACAGAGAATTGAAGTGCTTCAATTTTCAGGAACCCAGCAGCGGGCGGAGGTCAAGATTTTGTGATGAATGGATCTAATTCTGAGTACCAAGCTGAGGTTGAGCTTATGGTTGGTTTCGTCCGTGACAAGAGGCAAGAATTGAATCGAGTAGAGTAGGCATTGTGTTAAGAACAATAACGACCCCTACCATTGGAACTGTGGAATGCATTTCAGGGACGTTGGGAGCCACCACAGAGACCTGCATATATGCAACCACACAACGAATAAGATTAAGATTCATTCTGCTATGCTATGTTGGGTTTGAAAATGAACATTCTGAAACATTCCCTTCCAATACTTACGACATTTCCTCCCTTCACGACATATTACAATCATAGAGAACAGAGGCAATAGCGCTGGTATTTTTGAAACCTATGGTCTGGTATTGTAGACCAGAGAGGTGGAGTCTCCATCTTATTACATAGTGGCAACTCTTTCTATGAAACGAATTGGGGATAAACCAGTATTCCTCCATTAGAGAAAATCTACAAACCAGACGCTGCAAATTTAGAAAAAAATAGGCATGTGAATTCATCCAAAATTGCATAGCTAGTTGTATGCATTTAACAAAATTGAATGTTTATTTTATTTTTTTAGCAAGAAAAACCAACTGTTTTATATTATGATTAAAACAATATATACTTATGATAGACATATTGTCCTCATAAATCTTGAGATATCCACATCATGACTACATTGGGGAGAAACTACTCCACTTACATCCATCTTAACTGTTATCTAAAAATTACAACATTAATGGTGCTATATACTCTCAGCCACATTTGCAAAATTCACAGAATTTCTAAAAGTGATTCTAAAAGACTAAGATGTGGTTCAGATCATTTGAATTTTCTGTAGATCACAATCTTAATGTAGTCTTTCCTCATATGATTTCTATACAAAATCAGATGCAAAATTTGTACAAAACTTTAAACAAAAAGAAACAAGAATTTTATATGGACTTATCTGCATTGAAGTTCTACCTTTTTGTGAGCTCTTCAGTGATCTATCCTGACACCTTTAGTTTTTCTACTTCTATCTCATTTGGTCTCGTTTTCATCATGATATACATACCTTCTTTCGTAGCTTGTAATCCTTTTTTCGATAATTCATCCGTGGTTTTGTTATGTGCCCTGCTAATGTGCTCAATGGACGGATTCTGAAAGGAACTCCGTATGCTTTTTATACGTCTCAACCAACCTTGTAAGGAAGTTTGCTGAATATTGTTCTTCTCATTAACATGATCTACCATACATTTGGAATCCACAAAAATTTGTACTTGAGGGATATCCAAAAACTTAATAAACCATAATAAACCCCATAAATCAACAGATGCCGCCTTCATACTTTTTCCTTCTCCCACATACCAGTGTATCCGGAATTCTTGCTCTTCTGATAGTTTTAAGCAAAAACTTCTCCCACATCTTCCTCCTTGAGCTGCCCCGTCAAAAAACCCCACCGAGTAGTTGGTGATCTGAACTCTCCCCTTCTCTGTCTTTTTTTTTTGTCTACATTCTGGTCTAATACCTCCCTCTGTTCTATGAATTCATAGACTAAGTCTTCCCTCTGTCTATTAAAACCAAAAATTAGATGGTTTCAATCTTTCCAAATTTCCCAGAAAATAACCAAAGCTAGCAATCTCATGCTTTTACTCTGAGTGCTCCACCATTTTAAGCATTCCTCAATTGTATTAAACTGAATGAATGGAATCTGACTCTTGTTGGTGAAGTGTTTCCAAATGTTAACAGATCTATGGCAGTGTAAAAATAAGTGTTCATTGTCCTCAGAATTATCCTTGCATAGATAACATATCCCTAGACCATGGTGATTCTTCTTTTGTATGTTTTCCCATGTAAGATTCATGTTATGCCATGTTAGCCAAGGGAAGATTACAATTTTATTTGGAATATTAATTTGCCAAAAACTGTAAAACCAACAGTATTCTACATTCTGAATTTCCTTCCTGCAAATTTTGAGATAGCAATCTGCCACCTTTATTTCTCATGTAATCTTCTTCTTTCCAGCCCATGTAATACAATCCCCTTTGTTGTCATAACTTATCCTTGCCTCCTTTAACCTTTTAAAAAGTTGTAGCCAATCTTGTTTATACTGATCAACAAGATTCAGTTGGGTGGAGTCACACCAAATTGGAATGTTTCCATTCAAATCATTGATCAGCTGACTAAGGACATAAATGCCCCTTCTGTTCAGATGTAGTATTAGCTCCACCGTCCCTGGTGAACCCTCGCCTGCTCCAATAATGTAGTGTTTTCCCAACATAATTCCGTTACCAGATCCAAAGAGCCACAAGATATTTTGGAAAAGTATATTCTTGACCTTTCTAAAGCTGTTCCAAATTTGCGAACCGCCTTTTTTCCCAATTTCTCCTTGTCTGAACCAGAAGGAAAATTCCTTATTCTTCATATATTTAGATCGGATCAGCTTTCCCCATATACCTTTACTGTTGATGCCTCTCCATAAAGATTTCAAAATAAGAGCCCATCCAAAGAACTTTAAGTTTAGAATACCCCAGCCACCCAAAATTTTGGGTCTAGTGATCTTTTCCAGCTTCACTAAATGATACTTGTTGTTCCTACTTGCACCGGACCATATATAGCATGCCATTACTCGATTCAGAAGATTAATAATCATTTGAGGAATACAAAATAGATGTGCCCAATAAATCCCCAGCTGAGTCAGCACTGATTGTGTGAGGATGATACGTCCTCCCATAGATAAACATCTGTGTTCCCATCCCTTAATCTTCAGATAGAATCTTTCCACCAGCCACATCCAATCAACATTTTTATAGCATCCTAGATTTAATCGATACCCAAAATATTTCATACCCTTATCTATATTTTCTACCTTCACTCCAAAACAGTTCTGAATAAATGAGATATCATCCTGGGTACATGATCCATAGAGAATAATAGATTTCTGTTCATTTTGAACAAGTCTCGTGGCTACACCAAACTTCTTTATGAGTAATGAGAGTGTTAACCATTTGATCCTGTTTATCATACCCATCAACAAAATATCATCCACAAAAAAGCTATGAGACATTGTGACACGATTGCTAATTTTCAATGCTTCAACTTCTCCAGTGGACACAACTTTTTTTTTATTTTTAGACTTAATCCATCCATCGCCAGGATAAATAAGAGAGGGGATAATGCACAACCTTGTCTGAGTCCTCTACTGGCAGCAAAATATTTAGATGGGAATCCATTAATTATTACTACATAGCGAACTATTGACACACACCCCATGATCCATTCAGTCATATTTGAATTTACTCCAACTTTAAACAACACCATTCTTAGGAATCCCCAATCTAAGCAGTCATAAGATTTTTTTAAGTCTACCTTCATCACTGCTGCATTCATTTTTTTTAATTTAATATTGTGCATACATTCCTGTGCAACAGCCACAACATCATGAATTATTCTATTATTTAAAAAGCCATATTGCTCAGGTGAGATGAATTTAGATAAAGAAACTTTCAATATGTTGGCTATTATCTTAGAGATAATATTATATGTTAGATTACACAGAGAAATAGGGCGGTAATCAGCAAAGGTTTCCACCTCTGATTTCTTTGGGATAAGGGAGATATATGTGGAGTTTAACTGAGGATGTATGAATCCTTTAGTCCTAGATTCCTCTACCATCTGAAGTAGGTCTTCCTGAAATATGTCTATGAAATGAGCAAAAAATTCAATTTTCCATCCATCTGGACCTGGGCTTTTGTCTCCTTTCATTGATTTAATGGCCTGTGCCAGTTCTTCCTCCTTAACCTCCTTATACAACTCCACATTATCCTCTTCATTAAACATTTTGGGATATTCTTCAACTGCCCACAGCTGAGCATCCACATCCTCCACTTCCACTCTATTATATGCTTTTTTGAAATATGAAACCGCACGAGATGTAATATTTGATTGCTTGTTATATTTGTTTCCTTCACCATCCTTTATTTTCCAAATTGTATTTTGTTTTCTTCTGTGATTGGAAAAACGGTGAAAGAATTTGGTATTTTTATCTCCTTCCTTGATCCATAATGCTCTGCTTTTCAATCTCCAGGTCGTCTCCCTTATTTGAAGAATTTTCTTTTTCCCTAGTTCTAAAGCATGTATTTTCTCCCTTACTATGGGAGGAAGAGAATGGACAGTCATTTGGTTATGTAGGATATTTAATTCCTCCTCGATTGTAGCCAATTCCTTTCTCAGTTCCTCCTCCTTCTTCCTTTCCCATTGCTTTACTTCTGCTTTAGGGTGTCAGAGCCTATTTATAAAGCTTTCAGAACTGGAAATGCCCTTCTTTGTATTTCTTCTTTCCTTCCAAAATGATCAGATTAGTGAATCAAAATTTGAATCTTCTAGCCAGATTCTATTGAACTTAAAAGGTAAACCAAACCTTGCATCAGAACTATTCCAAAGCAGAGTTATTGGGTGATGGTCTGAAACATAATTTTCAACAATAATAGATCTAACATCCCCCATCTTCTCTATCATGTCTTCATGGACAAGAAACCTATCAAGTCTCTTAGCTATATACTTATTGCCACTTCTTCCATTATCCCAAGTGGGAGCATTTTTGGGTGGACAGACATCTATTAAGTTATGAGCAAGAATAATTTCTCTTAGCTTCTGTGCCATTCTGTCTACCACCCTAGATTGTCCCCACAGTTCTTCTATACCTAAGGTGCAATTAAGATCCCCTGCCAAAATTAGAGAAGGTGCATTAAGAATCCCCAATACCTCCATAGTATTCCAAAAACCTTCCTTCTCTTTATAAGGAGCATATACATTAAGAATATGCGATCTTCCCGGGATACCTCTGATATAACCTACCAGGAGTATACCCACCGAACAAGAAAAAGCCTTCAAATTTTCCCCCCTTGGGTCCCAGAAAACAGCAAGACCTCCAGATCTACCAGTGGCATCTGTTGCCACAATATACCATGTGGGAAGCATCCTCCTAAAATAGTCAATTGTTTGGGCTGCAGAGTGCATTGATTCTTGGATGAGAATTATGCTGGATTTAGATGAAATGAAAAGATCTCTTAGAGCGAGGAATTTTGGATGGGCCCCCAAACCCCTTATATTCAATGATAGAATTGAATTCATTTGAGATTATTGGAGGGCATGCATGCTCTAAGTGCCCTAGGAGAGATGGGAGATGAAATAGGTATATCAATGAGAGATGGCGAGTTTGTCAAGGTAGTATGTGTTTGACAAGGATGACCTCTAAAATGTTTGTTGCCTCTGTTATTTTTCCACCTCATAGTAATATTTCCTATAGATGTAGGGTTGATTTCAGGAGACCCGGATCCCTTCGGCTTATGGATTGTAAGCGACTTGAGGTCAAGAGTTTTCCTTTGTAGGAGGAAATCAAGATTGCTATAAACAGAATTAATTGGTGAGGATACCAGAGAAAAATTAATCAGGAGCCTTATCTTTATCTTTTGGAGAATTTGGTTGAGTAGATGGAGAATGAAGCCTACGAGCTTGTGTGGAAGTAGCATATGATGTAGATGGGATATCTATCATATTATGTAATGACTGTAGCGAAATTTGGGGAGAGACTGGAGATGAAAACATTTGGGGATGTTCTCTAAAAGATGAATCAACTGCTATATGGGAACCTGACTGCTCAAACGACGGGGATGATGATTGGATTTGAATAGGAATAGGAGCAGATGTCTTTTTTAAGAACCCGGGAGAAGGTTCAGAAAATATATGGTTTGAGTGACTATAATTACCCGAGCCCAAAGTATTTCCGTTATGTTTGTTGTCATAGCCTTGGCGAAGAGAAAAGCATTCTGATTTGTTTTCGTTCTGCATCCTTTGGTGAGGCCCTTTACGCTCCCTCGACAACCACCATCCTCCTCTTGCTTTAGGGAAATTTGCAATTAGATGTCCCATGTGGTGACAATTGAGGCATCAGAATGGAATTCCCCAAAAATCCAAATGCCGAGTGAGATTGATATTTTCCCACTTTAGTTCAATGTGGTCTAGAAAAGCCTCACCAAAGTCCTTTTCTATAAGGCCCCAAGCTATCCTCTTATCCCTAGCTCCCAGATACCGAGGATCTACATATACGAATTTTCCGATGGCATTTCCAATATTAGTAAAACCATCCTTCGTCTAGAATTCCAGTGGAAGACCAGGTAGTTTGACCCATATGAGTTTGTTCTTTGGCATTTGCTTCAGTGGATTGAAGCCCACGTACCATGCATGCATTGCCAAAAAGCCATTGTCCTTGACCCATGGCATTGCTCCAATTTTCCTGAGGTCTTCTTCACTCATAAAATGGAAACTATACCATCCTCCCATGAGTTTCACCTCCGTAGGAACATACCCTAGCAAGATTTTCCACTTCTTTTCCAACCACTGTCTCATCTCGGCTTCTTCAATTTCAGAAAATACCACCTTCCTACTAAAGCTCTCTTCTGAAGACTCGTAATTCGATCGAGGAGCATGTCGTGACCAAATGAGAGAATAGGTGCAGGTGCAGTAATTTTTATGGGACGTTGTTTTCTACCACCCTTCCTTTCGCCACCTTTTTTTCCCACAAAATTGTTTTGTGGCATATAACCGACTTCCAACCACAAGTCACCTCTATCCTCCAGGGTTTTCAGCCGAGGAGAGTGTGCCACCTTCCTTATCACTTTTTGGTTTGCACGGCATTGTGACTCAGCCGCCACAGTGGCTTGGATAAAAGCTTCATGAAGTGATGTGTCAGACTCAAAGGGGTCCATCAGTCTATGTGGTAAAACTAAGGTGTCCTTACTAAGTAAATGCCTTCCCAATTTTCTATGAGGCTAGTTGCAATCACTACGAAACCCACGCCCCAACTGTCCTCGAAATCACCACCCTCGAGACTATCTATGGCACTTGGTCAGGAATATGTCATGCCAAGTACATTCCCATAAGAATATAACCCGAGACAACCGTATGGAATACCACAATAGAATTTAAGTACCTTCTGACCTCAGGTAGACTCATCAGATCCCATGCCTAATCTTACCGGGATTTTACCCTCGAAAGGAATTTCAACACCATCAAATCCGTCTTCAACTATGGAAATCTCCTCGGTAACTTAACTTTCCTAGAACATTAAAGTTACATATATATGGAGCAGAGACAAACGTCAGGCAAAGCGTACTAGGGAGTTGCTTGTGGACACCCATCACCTCTTGCCCGAGCTAGCTTATGGGTACAGGGTTTTAATATAATATTAATGGTTTGAATTAAACCCCTGGAAAGTAATTAAGCGGAAACCAGTAGGATTCCTTCCCGGAAAAATCAGACGATTCAAAAACCACTGCCAAGACTGTTAAGATTCCAGACCCTCGCAACTGCAAATATAATAACAAACTTGGAAAATCCACCAACTGAAACCTATTCTAATGGCTATATACTTGTAGGGCCGAGATATGGAGAATGGGTTACTCCATTCGAACCACCACCACTCCAGGATACGATTCAGTGGTCCTGTAGGAACAAGATGTGTAATGGAGGGGCATGAAAACAGAAACAGAAAATTGCAAGCAACCATTCGGCCGGTGGATAAAAGGATTTGGTTTTCTCTAAACCTCCATCCAGAGAGATAAATTAGGATTACTAAAAGGCATGAAGAAGGCATCCAAAAGCCTCTGTCCTAAGGGAAAATTGAGGAAAACTCTAGTAAAATTTATAACTGGTAATGGTCGTCTTTTAATCATAGGCCTAAAGAGATAATAATGATAACCCTAGTAGTTTTTTAACTACCGAGACAGGCAACCAAAACTATTCAAAAAGGGGGAACAATCGAAATGGAAATGTTTATAATTTAACACAAAAATTAACCTAAAAATCGGTAATTCAGAACTGCTTTTAAAAAAAAAAACCCGCAATTCAAAATTTCCCCCAGCCCAAAACCCTATAATTTCATGGAATTTGTTGCTTTAAATTGTTAGGACGCATACCTTTTTCTTTTAGCGTAGCGGAATTATTGATTCCCGGTTGGTTTCTGGTTCACACAGGCTGCAGAGCAGACTAGGTTCTTAGACATTGCCCTATTACTTTTTGCCATTGCTGGTTTATTTTCTTCACTGCCTCTACCCTCACTTTGTTCTGTAGCTAAAGGGGGAAAAACCAGGAAATGGTGGGCACCATCAAGCGAGAAGACTGAGGGAAGGAATCCATCGACCTCGTCGAGGACACTGATAAGCTCAGTGGCAAAGCTGTCATTTTCTCATGCAATACTTAATATTTACCAGAAAAAACTATTTGAATAAACTGTGTGTAATGCAGGTTGTTAGTAATCCAAGTTTGACCAAGTCCGGTGTATATTGGAGTTGGAACAACGATTCAGCTTCCTTTGAGAACAAGTTATCTGAAGAAGCCAGTGATCCAGGCAAAGCTAAAAAAATATGGGAAAGTAGTGAGAAGATTGTTAGACTTGCTTGAGATTCAAAGACATTAATTTGTTATCAGAAAAACAACAAAAGAAGACACACAGAGACTATATAGAATTTTACCACAAGTGAGGAGGATGAGGATTGAATAACACACCTTCTTAATTCTGTGCCAATCAGGGCTTGTGAAGTTTGCAGCAGTTGCATGAAGCAATAATCCTATGGCGCCATACCAATACATTGGGTAGTAGTTGTTTGCCATAGCCATAGCTTATGCAACCCAGTTAGCAGCTTGAAAAGGACCGATCCCAAATCAAATTTGTTCCTACCCATCTCACTCATTAGGCTGATATAAATTTGAATATATAACCAGAAAAACAGAGAGATGTAAATAAATTTATCAGTCTACTTAGGATTCAATCCTTGCACATGCTTGTGGATTTGCAAATCGATGTTGTACAATTCATATTTAAGCTAGCCTGGAAATTCAATACACTTGAGCAGAGTGAGCCAATCGCTTGAAATTAAAAAATTCATATTAAATCATGTAATGTACATCCCTTACCAAGCCAATCTAAAATCTGCATGAAGGTTAACCCAATGAAAAGATATGAGGTTACATGTACAAAAATTTGCATACCTGGGATTGAGAAGGATGGGGTGGATTGAGATGACTATCATCCGTTAAGGAGGCCAACTGTGCTTCGATGTCCACAAGGGATTGGTCATCCCTAGCTTTTTTCCTTTTTTCCATTCAATAGTTAATCTTTTAAGTTGTTTCATATTGCTGCAGAAACCTGTAGCCTTCCTCTGGTCCTTGAAAGGAGGCTGGGCTTGCCAGAAATCCGTAACCAGTTTAATATATTCAGGGTCCTTTAACCAAGTAGAGTTAAATTTGAAAGGTGCCCTGGGTTTTCTGGGAGAGCCAGCCACTTCCAAGAAGATGGGAGAGTGATCCGAAATACCCCCCAATCCCACCCATTTCCTGTATATGGAGAGGGTATGGAGAAGGTCTTCTTGAATGAGATATTTGTCAAGCCTTATACCAAGGGCAGCTTCACCAGTCCGTCTATTATGCCATGTTGGCATCTTCTTATTCATGGGCACATCTATGAGCCCATATTGATCCAGGAGGGAGCTCAGCTGATCAGAGAGAGGGTCTAGCTGTGAGTGATGCCCCTGGGATTCGTCATGTCCAATGGAGAAATTCAGGTCTCCCCCTAGAATTGTGGCATTGTTGATCAAGGGATTTTCCAGAAAGGGTTGCCAAAAGGCAAGTCTATTTTGGTTTGGGGCATAGATATTAATGATGTGAAGATGTTTGCCTAAGCCCACTATCATCCGTTAAGGAGGCCAACTGTGCTTTGATGTCCGCAAGGTGTTGAAAAATGTGCAACAAGAAATGTTAAATTTAGAATGTGCTAAAAATAGACCTGCTAAAAATAGCATGTCTAAAAATAGCAGTTTAGCCAGTGAGGTCATTGGCCACATTGGGTGAGAGGTGAAACTGCTAAAAATAGAAAGTTCTAAAAATAGCATTTCTAGGTCCCTTCCTATTTATAGCAGTCCCTAGTCTATCTATAGGAAGTAAAATTATTTTTGGTCTTAACAGCAGTTGGAAATATTAATTAATTAATTTAGTTGAGTTAATTAGTTAAGGAAATTCGAATTTGAAGTCTTTGTGAGCATGCACATGAGTTGTCCCACTGATTGAGGAATTTATCCTTAATTTCCTCCACTGATTGAGGGAATAAGTATGAGTTCTATAATGAGAGAATCAGTTGACTTAGTTCTAACTAGTCAAGTCCAGTTAGATTATTTTAACAAGTTGTTAAAATAATAAAATATAGTTTGTTAATGCTTGCATGCATGTGACAACTATTATTTTAGATAACTGAGAATTCACTCATGGATAACTGTTGCATGTCAGTTCTATCAGAGACCCAGTTGAGATCAGATGAGGGACAATGTACTATCATATGCTTGGATATTTCTAGTAAGTATTCCTTGCATGGAGAAGGATCTATTATAGGAGATTGGAGGACTTGTGGCCTATATATTGAGGCCTAGGGAGTCTATGATCTTCATCTTCTGATTATAGAGAGAGCATGATAGCTTTTGAGCTGATTCTTTTTGTATGTTGTTGAAGATCTCCACTTGATTGATAATACAGAGTTGGGGTTTTAGGCTGGTGCTTTCCCCAGTGATATATTCTGTGTTATGTGCAATTGATTCATTCTTATCAGTTATATATGTTCATGCTTGATGTTGCTCATGGTTGATTAAGCTTCCGCTAAATTGTTTGTAGAAGTAGATCAAGTGTTTTGCTTTAGTACATTGCATTGCGAGGTTGATCTACAGGTGGGAAATTTCTACACAAGGGATTGGTCATCCATAACTTTTTTCCTTTTTTTCCATTTAATAGTTAATCTCTTAAGTTGTTTCAGATTGCTGCAGAAACCTGCGCCTTCCTCTGGTCCCTGAAAGGAGGTTGGGCTTGCCAGAAATCCGTAACTAGTTTAATATATTCAGGGTCCTTTAACCAAGTAGAGTTAAATTTGAAAGGTGCCCTGGGTTTTCTAGAAGAGCTAGCCACTTCCAAGAAGATGGGAGGGTGATCCAAAACACCCCTCGAGCCCACCCATTGCCTATAGATGGAGAGGGTAGGGAGAAGGTATTCTTGAACGAGATATTTGTCAAGCCTTATACCAAGGGCATCTTTGCCAATCCGCCTGTTATGCCATGTTGGCATCTTCTTATTCACGGGCACATCTATTAGCCCATATTGATCCAGGAGGGAGCTCAGCTGATCAGAGAGAGGGCCTAGCTGCGAGTGATGCCCCCAGGATTCCTCATGTCCAATGGAGAAATTCAAGTCTCCCCCTAGAATTGTGGCATTGTTGATCAAGGGATTTTCTAGAAAGGGTTGCCAAAAGGCAAGTCTGTTTTGGTTTGGGGGATGGATATTAATGATGCAAAGTTGTTTGCCTAATTTAGCTGAGAAATTGTCCATGCCCAGGAAACCCTGGCCTCCTAAGAAGATATCGTCCTTATAGATTGAGGATTTATCCCAATGGCTAAGCCCCCAGATCTGCCTGCTGCATCCGAGGCTTGGAAGTGCCAGCCGGGTAAGATGGCTTGAAGGATCCTAACAATTTGTTCAGAAGCCCCTAGGGTTTCCTGAAGAAGAATCATGTCACAGGGAGTACAATGCAAGAGTCACTTGAGGGCCAGCTTTTTGGGGGGGGGCTAGCCAAGCCCCTACAGTTGAAATAAAGCCATATCATTAGGGAACAATGTCAAGGGTGTCAAATGCTCTAAGTGCCCTTTCAATGGTGTTCTAACGTCTCTGAGCCACATCTGCCTCCACAGGTTTGATGGCTTTGGAGATCTTTGAAGGCCTGCCTCTGGAGAGATTGTGCTCGGAGGGGGGGGGGGATGCCAAGACCTAGCAGGTTAGGGTTGATCAATTTTCAGGAGCGGAGATTGTAGGAGTGCGAGATCGAGGCAAAAGGGGAGTGGGAGGGGTGATGGAGAGGGCTCATATCTTGTACCATCAGTGGGGTGGTTGAAAATATGGGGGAGGGGGGCTCGAGCTCACAGTTAATGGGGGTACTCATGCACGAGGGGGATGCTGATTGAAACAAAGATGCATTTATTTGATTATAAAGCAGAGCAGAGGGAAAGGGAAGAGGAGCATTACTCATTGTAGGAACAGCCTCCACAACAAACCGGGATCGAGTCAATGGAGGGGATATAGGTGGTATCAGTGGAGCACTAGTTTGTTGTGCAGTGACTCCATCCACATGCTATGAGTGATCCTGACCTGAGGGCTACTCGTCCACAATCGGGTCTTTCGGTAGGCGGTGTTCCGTTCCCCTTGCGGTCGTTTATGAAGTAGGAGTGAGCAGCAGAAAGTCCTTGTATAGGTGGCCGATCTTGTGGCATCTTCTGCACTGAAAGGGAACACCTTCATAGTCCAGATTTTGACGACGCAAGAAATGTCTCCAATGGAGGGTTATCTTTTCCTCCAACGCTTCCTTGATATCTAGATGTACCAGGATACACGCCATTTTCACGATCCCTGTCTTTTCAAAGGATTGATCATGTTCAAAGTAGGTGCCTAGGGCATCTCCAATGCGCTTGAAGACTACAGGGGTCCAAAACTGCATCGGAAGACCCAACAAACAAACCCAGATCGGCCCAACGCCCATCTGTTCCCTCTTTGGATCAAATAAAGGGTCCAATATTTTTAACAATACTGGAGCAAACTCTATGTGCCAGAATCAAGATAATATCCAGTCGGTGTATTCTTCCCTATGGAAACGCAGGGAAAACCACCCACGAGCCAGTACCCTGATGATGGGCAATTCTTTGAGCAAGGAGCCCCAAATCTCCGAGGTCCAAAGTTGAAGACGATCTACAGAGTAGTTCCTGCCATGCACACGACCCACCAGAACCTTCTTTGCAGTCTCTGCAACTTCGCCCATCAGAATGTCCTCGCCTAGAGTTAGGTTGATATTCTTGTCCACTGATTTAAGGCACCTGCCTTTCTTGGGCTTGTCTGAGTGGCAAGCAGTCGGGTAGTCCTTGAGAAGACCACGACAACCCTGATTAACAGTTTGGGGGGTGGACGAGGTAGATTTAGGGTTAGGGATCAAGAAGCCGAAGCAACCAGAGCGAATGGGGGTATTAGGGTTTGAGCCTCCAGGGTTTAGGGTTGTGCTGGTGAGGGCAGGATTATTGAGGGGAGGAGGCCTGGATGAAGGGATGCGGGAGGTGGAGGGTGTACAATGGGGTGCAGAGATATGGGCGAGATGTGGTAAGGGGGCGTCAAAGGTGGGCAAGGGTTGTAGGCAGGTTCCAAGCAAGTTTAGGGTAGCCAGAGACAACGGGGGGCAGTCCAAACCAGGAGCATCGTCAATGTGTACTGAGGGCGGGGGATGGTTCACAGAAGGACCAAGATGAGCCTGAATGGACGAAGCAGCTGACAGAAGGCACACGGTGGCAGCAAAAGGGCCAAAGCCCGACACGGTTCGATGATGAGACTAGATAACCTGTTGGGTATGAGGGTCTGCCTCATAGTCAACATCGTCTAGCTCCATTATAACCAATAGTAAACGGTCGGAGGAGCTATAGTTGTAGAGGTGACTAAACGAGACAGAGGTTAAACCAGGTAAACTGCCCGGTGAGGCCATTGAAAGCCAGGTAACCGCAATATGGAGCGATGTATGCCGTAGAGAGATGGGGAGAATGAAGGTAGAGGTTAGGTGAGAAAGGCGTTAAAGCCATGACCATCAAGTCCAGGGTTTTTGACCTCGGGGGTCTCCATGGATGCCGTCTTTAGCATTTGTAGAGCCCTGTCCCTATAATGCTGCCCTCATTGATCCCAGTAGCTATTCGTAGCTTGATATTGATCTAGTAATGAAAAGATATTTTATAACGAATTGTAATTTTAATATCTATAATAAATTGTAATTTGAGTTTTTCATTTTCTTTTTTGGGAAAAAAAGTAAAATCAAAGCGATTTATTTTATATCACCTTATATTGTGTGGTTAATTTGAAAAAGAGAATTCTATACTCTATGGTTAATTTGAAGGAATCATTTTGAAGAGAAATGACTAGTTCTATATTAGAGACTGTGACATGAGGAAGTGCACGATGTGAAAATATTCACAACAATGATGGGTGTGGGGAGACCATATTGGATTGATGTTTACAGAGAGAGCATCTTGGATTGTGGTTTTTGTTATTCTTGAGTGATATTTAAAGAGATAACATCTTGGATCTTTGTCATTATCGAGAAGAAAAAAATAGATCACATCATTCTTAAGCGAGCAAGTTGAGGTTCAAAGCATTATCCATCATCTTGATATGGTTAACATTGAAAAACTGTCGACGTTTAAATCTCCCAAGTTTTTCCTATTTTGGTTGGAATCAAGCAATACAATTTTGAGCAAGGTTGTGATTTTTTATAGTGTTAAAAGCGTTTTTGAATGACAAAAACATAAATTGCACCATTCTTGAGCAAGGAGAGTATCTTAGATTGAGGTTCAAAGAAATATCCATCATCTTGATGTGGTTAACATTGAAAACAAATAGTCATTTAAATCTTTGAATTTTGTCTATTTTGGTTGGAATCAAGCGATACAATTTTGAGCGAGGTTGAGATTTTTTGTAGCTTCAAATGCGTTTTTGAATGACAGAAACATCAATCACATCATTCTTGAGTGAGGAGAGTATCTTATATTGAGGTTCAAATCACTATCCATCATCTTGATGTGGTTAACATTGAAAAAATGTCGTTTTTTTAAATCTCCCAAGTTTTTCCTATTTTGGTTCGAATCAAGCGATACAATTTTGAGTGAGGTTGTGAATTTTTATAGTTTCAAATATGTTTTCGAATGGAAGAAACATAAATTGAAACATTCTTGAGCGAGGAAAGTATCTTAGATTGAGGTTTCAAGCACTATCCATCATCTTGATGTGCTTAACATTGAAAAAAATGTCATTGTTTAAATCTCCCAAGTTTTTCCTATTTTGGTTGGAATCAAGCGATACAATTTTGAGCGAGGTTGTGGTTTTTTATAGTTTCAAAGGCATTTTTGAATGCATAAAGTTTAAAAGCCCTGAAAAATCCCTCAAGCACTTGGATTATGTAGAATAAACAATCCAAACTTGTGATTCAAACAAATCCCTATTGGATTTCGGGAAAAAATGATCGAAAAATATGTCTGAACAAGAGCCAAAATGTATAAAAGTTTGAATACAGCTAAAAAAACTATTCAGGTTGTTTTATTTTATTAATTACTGATCCAAGGGAGGTGGAGAGCAACTAGATTTAAAATAAGGCCAAAATACACTCTCATCCATATTGACAAAATTTAACATACCTTGGGAAAGGGAATATTAAAGGTAATTACAAGTGGATACACTAGAAATTGTTTATGTCCCTAGACGTAGGACATGTTGTTGAAGGGTCATATATAGTTCTAGAGATGCACTTGGAATCAATGACCATTAATGACTTAATCAAGGAAGGTCGTGAGCACAATTCATTCAACATCACTGCCTTTCCAACTTTCCAACATTCTTTTCCTTCATCCATTATCGTGCCATTTCACTATCCATTTATAAAACGTCAAAGAAATTGATTTCATCTTCATTCATAACTTTCCTCCTTCTTAGACATTGCTTTCATGGATTTTCATAGTTAACATATTTGGCATGTCATGGGGAGAAGAGGAGAAGCACATAGACCATGCGTAATAATTTATAATAATTATAATGTGAATCATGACTCAGGGTACATAAAAAACACTAGACATACAATTGTCTTGAGATACTAGGTTGTAGAGGATCTTGAAGTTTGAAAAATTTTAAATGATGTTTGGTCTTACAAACATCCCTTTGGCTTAAGGTGGGGAATGTTGGACATAATCTTTCGAGATTTTTGTCTTGTCAATATAATTGCAAATATTAATAAGTGTGGTACAAATATTCGTGGATGTAGTACTCCCATTTCTGATCCATGAACCACATATAAATAAAAATGACAATTAGTGTAGAAGCGACTTTCTACGATTGATTCAGTATATTCTGAGTTTCATGAAACTTCGGATATGGAAGGAAATAAATTGCCAAAAACATTTCGAGATGTTCTTACCAATAAAATGCTTCTTCATATGCCTTCTTCTAGGAAATAAGTTGGACTAGAATTACTTTCATCAATTTTTTATAATTACAATTAAAAAATATATTATATTAACTTATTAGTTATAATAATATTTTTTTAAATATTTAATATATTTTTCAAATAAAAACTCAATTTTAATTTAAACAATTATTATAATTTATTTCAAATATCAATATAATTATAATAATATGATATTTATCCCCCGATCGAGGTGTAGCAACGTGGAGGAGGTGGGTCAGCGGAGATGGGGCCGGGAAGTGGTAGGTAGTGTCCACATGAGTGCAAGGACAAGAATAAGTTTGGGAAGTGGAGGGAGAGGACAGGGGTAAGGGCAGGTGGACGGACAGGGCAGGGAAGGAGTAGACCCCGAGAGCAGGTTGGTGGAGCCGGGAAAGGAAGACAGCGAGGATGGCAGGGGGGCCAGTGAGAGTGTGGGCAGGAGGATGCCAGCAATTGGTAGGACAATGGAAGAGGACACACGACAAGAGAAACCGAGAGCAAGAGAGAGTTAATGAGTGCTAGCGTGGGAAAGGACGGAGGGTCATCATCCTAAGGTGACAGCGTAGGGAACAGAGCAGGGTGTAAATTTGATAGACATGTGGTAGAGAAGTGCAAGGACAGAATGGGAAGGGGAATAAAACATAAAGGAAAAGAGACAGTAGGTAGTTGCACGCAGAGGGCGAGAACAAGAGCAGGAGAGAAGAAAGGTGGTCGAAGAACGACGACACAACCTGTGGATAGCAGCGGAGCTAGCTCTGATAGTCGGTATGTTGCTCTTATGGCCCTCAACCTCATAAGAATTAGGATGCGTTTCTTCATAAGACTAGGGAAAGTGTCTAGGATAGGTAGGGATTCTGTTAGAGATGATTCCAAAAACTCCTGGAACCCTCGATGGGTGAAAAATATAGATTTCTTAAGGAGAGATGAGAGAATTAAAACCATGGCATCAAAGAAGGAGCCTAGAGAGAAAGGAGGAAGTAGAGGAAATATGAGCAAACCTGGTAATGATGTTAGGCTTGGGAAGCTCGCTTTTGCCATGTGGTGCCTAAGGCTAAGAGAGGATGGTGCGGGTACCAGGAGTGGAGAGGACTCCACCATGGTAACCTCAAGAAATGAAATTCGAGAAGTTTCGGCACTTGCGATTCCTGTTGGGAACTCCGCGGGTAAAACAGAGAGAAAAAACAAAGAGTTACATAGAATAAAGAGGATAGAGAAAAGAGGAAAAAGAATGAATTTACTTGGTGCTCCGAAGAATAGAGCCAGGGTCCTGCTGTTTAGACCCCCGGGTAGAGTCTCCATGGCCAAGCTTCCCTGCGAAGTTAAGAATAGTAATTCAGATTACCTTGGTGGTGGTCCAGTGTGGATGTCTCTGTCATGCTGCCTGAGCGACGGACGATGGAGCGAGACTAACCCGAGGGTAAAAGAAGAGATGGTCAGTAGAACCCAAAACCATGAGACGATGGGGGGAAAGCTAAAAGGAACCTCAAAAAATCTCAGGCTGTCTGGCCTTGAGCAGGATACCAAAAATGGCTCAGTTAAATGGAAAATTGTTTGGATGTTAGTACAACAAGAAACTGATACTTTTTACGGTTATGTGATAGGTCTCACCACAAATTATGTCTAGTACATAGTGAAGGCTAGCAAAAGGAAAGAAGAAAACAGTAATGATGACGAAGACAACATGGCAAGAGATGGAAAAGATGTGACCAGGAAGGGTAAGAGAGACACGGGCAAAAATATTGTTGAGGGGGTGAGAGGCCCCAACAGAGAGCAAGGAAAGAGAGGGAGAAAGACAGGACGAGAACATATGAAAACCCTCATTGACACATACATGGCTAGGAACCCATCGGAGGTCAGAGCCCAAATAGCTGGCTGGGAGTGAGAACTAAATGACAACATAAAGAACCAAGACATTCCCATGGAAGAATGGGAGGACATGGTTCATGACCACGGCACACACTCTTCAGACAAACGATCCAGCAATACTGGGTCATGAAGAATGTGGTGGCTCAAGCTATGACCCTCAATAGAGAACATGCAGCAAGCAGAGGTTCAGAGGCAAAGGAGGACACCAAGGAGAAGAATCCCATTAGAGCAGAGCTCCTCGAGGAGATAGCGGCAGTCCAGATCCAAACTTACCGAAACAACTTAGAACTAGGGAGAACTGCGGGATATGAAGAGTAGCAAGATGTTGGGTACCAGCGCTAACCCTAGTAATATCCTCGGACGAGGAGTGAATCATAGGTCCAACTACATTTTGTTTAAGTTCCATGACGAATAGCTTTTACTTGTTAAAATTGAATTGCAGTATATATAGTATAGATAATGTTGTTAGGCTCATAGAGAAAGACTTATTTAAATTTTGGACAACTTTTAATGCTGACAGATGGCTACCTGGTTTCCTTCGGGCAGGTGAGGCCACCTGGAACAAATGGAAAATTTAATTTTGGATAGATAATATAAATAATGAAAGTACTACCAAATTTAACAAAAATAATATGATATTTATATATTTTAAGCTTTGATTTAAAACATATATTATAATATCATAAATTCAATATAAATTAAATAATTTTAAAACATTTATATATTATATTTCTTAAAATAAAGAAATATATTAATATATATTTCTTATTTTATAAATTAAAATGGATATAAATATATTTGTACTCTTTAAAATTTATTATTTATTATTTAAATTAAAAATTATGATTAACTTAAATTAAAAATAAATAATCTATAATATCTTTTAAAAATTAATATTTTACATATTAAATTTTTAATAATATATTAAAAATCTCTAAAATATAATATTTAAATAATAAATTTACTTTATTCATATTATCATATTTATACCGTTTTCTTTTTTCATGACCATTATGTTTAGCTTGACATGCTGGCTTATTTAGAATTATAATATTCTGAATATAAAAGTTGTATCAATATAAATTATTGTTATATGGTAGGCTTAAAGATATATGTTCTTACTTTAAAATGAATGTTAATAGTATATATAAATCACTAGTGAATTTATTATAAATGAAATGAAATGATATTTTAAGGTTCACGAGACTAAAAATAGTTTATGAGACCATTAGTTTTTGCAATTCAATCTTTTTTTCCAATTCAAATTGATGATGAGTTGACCCAACCTTCCAACAATCTTCTCACTAAAAAGACAATGCCAAGAAATTGATGCTAACATATTCTCCTAACTTTCTCTGATGTCTTTGAATGCATCACATTCCAAAATGAAATGTTTTTCTGATTCCACAACCCCAGACATGCAAAATGCACACACTCGTTCTTACCAAGCTTCTTTAGAACTTTTCCACTGTCCTGTTTCACACGAAAGTTGATGTGAGTTGGTCCTTAATTGAGCAATAAGAACCTTTACCCTCCACAAAATGTTAGCTCCAACGAACTCTTTTTGTTGTAGATCACACATAGGGTTGAATTCCTCAATGTAATATTTCTTCTTTCTACCCAACTCTTTTCCCCATACCTTTTACAAAACTTCTCCATAACAAAATACTTTAGCTCCTTTATTTGTGGGACAGACATTGAGGTAGATATTCCATTTTTGCATCCATGTGTAGTTTTTTTCATCCATGTTTTCTTTCTTTCACTCATGCCTTCATTGAAGATAACATTAGACCATCTACCTACTCTCATTTGCTCAAATTTTTTTAGATATCTTATGAGCCACACCATAGCAATTGCTTCAATGGGAGTTTCTCCTATTTCACTCAACATTATCTCATAAGGTACTGAACTTTTTATTTTGAATTTGCTCATGATCAAGTGTTTTTGGATTTTCTCAATTTGTTTCCATTTTGAGACGAGAGTGTTGCTAGCCCACAATTCACACCCATATAGCATCACTGGACAAACTAGGAGTCCAAAAAACACTTTAATCGTTTTCGAATCCCATAACTCTGCCTCTCTACATCTATTTTGAAGAGCATATAATGCTTTCCACCCTCCTAAAATTATCTTCTTTCTGTAGTCCTCCCAATTGAGTTTGTAGTTGAAATCAATCCCAAGGTACTTGTACTCATTTACTTCTTCAAGAACATTGTCTTCAAAGAAGAAAGTATGTTGCCTCTACTTCCTTTTATTAGAGAAAATCATTAGTTTGGTCTTGCTAGTATTGACTTGCATCCCCACTTCTCTACAAAACTGGTCAAGGGCATATAAGTGCATTTGCAATCCATGGGCTGATTTAGAAATCAATACAATATCATCAGCATATAAAAGAAGCTTTATCACAAACTCCCCCAACCGAACACCATCTCCACCTTGCAGATTTAGCCACTCTTCCAATTTATCAATATATAGACCAAAAAGAGTAGGGGATAGAGGGAAACCTTGCTTGACTCCAATGTCACTTCTAAAGCTTTCTGAAATACTTGCTGAGGTTCTAATTTTGACTTTCACTTCTTCATAAAGTCTATGGACAATGACTCTATAATGCACAGGAATTTCAAGTTCTTCCATTCTACGCCACAACTTATCCCTAGGGATTGTGTCAAATGCTTTTTTGAAGTCAACAAAGCAGAAAAATACTTCTTCTTTGTCCTCCCAAACCTTTTCAACAATGTGTCTCAACGTGATACCATGATCCACTGTAGAATGTTTCGGCCTAAAACCTGCTTGTCCTCTTGCCCTCTTTTCTTTTACTTCTGCCCACTTACTAATTCTGTCTTCTACCATGCTGCCGAAAATCTTTGCAAACAAAGGATTGATCATAATTGTTCTATAGTTTGATGGATTATTAATTTCTCCACTTTTAAAAAAGGTTATTGCTATGCTAGTTGTCCAGTCTCTTGGAAATCCTTGCTGAATGATGTTGTAAATTTATTATATTCATTCAAGTTTTATGTATAGTATATATAAACCACTAATTATGTTAAATATTTTTAAAGTGAACTCATTATATGGTTTATAAATAAATTTATTATGTTCATTTAGATTTTATGTTAAGTATGTTTGATAATGAAAATTTGTAGGTTAAATATGTTCGATAATGATAGTTTACTATATTGGTTTTAATTATTTTTTTTGTTAATGGGTGTGCATATTTTGGAATAGTATTTTATAATTTTAATTTAATTATTAGGTGAATGGTATGGATTTAATCTCTATAGAATATTTTAAATTTTTTTAAATAGTATTCACAAATTAAAGGTCTAGATCTATTTCAAATGCACTTATGTCTTTTATGTCTTTTTAATTAAATTTATTAATTAAAAAATTAAGAAGGGTTATGTTTTTTTTGGATATGTGGTATTGATAAGCCATGGTATTGTAACAAAGCTTATTTACAAAATAAAAAAATTCATGATAAATTGGAGATTAATATCTATGTTTTAATCTATGTTCAAGACTTCTTACTTATTTAGAATTATAATATTTTGAATATAAAACATTGTATCAATATAATTATTGTTATATTGAAGGTTTAAAGATATAAGGGTGGAAGGAGCACGAGGGGTGATATTTTATCTCAAGAATCAACTGGAATACAAATATGCTTGTAGATTAGGACAAGCAATATTGTTGTCGAAGCTTATGCTCTCTTTCAAGGGATTAAACAAGCTGTGAAAATGAATTCTTAAGAAAACACTGTAATATGAAATTCCTTCCTTATCATATCAAGGATAATAAAAAATTCTCTGCCCCAGGATGTTTCAAGGGATTAAACAAGTCATGAAAATGAATTCTCAATAAATCATTGTGATAGGATATTACCTCCTTATGATATCAAGGATAATAAAAAATACTTTTCCCCAGGATATAAGATTTGCTCATATAATCATAAGAATTTTCAAGATCTTGAACCATATCCCAAGGTCCCATTTCTATCACATGCTAAGAGTAAATGACTCCAAAGCTTATGAACAAGTCAATCATGGGAATTTTCTCCCAAAGGGAAGCCTTGAGTGGGATGGTCACCCAGTATATGAGTCCCTCCCCTAACCTATCTAATGGATTTCATAAAAAGGTGGCTTCGGGATCCCCTCTCTGCATGTTCCATAGACTTCTAAGGCACATACATGTGCCTTCATTTGGAGACGACTCCTAGAAGTTTCGATGCCATTCTTAATGGGTACGTAGCAAGCATGCTAAGGCAGACTTTGTATTTCAACATTCCTCATTCTCTCGAAAGGATGAAACAACACACTGAATCAACGTTAAACATGGAGAATCTGATTGTTGGCTTCGTAAGGAGGCAAAGTTTGATTATTATGTCAAGATTAGTGTTAATTTCATAATTATGGAGAGGAAGATAATACAGAGGGATATGATATGGTAAAGTGGTGGTGTTTGGTGAAGAATGACCTTTGTTGGAGAGGAGCATTTATCAATGGACATGTCATTGGCTCTGCAGGTTTAATCGTCTGAGTTACTTGGATTTTGGACCTATGATTTAAAGGTAAACCAAAGTCCTCCATGTTTTGCATTCAAATGTGTCTTTTCATCACGATATATTTTCGAGCCCCTCCGTTGAAATATGCTGTTATTTGTGCTTATGGTATTGTTGTGTTTGTTAGTCTAAGTCACTCTTGGGTTTCTAGAGAGAGCGACACACAGATGGCCTTCCTGAATCATGTGATTTGGATTCTATGTATTATTGTGATTGGAATTGAGCCCTTGATAAAACTCGCTCTAAGCTCCAAATTCTCATAAAGGTTTGGAAGTCTACAGTTTGAAAAAATTTGTGCAATTCAAACTTTGAGTGCCCTCTATGGTTAGTTTCTAGGGCTCAGTGGACTTATTGGTAAACATGGCCTATAAGGATTTATTAGTCGAAGTAAATATTTTCTCTGACAAGCAATATTAGAAGATAGCTTTCCATACAAAAATTCAGCTCAATCATGACTTGGCAACTAGGAAAGATGTCAAAATCATGGAGGGTAATTTGGTACAGGGCACAAATAGACATGTGAATAAGGGGCCGTGGGAAACTACTAAAGAAGACAATGCTTGAGATGGGGTCAAATTTCTCTTCAACCTTTAAATGTATTTCTCTTTTTGTTTTCTAAAAGATAGTTTTTGGAGAGGTTACAATAGTTGTTGTAGCCTAATTAGATATGGAAATGTAGAAAGGAAATTTTGGTTCATAGGAATGACACACATTTTGAACTAGGAACCATGGAGAGTGTCTCTCCTGAAAATAATGACATGTAACTTCTCAGTTTGAATCTCAACCTTTTAATATAAAATTATTAGTTATTATTAAAAAAAATCTCCATAGTCAAGAATCATGTTACATATTTTTTTAAATGTATATATATTTAACTTATATGTTAATTATTTATATTATAATAATAATGATAATAATAATTTAATTATTTTTTATGATTTTTTAAAATATGGATATTGTAAAATGTATTATGAAAACAATGTCAATCATTAGAGATGATCAACTTGATGGGAGCAATGGAGGCAATAACCAGGAGTGGGAGACTAATCTATGTTACAGGAGCCTCGAGATTCATCGCCTCATGGTTGGTGAAGTTGCTGCTAGATCACGGTTATGTAGTTCGAGCTATCATTCGTGATTTAGTCTTCAAGCCCAATCAAGAAGCCGAAGCATGACCTAGTGTGGCCATCAGCAAGTATGTGGTGGATCTCAGTGTTCTGTCTTGATCCGGACCTCTGCTCAGCAGATCCTATTGTTTCCTTCAGCCATCTCTGCATGCGTTCATGTCAATGGGAAAACCTGCATGAAAGGAGGCATGCAGAACAATTCAATATATATATATATATATATATATATATATATATATATATATATATATATATATATAATAAAAATTAAATTAAATAAAATAAATAATAATAATAATAATAATAAATAAATAAATTTAGGGTTGCAGGAGAAAATCACCCAGATCCGCGTACGAGAGGAGAGAGGAGACGTAGACAATGTGTCTTCCCCTTCTTGGATTTTCTACGACTCTGTAATGGCATTTCCATGTATAAGCAATGGACATGCACTGCATGAAAAGTAAAAATACTCATTCAACAATGATGGAAACAACCCAATAGAACAAGCAAATGACGAGAAGAGTAGTGTTTTATGCACCCTGGGGTTATGGCCCCATCCATCAAGCATAGAGGGCATAGAGTCGATCTCATATATAGAGAACTTATATCAGGATCAAAACTATTTCTGGGAAATTGATAATGATATGGGTATATGGTACGGATCTTGTAATAGATTTGAAGTAAAAGGTTCAAAATGCCACATGTATTTATGCCTCATCACAAAGTTTGATTTATTCTGTGAAAGTGTTTTACGAAGAGATTCATTTGAAATAGTATGGGATTCAAAGAAAATCTACCATTTTTCAGAATTTAAGATCTCAAGGCAGTTCCCCAGGAGCAAGCACACTAGCTAGATCATCATCGACAGACAAGGGCTAGGCTTCTTTCAAGGAAGCATTAAGAGGGAAAGCTACCACACTGGACAAACAAAACCCAAATATGACAATCCCAGGTTCGTACATCATAGAAAAGATATAAAAAACTCCATATTTGCCCATCGAATTACCATAAGTGGTCTCTTCAACACTTTACAAGAAAATGCCATCATTTGTCGATTTAATGGTTTCTGGCCAAAATCAGAAGAACTAAATGAGTGGATCTACCTCAAATGGACTAGAGATTGTGATATTTATGTGTGCGCAAAAGTTTTTTTGTGGTTTAGTTTGATACCCAAAAAGATTACAATTTTGTCATAAATGATGAACCATGGTTTTGGGGAAGGGCGGGTATCTTTGTAACCCCATGGTTTCCTGGTTTTTATGCAAACTCAATGGTGGTCACAAAATTGTCGGTATGGGTAAGGCTACATAATCTCCCACTTCATTTTTGGCACCACCAAGTCTTAGAAGGCATTGGAAACTCTTTGGGAAGGTTCCTAAAGACAGACCGAGAAAGAATGGACAAAAGGATCTTCACATTTTCTCGTATTTTTGTGCAGATGGATCTAAGTAAAGGTCTCCTAGATTGTATTAACCTTAAACACAAATATTTTAAGTGCATACAATGATTATATTTTGAAAATACTTCTTTTCGATGCAGGGTTTTCCATCAAACAGGGCACTTACAAAACACATGCAAACAAGCAAAGAAAAGAAAAAAGAAGAGAATGCAAAAGAAAAAAGAATGAAATTTCCGGAACCTGCATCATCAAATGATGAGGATGAAGAAATGGATGAAACCCACAACATCAGGAGACAAAAAAACAACAAGGATCTCAAGAAGTTGGAGAAGAAAAGGAGGAAGAATAGAACAAACAATCAGAGAATCCAATCAACTCAGTGGTTGTTACAATCCTTGAAACCCAAGTAGACGGGAATAAAAAAAATCAAGGCATAGGTGGAACCAAGCGATCTCATGTATCTAAAAGTTTTGCTTCATACAGAGATGCCCCAAACCTTACAAGAAATAATTAGTTGGCAATCATTATTTCCGATCCATTGCTTGGTGGCAAAAAGTCCAAAAGAAAAAAGGCAAAAAAGAAAAGTCCAATTTATCTGGCAATTTGTAATTTTATTTTTATTTCTATTTTTTTGTAGCTTCGCTACTATGTGTGTGTCTTGCACACGGGTCCTATGGGACAACTCTTGAATGCATTATGCATCTACCCAATGTAACTTTTCATTTTATTAATAGAAAGCTACTAATTTTTTCCTTGGAAAAAACAATTATGAAAATAATGTTTTAATTCACATTATGAATTGATGTGTCGTTCACTGATCATTTAATTTATATAACTATGCTAGTGTTAAATATATTTAATAAATGAAAATCTATTGAACTATAATTTTATGGCGAGAGGTATCATTATTTTTTTTCTCCGTAAATACTAATTCTGTTAAAAAAGAAAAAAATATGTACATGGAGGTCGAGACCTCAGAGGGTGCAGAGGCCAGCCCTCAGCCAGATATTCTGAGACATACATATCCTACTATCTACCAATTCCGGATTACAGACTTCAAAAACTTGATTTGTTAGACAGTGACCCACTAAAAGATAATTATGTTCTGAGTCTAACATGACATGGCTATCACCATCAGAGGCTTTTCTAAGACACATGCTATCATGCCCATCATGAACAAAAGAGGCAAAAACAGAACTCATCAAACCCAGAGTTGTTGCTGCAAACTAAGAATAGGTTGGCTAGCGCCAAAAACTTAAACAAGAACTGAAACTAGACACATGACCAGAGACCTAGAAACAAAGACACATAGTGAAAAACAAACAGAGCGAAGGCAAGAATGCCACCCATCGGTGATGAACCAGCCTTAATCTGCATGTTGCGGAGAGTCGGGCATGTCCTTATCCACCTGGCTGGACGAAGCAACCCAGGTGACGAAGCCATTGTCTTCAATTCCTTCGATGCCACCTTCTGGAGGAGTTACCAGGTTGAGAATGCTGCCTGCACAATGAGTCGGTCCACAGGCAAGAATCTCGTGCTGTGTTGAATCGGCCGGATGCGGAGGGGCTTCAGAAACAGGGGTATCATCCTGCATGTTGTCTGCATTAAACACCACCTCGGCCATCTCCCCCTGAAGGACGCTGTCTTCCTGAGATTGAGAGGTGGTGGTGTGGGCTGAACTGTTGGGATTGTCCTCTTCCTCAACAAAAATAACTGTGATGCTAGCAGACAAAACTGGCTTGTTGAGCCTGCTATGAAAGGTGAACTGGGTAGATTGAAAGGAATTGTGCGGGAGAGGCCCAGCGTGACCAGAGGGCGGTGAGGATGGGGAGGCCGAAGTAATGGGGATGACATTCTGAGGAGCAGACCGAGAGGTTCTGCCTCTGTTACTGGTGCTACCTCCTCGGCGAGAGACTCCTCGACGGCGTGGCATTCTCAGAATGACAAACCTGCTGAGAAAGGGAAGAAGGTGGAGCTGACGGGAGAGAGACTGAGCACAGAGGAACCCAGCAATACCAAAGAACCAGGCGAGCTTCCAGACGAATCGAGCCAGGAAAGGGTGCGGGAAGAACAACGGGCGGAGGTGGAAAGAACCAGGAGCAATGGCGTGAACCAAATATCGAGCCATACATAAAACCTTGAACATGAACTCTTGAACTAGGCGCACATTAATGCCAATCTGTGCGACCAACATTCCGTCCAACAGCCGATTAAATGCGCATGCCATGGAGATCGTCCGCCAGCCAGGTGCAGGGCCAACTGCCTGCCTTGTGCGAACCCTCATAAATGCTGTTTATTGACAGTTGCATCCAGGTGCGAGAGGTATCATTATTACAAATAAAAAAGAGATATCATTATTACAAATAAAAAGAGATATCATCATGCCAATTTCATCTTATGATTTGTCATTAAAAATCATTATGTTGTAGATGTTTTCACATGGTCATGGAGTACAAAGTGTTTCTTATTATTTATAAATATATTAATTATTTGCATTTTTTTTAGATAATATATTTTTAATTCATATTATTTGTTAATTATTAATATTTATTTTTTAAATAATATTTAAAATGTATTAATACATATTTTTAAAATAACATAGACGTCCATGGATTCCCAAAGGAATCCTGAATCTGATCTGGAAAAAAACCCTAAACCCTAAACCCAAAACCCAAAACCCTACACCCTGAAACCCAAAACATAAACCCTAAACCCTAAACCGTAAATGCTAAGCATTTTATAACATTTCAAAAGACTTTTTTTTAATTTTATTTAAATGTTTACTAAAATATTTTACAAAAGTGTTATAAACCCTATTTTCAAAACCCAAAACCCTAAACCCCAAACAATAAACCTCAAACCCTTAACTCTAAAGCATAAAGACTAAGCATTTTATAACATTTTAAAAAGTAGTCCGAAACTTTTATTTAATTTTTTATCAAGAGCATTTACTCAAGTGTTATAAAGCATAAACCTGAAACTCGAAGCCCTAAAGTGTAAACCATAAGTCATAAGCATTTTATAACATTTTAAAAATGGTTTTGTAACTTTTATTTAAGTGTTTACTAAAAGCATTTACTAAAGTGTTATAAACCCTAAAATCTAAACCCTAAACCCTAAAACTAAAACCCAAAATCAAAACCCAAAACCCTAAACCCTAAGCATTTTATAATGGTTCAAAAAGCATTTTGGAACTTTTATTTAAGTCTTTATTAAAAGCAATTACTAAGGTTTTATAAAGTTTAAACCCTAAAACCCAAAGGCCAAACCGTAAACACTAAACAATAAGCATTTTATATCATTTTAAAATGAATTTTGTAACTTTTATTTAAGCTTTTATTAAAGTCATTTGCTAAAGTCTTATAAACCATAAACCCTAAATGCTAAACCACCCTAAACCCTAAACCCCAAACCCTAAACATTGAACCCTAAACTATAATCATTTTATAACATTTTAAAAATCAATTTGTAACTTTTATTACAGTGTTTATTAAAATAATTTACTAAAGTGTTATAATCCCTAAACACTAAACCTTAAAACCTAAACCCTAAAGCTGAAACCCTAAACCCTAAACCATAAATCCTAAACTCTAAGAATTTTATAACATTTTGAAAAGTGTTTTGTAACTTTTATTTAAGTGTTTATTAAAATCATTTACAAAAACCTTATAAATCCTAAACCACAAACCCTAAACCGTAAGCATTTTATTACATTTTATAAAGAGTTTTTTAACTTCTATTTAAGTGAATATTAAAAGAATTTACTAAATCCTTATAAACCCTAAATCCCAAAACATGAACCCTAAACCCTAAACCCCAAACCCCAAACACAAAACCCTAAATACTAATTATTTTATAGCATTTTAAAAAGCATTTTGTAACTTCCATTTAAGTGTTTATGAATATAATTTTCTAAAGTGTCATAAACCCTAAACCCTAAACCCTAAAACCTAAACCCAAAATCCTAAACACTAAACACTAAGTGTTTTATAACATTTTGAAAAGTGCTTTGTAACTTTTATTTAACTTTTTATTAAAATAATTTACTAAATTGTTATAAGCCCTAAACTGTAAACCCAAAACTGTAAACCCTATACCCTAAACCTTAATCTTCTTCAAAAATTTTAAAAATCATTTTGTAGCTTTTATTTCAGTGTTTATTAAAATAATTTACTAAATTGTTATAAAACCTAAACCCTAAGCCCTAAACACTACACTTGAACCCCTAAAACCTAAAGCCTATGTATTTTATAACATTTTAAAAAGTGTTTTCTACATTTGATTTAGCTGTTTATTAAAAGCATTTACTAAAGTGTTATAAACCCTAAAACCTAAACCCTAAGCATTTTACAACATTTTAAAAAGTGTTTTAAACTTTATTTAACTGTTTATTAAAAGAATTTACTAAAGTGTTATAATGCCTAAACCCTAAACCATAAACCATAAACCCTAAACCTAAACCCTAAACACTAATTTTATTTTACTATTTTGAAAAGTGTTTTCTAACTTTAGGGTTATAAATCCTAAACCATAGACCCTAAACCATAAACCCTAAACCCTAAACCCTAAACCCTAAACCTGAAACTCTAAATCCCAAACTATAAACTGCAAATGGTAAACCTTAAACATTAAGAATTTTATAACATTTTAGAAAGCGTTCAGTAACTTTTATTTAAATGTTTATTAAAAGAATTTACTAATGTGTTATAAAACCTAAACCCTAAACCGCAAACCCCAAACCCTAAAATAATTTATTAAGATCCTATAAACCCTAAACCCTAAAGATTGAAAGCATTTTCTAAGGTCTTATAAACTCTAAACCCTAAACTTCAAAACCTAAACCCTAAAACCTATGAATTTTATAACATTTTAAAAAGTGTTTTGTAACTTTTATTTAAGTGTTTACTAAAACCATTTACTAAAGTGCTATAAACCCTAAACCCCTATTCCCTAAACCCTAAAAACCCTAAAAAAACCATAAACCAAAAAACCCTAAACCCCGAAAACCACAAAAAACCCTAAACCCTAAACCAAAAGCGCTTTATAACATTTTAAACCCCAAACCCTAAACCCTTAGTATTTTATAACATTTTAACAAGTGTTTGTAAGTTTATTTTAAGTGTTTGTTTAAAGAATTTACTAAATTGTTATAAACCCTGAACCCTAACAATTTTATTACAATTTAGAAATTCTTTTGTAAAAACAATAAACCCTAAAAACTTTATAACAATTTAATAATTGTTTTGTAACTTTTTTTAAGTGTTTATTAAAATCATTTACTAAAGTGTGATAAACCTCGATCCCTAAGAATTTTATTACAATTTAGAAAGCATTTTGTAACATTTTAAGAACCTAAACACTAAACATTTTGTAACATTTTTTAAGTGTTTATTAAAAGAATTTACTAAATTGTTATAAACCCTGATCCCTAATAATTTTATTACAATTTAGAAAGCGTTTTGTAACATTCTAGTAAGCGCTTTGTAACTTTTTTTCAGCGTTTATTAAAAGCATTTACTAAAGTGTTATAAACCATAAACCCTAAAACATACACCCTATGAATTTTATAAAATTTTAACAAGAGTTTTGCAATTTTTTTTCAAGTGTTTATCAAAAGAATTTACTAAAGTGTCCCTCAAACCTAAACCCTGAGCATTTTATAACTTTTTAGCAAGTGTTTTGTAACTTTTTTCTGAGTGTTTATTAAAAGGATTACTAAAGTTTAATAAAATCTAAACCGTAAACTCTAAACACTAAGAATTTTATAACATTTTAAACCCTAAACCCTGAGCATTTTATAATATTTTAAAAAGTGTTTTTTAACCTTTTTTAAATGTTTATTAAAGAATTTGTTGAAGTGTTATATGACCTAAACCCTAAACCCTAAACACTAAGCATTTTATAACATTTTAAAAATCATTTTTTAACTTTTTTTAAGTGTTTATAAAAGGAAATTACTAAGTCTTGTGAACGCTAAACCCTAAAACTAAACTTTAAGAATTCAACGAAATTTTAACAAGATTTTTGTAACTTTTTTTAAGTGTTTATTAAAAGCATTTACTAAAATTTTATAAAACCTAAATCCTAAAACGTATATATTTTATAACATTTTAAACCAAAAACCCTAAACCCTAAAGCCTAAACTGTAAACCCTAAGTATATTATAACATTTTAACAATCGTTTTCTTACATTTTTAAGTGTTTATTAAAAGCGTTTACTAAACTGTTATAAAACCTAAACCCTAAACCATGAGCATCTTATAGAATTTTAAATCCTACCCCTAAAGCCTAAGCATTTTATAACATTTTAAAAAGTGTTTAGTAACTCTTTTTATGTTCTTATTAAAAGAATTTATAAAAGTGTCATAAATCCCATTCCCTAAACCATAAACGCTGTCCCTAAACACTAAGAATTTTATAACATTTAAAAATACATTTTTGTAACTTTTTAAAGTGTTTATTAAAAGAATTTAAAAAAGCGTTATAACGCTAAACCTGAAACCCTAAGAATTTATAACATTTTAACAAGCGTTTTTGTAAATTTTATTTAAGTGTTTATTAAAATAATTTACTAAAGTGTTATAAACCCTAAACCCTAAAGCCTAAACACTAGACCCTGAACCACAAACCCCAAACCCTAAAACCTAAGCATTTTATGATCTATTAAAATAATTTTGTAACTTTTATTTAAGTGTTTATTAAAAGAATTTAATAAGGTGTTATAAAACCTAAACGCTAAACCCTAAACACTAAGAATTTTATAACATTTTAGAAAGTTTTTTGTAACTTTTATTTAAGTGTTTATTAAAAGAATTTACGAAAGTGTTATAAAACCTAAACCCTAAACCCCAAACCCTAAAATCATTTACTAAGGTCTTATAAACCCTAAACCCTAAACCCTAAAGCCTAAAGCTTGAAATCATTTCCTAAGGTCTTATAAGCTCTAAACCCTAAACTCCAAAACCTAAACCCTAAACCCTAATCCCTAAACCCCAAACCCTAAAACCTAAGGATTTTATGACATTTTAAAAAGTGTTTTGTAACTTTTGTTTAAGTGTTTACTAAAACCATTTACTAAAGTGCTATAAACCTTAAATCCCTAATCCCGAAACCCTTAACCTTAAACCCCAAATGCTAAACCCTAAAAAACCATAAACCATAAAACCCTAAACCATAAAAAATCCTAAACACTAAAAAATCCTAAACCCCAAAAACCACAAAAACCCTAAACCAAAAGCACTTTATAAAATTTTAAACCCCAAACCCTAAGTATTTTATAACATTTTAACAAGCGTTTGTAACTTTTTTTAAGAGTTTATTTAAAGAATTTACTAAATTGTTATAAACCCCGAACCCTAAGAATTTTATTACAATTTATAAAGCGTTTTGTAGCATTTTAAAACCCTAAACCCTAAACATTTTATAACATTTTAATAAGTGCTTTGTAACTTTTTTAAGTGTTTATTAAAAGAATTTACTAAAGTGTTATAAAACCTAAACCCTAAAACATACACCCTGAGAATTTTATAAAATTTTAACAAGAGTTTTGTAATTTTTTTTAAAGTGTTTATTAAAAGAATTTACTAAAGTGTCCCTCAAACCTAAAACCTAAGCATTTTATAACATTTTAAACCCTAAACCTTGATCATTTTATAACATTTTGAAAAGTGTTTTTTAACCTTTTTTAAGTGTTTACTAAAAGAATTAATTGAGTGTTATAAGACGTAAACCCTAAACCCTAAACACTAAGCATTTTATAACACTTTAAAAAGCGTTTTCTTAACTTTTTTTAAGTGTTTATAAAATTATTTTCTAAAGCCTTGTGAACCCTAAACCCTAAACCTTAAGCATTTTATAACATTTTAAACCCTAAACCTAAACACTAAGCATTCAATGACATTTTAAAAAGATTTTTGTAACTTTTTTGAAGTGTTTATTAAAAGCATTTACTAAAATGTTATAAACCCTAAATCATAAACTGTAAACATTTTATAACATTTTAAACCCAAAACCCTAAAGCATAAACTCTAAACGCAAAGTATTTTATAACATTTTAACAAGCGTTTTCTTACTTTTTTAAAGTGTTTATTAAAAGCTTTTACTATAGTGTTATAAATCCTACACCCTAAACCATGAGCATTTTATATAATTTTAAATTCTAAACCCTAAAGCTTAAGCATTTTATAGCATTTTAAGAAGTGTTTTGTAACTTTTTTTTTAATGTTCTTATTAAAAGAATTTATCAAATTGTTATAAATCCAAAACCATAAACCCTATCCCTAAACACTAAGAATTTTATAACATTTTAAAATAGATTTTTGTAACTTTTTAAAGTGTTTATTAAAAGAATTTAATAATGTGTTATAACCCTAAACCCTAAGCATTTTGTAACATTTTAACAAGAGTTTTTGATGCAAGAGCATCTAGTTGATGGGTCATCATGACAGAAGGTAGTTTGATCTCTGAGAGGAAAATTGCAAGTGAACATTGTAGTCGTTTCTTTTGTTGTTATTTTAATTTGGTAAAGAAACAATATTTAGGAAGGTAGAAGGTTAATTAGTCAAACTATTGCAAATAATTGTTTTTGTTTTTGTTTTCATGTTAACTTTTATAGATTGTAGCGTAGGGAAAATAAACAGTTTTAGAACTCAAAAGAACTATCAAAATGTAACCAACAGAATGTAACCAACAACAGTTAGAAGGAACAATTTCCAGGAAATTATTGAAAAAGAGATAGAATGCATTGTAACATGTTCGACCTTTTTAGAAGGAGAAATATAATAAAAATATCTTTGAGCACACATACTACTTTCTAATATCCTACAGTTGTCTGTCTATCATTTGTTAAATTGCCTGATATAGGGAAAGCACATTCTCTGGTATTTATTCTACTAGCATATATACACATGTATTGCTCTATTTGTACTGATCAACACAGGTCGATAAATAAACAAGCCATCTTGCAAATATAACCACGAAGGATGTTACAGAAATGAGATCACACAGTTCCAGAAATTTATTGAACAAAAGAATGTAGAGGGTTCCTGGAAGTTTTATACATTTCAAGCAGTAAAGACAAAGACAAGTAGCATACATTTCGAGGAGCAAAGATAGAGACAAGTTGCATACATTTCGAGCTATGAAGACAAAGGCAAGTCACATAGGTATTTCTGAAGAATAAACCCTCTATTCATATCTGAAGCATAAAAATCACCATGAAACACATACTTATCCATAGAAAGCTTCAAATCCTTATAGATTTGAATATCCTTCTCATCAACCTGTGTATGTTCAATTTGTTTTGCTGGGACTTGCAATTTTTTTGCCAAATTAACATTGATAAAATTATGCTTGCAACTCGGATTTATAGACACAATGATTTTCTCCTTCTGAATCAATCCATGAACCTGCAATAAGGATATACCAGTAGGAAATAACCCTACATGTTTATCCTTATCTTGTTTTCTAGCATGAGTCCATCTGTCTAAAAGTAATTTTTCAAATTCTTCATCGGGCAGGTTGGAACACTTCTTTTGATTAAGTAATCCCCACCATGTGGTAGCCTCATCTCTAAAGTTTTGCACTACCCACCATTTCCAACTTTTGTCCCATACTGACTTTTTTTGTTTTATGTATTCTTCAATAGTAAGAACATTATCTTTCCCTGTAAAATATAGCTTCTCCATAAGAAAAATTCACTTACTTGGCGAAAATTTGTAATTGTCACAGTTTCATCAATATTGCTCAAAATCCTTATTAGGACCTGTTTTTAGAAATGGAACAATCATTCTGCATCTACCCATGTGATAGAAATCCTGATCCAGGCACTAGAATTTCAGATCTGTGCTGCAACTCTCCCGCCGTCACCAAAATCTCTACAAAAAGAGCTGATTTTAAATCAGCGATATCTCCCTCATTCGGACTTCGATTCGACTGATTTTTTTTTTGAAATAGGGTAATTTTTCTCAAACAATTCAGATCTACAATTAGATTTTGTAGATCTTGCACCACAACATTTAGATCTTCGCCGCAAACTCGCTGCCCTGAAAATTGTCTGCAACCCCACTGATTTTTAAATCAGCGATATCTCCTTTATCCGGACTCCGATTCAACCGATTTTTTTTTGAAATCGGCTATTTTTTCACAAGGAATACAGATATGCAATTAGATTCTACAGATATAAGGGAGGTACCCAAGGTAAGAATGTAATAATGGGATGGGCCATAGTAATAAATAAGGTGGTTAACCCATGTCATGTAAGGGACCACAAGTAGTTAATAATAATGTAATGGGCCCATGGTATTAGTTTGATGGTATGAGGGAACCATGGCAATGATACATGGTATTGTATGTATGAGGCCTATATAAAGGCTAGAGACTCCACATGGAGGATATGAAGTGAAGGATTATTGTATGAACAGGCATATGGCTTGTGGAGTGTTCTCCTTCCTTAAGGAGTGAATGTACGGTGTTGCCCTACCTTAAGGGTTTTGATAATAAAGAAGCATTTCTATCTATTTCTAGGTTTATTTGCATTATCTTATATTTTCATATCAAATCTATAGTATTTCCGGGTTAGATCTACAACAATTGGTATCAGAGCACTTTCTTGGGCAAACCGTGGAGAATTTTTTTTTAAATTTTTGCAGGGATTTTTGGGTGGCGAATTTGCAGATCAGATCTGTACGTTTTGGTGTTGCCCTTAATGAGTGAATGTATGGTGTTGCCCTACCTTAAGGGTTTGATCAATAAAGAATCATTTCATATTATTTCTGGGTTTATTTGCATTGTCTTATATTTTCATATCAAATCTATAGTATTTCCGGGTTAGATCCACAACACCCTGTCTTTTCAAAGGATTGATCGTGTTCTAAGTAGGTGCCTAGGGCATCGCCAATGCGCTTGAAGACTACAGGGGTCCAAAACTGCATCGGAAGGCCCAAAAAACAAACCCAGATTGGCCCAACGCCCATCTGTTCCCTCTCTGGATCAAATAAAGGATCCCATATTTTTAACAATATTGGAGCAAACTCTATGTGCCAGAATCAGGATAATATCCAGTCGGTGTATTCTTCCCTATGGAAACGCAGGGCAAACCACCCACGAGCCAGTACCCTGATGATGGGCAATTTTTTGAGCAAGGAGCCCCAAATCTACGAGGTCCAAAGTCGAAGACGATCTAGAGAGTAGTTCCTGCCATGCACACGACCCACCAGAACCTTCTTTGCAGTCTCTACAACTTCGCCCATCAGAATTTCCTCGCCCAGAGTTAGGTTGATATCCTTGTCCACTGATTTAAGGCACCTGCCTTTCTTGGGCTTGTCTGAGTGGCGAGCAGTTGAGTAGTCCTTGAGAAGACTACGACAGCCCTGATTAACAGTTTGGGGGGTGGATGAGGTAGATTTAGGGTTAGGGATCAAGGAGCCGAAGCAACCAGAGTGAATGGGGGTATTAGGGTTTGAGCCTCCAGGGTTTAGGGTTGTGCTGGTGAGGGCAGGATTATTGAGGGGAGGAGGCCTGGATGAAGGGATGCGAGAGGTGGAGGGTGTACAATGGGGTGCAAAGATATGGGGGAGATGTGGTAAGGGGGCATCAAAGGTGGGCAAGGGTTGTAGGCAGGTTCTAAGCAGGTTTAGGGTAGCCAGAGACAACGGGGGGCAGTCCAAACCAGGAGCATCGTCAATGTGTACTGAGGGTGGGGGATGGTTCACAGAAGGACCAAGATGAGCCTGAATGGGCGAAGCAGCTGATAGAAGGCACAGGGTGGTAGCAAAAGGGCCAAAGCCCGACACAATTCGATGATGAGACTAGATAACCTGTTGGGTATGAGGGTCTTCCTCATAGTCAACATCGTCTAGCTCCATTGTAACCAACAGTAAATGGTCGGAGGAGCTATATTTGTCGAGGTGAGTAAACAGGACAGAGGTTAAACCAGGTAAACCGCCTAGTGAGGCCACTGAAAGCCAGGTAACCGCAAGATGGAGGGATGTATGTCGTAGAGAGATGGGGAGAATGAAGGTAGAGGTTAGGTGAGCAAGGCGTTAAAGCCATGACCATCAAGTCCAGGGTTTTTGGCCTCGGGGGCCTCCATGGATGCCGTCTTTAGCATTTGTAGAGCCCTGTCCCTACAATGCTGCCCTCATTGATCCTAGTAGCTATTCGTAGCTTGATATTGATCTAGTAATGAAAAGATATTTTATAACGAATTGTAATTTTAATATCTATAATAAATTGTAATTTGAGCTTTTCATTTTCTTTTTTGGGAAAAAAAGTAAAATCAAAGCGATTTATTTTATATCACCTTATATTGTGTGGTTAATTTGAAAAAGAGAATTCTGTACTCTATGGTTAATTTGAAGGAATCATTTTGAAGAGAAATGACTAGTTCTATGTTAGAGACTGTGACATGAGGAAGTGCACGATGTGAAAATATTCACAACAATGATGGGTGTGGGGACACCATATTGGATTGATGTTTACAGAGAGAGCATCTTGGATTGTGGTTTTTGTTATTCTTGAGTGATATTTAAAGAGATAACATCTTGGATCTTTGTCATTATCGAGAAAAAAAATAGATCACATCATTCTTAAGCGAGCAGATTGAGGTTCAAAGCACTATCCATCATCTTGATATGGTTAACATTGAAAAAATGTCGACGTTTAAATCTCCCAAGTTTTTCCTATTTTGGTTGGAATCAAGCAATACAATTTTGAGCAAGGTTGTGATTTTTTATAGTGTTAAAAGCGTTTTTGAATGACAAAAACATAAATTGCATCATTCTTGAGCAAGGAGAGTATCATATATTGAGGTTCAAAGAAATATCCATCATCTTGATGTGGTTAACATTGAAAAAAATAGTCATTTAAATCTTTGAATTTTGTCTATTTTGGTTGGAATCAAGCGATACAATTTTGAGCAAGGTTGAGATTTTTTGTAGCTTCAAATGCGTTTTTGAATGACAGAAACATCAATCACATCATTCTTGAGTTAGGAGAGTATCTTATATTGAGGTTCAAATCACTATCCATCGTCTTGATGTGGTTAACATTGAAAAAATGTTGTTGTTTAAATCTCCCAAGTTTTGCCTATTTTGGTTCGAATCAAGCGATACAATTTTGAGTGAGGTTGTGATTTTTTATAATTTCAAATACGTTTTCGAATGGCAGAAACATAAATTGCAACATTCTTGAGCGAGGAAAGTATCTTATATTAAGGTTTAAAGCACTATCCATCATCTTGATGTGCTTAACATTGAAAAAAATGTCATTGTTTAAATCTCCCAAGTTTTTCCTATTTTGGTTGGAATCAAGCGATACAATTTTGAGCGAGGTTGTGTTTTTTTATAGTTTCAAAGGCATTTTTGAATGCATAAAGTTTAAAAGCCCTGAAAAATCCCTCAGGCACTTGGATTGTGTAGAATAAACAATCCAAACTTGTGATTCAAACAAATACCTATTGGATTTTGGGAAAAAATGATCAAAAAATATGTCTGAACAGGATCCAAAATGTATAAAAGTTTGAATACAGCTAAAAAAACTATTCAGGTTGTTTTATTTTATTAATTACTGATCCAAGGGAGGTGGAGAGCAACTAGATTTAAAATAAGGCCAAAATACACTCTCATCCATATTGACAAAATTTAACATACCTTGGGAAAGGGAATATTAAAGGTAATTACAAGTGGATACACTAGAAATTGTTTATGTCCCTAGACGTAGGACATGTTGTTGAAGGGTCATATATAGTTCTAGAGATGCACTTGGAATCAATGACCATTAATGACTTAATCAAGGAAGGTCGTGAGCACAATTCATTCAACATCACTGCCTTTCCAACTTTCCAACATTTTTTTCCTTCATCCATTATCGTGCCATTTCACTATCCATTTATAAAACGTCAAAGAAATTGATTTCATCTTCATTCATAAATTTCCTCCTTCTTAGACATTGCTTTCATGGATTTTCATAGTTAACATATTTGGCATGTCATGGGGAGAAGAGGAGAAGCACATAGACCATGCGTAAAAATTTATAATAATTATAATGGGAATCATGACTCAGGGTACATAAAAAATATTAGACATACAATTGTCTTGAGATACTAGGTTGTAGAGGATCTTGAAGTTTGAAAAATTTTAAATGATGTTTGGGCTTACAAACATCCCTTCGGCTTAAGGTGGGGAATTTTGGACATAATCTTTCGAGATTTTTGTCTTGTCAATATAATTGCAAATATTAATAAGTGTGGTACAAATATTCGTGGATGTAGTACTCCCATTTCTGATCCATGAACCACATAGAAATAAAAATGACAATTAGTGTAGAAGAGACTTTCTACGATTGATTCAGTATATTCTGAGTTTCATGAAACTTCGGATATGGAAGGAAATAAATTGCCAAAAACATTTCGAGATGTTCTTACCAATATAATGCTTCTTCATATGCCTTCTTCTAGGAAATAAGTTGGACTAGAATTACTTTCATTAATTTTTTATAATTACAATTAAAAAATATATTATATTAACTTATTAGTTATAATAATATTTTTTTAAATATTTAATATATTTTTCAAATAAAAACTCAATTTTAATTTAAACAATTATTATAATTTATTTCAAATATCAATATAATTATAATAATATGATATTTATCCACCGATCGAGGTGTAGCAACGTGGAGGAGGTGGGTCAGCGGAGATGGGGCCGGGAAGTGGTAGGTAGTGTCCACACGAGTGCAAGGACAAGAATAAGTTTGGGAAGTGGAGGGAGAGGATAGGGGTAAGGGCAGGTGGACGAACAGGGCAGGGAAGGAGTAGACCCCGAGAGCAGGTTGGTGGAGCTGGGAAAGGAAGACAGCGAGGATGGCAGGGGGGCCAGCGAGAGTGTGGGCAGGAGGATGCCAGCAATTGGCAGGACGATGGAAGAGGACACACGGCAAGAGCAACCAAGAGCAAGAGAGAGTTAATGAGAGCTAGCGTGAGAAAGGACGGAGGGTCATCATCCCAAGGTGACAGCGTAGGGAACAGAGCAGGGAGTAAATTTGATAGACAGGTGGTAGAGAAGTGCAAGGACAGAATGGGAAGGGGAATAAAACATAAAGGAAAAGAGACAGTAGGTAGTTGCACATAGAGGGCGAGAACAAGAGCAGGAGAGAAGAAAGGTGGTCGAGCAATGACGACACAGACTGTGGATAGCAGTGGAGCTAGCTCTGATAGTCGGTATGTTGCTCTTATGGCCCTCAACCTCATAAGAATTAGGATGCCTTTCTTCATAAGACTAGGAAAAGTGTCCAGGATAGGTAGGGATTCTGTTAGAGATGATTCCAAGAACTCTTGGAACCCTGGATGGGTGAAAAATATAGATTTCTTAAGGAGAGATGAGAGAATTAAAACCATGGTGTCGAAGAAGGAGCCTAGAGAGAAAGGAGCAAGTAGAGGAAAGATGAGCAAATCTGGTAAGGATGCTAGGCTGGGGAAGCTCGCTTTGGCCATGTCGTGCCTGAGGCTAGGAGAGGATGGTGCAGGTACCAGGAGTGGAGAGGACTCCACCATGGTAACCTCAAGAAATGAAATTTGAGAAGTTTCGGCACTTGTGATTCCTATTGGGAACTCTGCGGGTAAAACAGAGAGAAAAAACGAAGAGTTACATAGAATAAAGAGGATAGAGAAAAGAGGAAAAAGAAGGAATTTACTTGGTGCTCCAAAGAATAGAGCCAGGGTCTTTGCTATTTAGACCCCTGGGTAGAGTCTCCATGGCCAAGCTTCCCTGCGAAGTTAAGAATAGTAATTAAGATTACCTTGGTGGTGGTCCTATGTGGATGTCTCTGTCATGCTGCCTGAGCGATGGACGATGGAGCGAGACTAACCCGAGGGTAAAAGAAGAGATGGTCAGCAGAACCCAAAACCATGAGACGATGGGGGGAAAGCTAAAAGGAACCTCAAAAAATCTCAGGCTGTCTGGCCTTGAGCAGGATACCAAACATGGCTCAGTTAAATGGAAAATTGTTTGGATGTTAGTACAACAACAAACTGATACTTTTTATGGTTATGTGATAGGCCTCACCACAAATTATGTCTAGTACATAATGAAGGCTAGCAAAAGGAAAGAAGCAAACAGTAATGACGACGAAGACAATGTCGCAAGAGATGGAAAAGATGTGACCAGGAAGGGTAAGAGAGACACGGGCAAAAATATTGTTGAGGGGGTGAGAGGCCCCAACAGAGAGCAAGGAAAGAGAGGGAGAAAGACAAGACAAGAACACATGAAAATCCTCATTGACACATACATGGCTAGGAACCCACCGGAGGTCAGAGCCCAAAAAGCTGGCTAGGAGTGAGAACTAAATGACAACATAAAGAACCAAGACATTCCCATGGAAGAATGGGAGGACATGGTTCATGACCACGGCACACACTCTTCAGACAAACGATCCAGCAATACTGGGTCATGAAGAATGTGCTGGCTCAAGCTATGACCCTCAATAGAGAACATGCAGCAAGCAGAGGTTCAGAGGCAAAGGAGGACACCAAGGAGAAGAATCCTATCAGAGCAGAGCTCCTCGAGGAGATAGCGGCAGTCCAGATCCAAACTTACCGAAACAACTTAGAACTAGGGAGAACTGCGGGATATGAAGAGGAGCGAGATGCTGGGTACCAGTGCCAACCCTAGTAATATCCTCGGACGAGGAGTGAATCAGAGGTCCAACTACATTTTGTTTAAGTTCCATGACGAATAGCTTTTACTTGTTAAAATTGAATTGCAGTATATATAGTATAGATAATGTTGTTAGGCTGATAGAGAAAGACTTATTTAAATTTTGGACAACTTTTAATGCTAACAGGTGGCTACCTGATTTCCTTCGGGTAGGTGAGGCCACCTGGAACAAATGGAAAATTTAATTTTGGATAGATAATATAAATAATGAAAGTAATACCAAATTTAAAAAAAATATATGATATTTATATATTTTAAACTTTGATTTAAAACATATATTATAATATCATAAATTCAATACAAATTAAATAATTTTAAAACATTTATATATTATATTTCTTAAAATAAAGAAATATATTAATATATATTTCTTATTTTATAAATTAAAATGGATATAAATATATTTGTACTCTTTAAAATTTATTATTTATTATTTAAATTAAAAATTATGATTAACTTAAATTAAAAATAAATAATCTATAATATCTTTTAAAAATTAATATTTTACATATTAAATTTTTAATAATATATTAAAAATCTCTAAAATATAATATTTAAATAATAAATTTACTTTATTCATATTATCATATTTATACCGTTTTCTTTTTTCATGACCATTATGTTTAGCTTGACATGCTGGCTTATTTAGAATTATAATATTCTGAATATAAAAGTTGTATCAATATAAATTATTGTTATATGGTAGGTTTAAAGATATATGTTTTTACTTTAAAATGAATGTTAATTGTATATATAAATCACTAGTGAATTTATTATAAATGAAATGAAATGATATTTTAAGGTTCACGAGACTAAAAATAGTTTATGAGACCATTAGTTTTTGCAATTCAATCTTTTTTTCCAATTCAAATTGATGATGAGTTGACCCAACCTTCCAACAATCTTCTCACTAAAAAGACAATGCCAAGAAATTGATGCTAACATATTCTCATAACTTTCTCTGATGTCTTTGAATGCATCACATTCCAAAATGAAATGTTTTTCTGATTCCACAACCCCAGACGTGCAAAATTCACACACTCGTTCTTCCCAAGCTTCTTTAGGCCTTTTCCACTGTCCCGTTTCACACGAAAGTTGATGTGAGTTGGTCCTTAATTGAGCAATAAGAACCTTTACCCTCCAAAAAATGCTAGCTCCAATGAACTCTTTTTGTTGTAGATCACACATAGGGTTGAATTCCTCAATGTAATATTTCTTCTTTCTACCCAACTCTTTTCCCCATACCTTTTACAAAACTTCTCCATAACAAAATACTTTAGCTCCTTTATTTGTGGGACAAACATTGAGGTAGATATTCCATTTTTGCATCCATGTGTAGTTTTTTCATCCATGTTTTCTTTCTATCACTCATGCCTTCATTGAAGATAACATTAGACCATCTACCTACTCTCATTTGCTCAAATTGTTTTAGATATCTTATGAGCCACACCATAGCAATTGGTTCAATGGGAGTTTCTCCTGTTTCACTCAACATTATCTCATAAGGTACTGAAATTTTTATTTTGAATTTGCTCATGATCAAGCGTTTTTGGATTTTCTCTATTTGTTTCCATTTTGAGACGAGAGTGTTGCTAGCCCACAATTCACACCCATATAGCATCACTGGAAAAACTAGGAGTCCAAAAAACACTTTAATCGTTTTCGAATCCCATAACTCTGCCTCTCTACATCTATTTCGAAGAGCATATAATGCTTTCCACTCTCCTAAAATTATCTTCTTTCTGTAGTCCTCCCAATTGAGTTTGTTGTTGAAATCAATCCCAAGGTACTTGTACTCATTTACTTCTTCAAGAACATTGTCTTCAAAGAAGAAAGTATGTTGCCTCTACTTCCTTTTATTAGAGAAAATCATTAGTTTGTTCTTGCTAGTATTGGCTTGCATCCCCACTGCTCTACAAAATTGGTCAAGGGCATATAAGTGCATTTGCAATCCATGGGCTGATTTAGAAATCAATACAATATCATTAGCATATAAAAGAAGCTTTATCACAAACTCCCCCAACTGAACACCATCTCCACCTTGCAGATTTAGCCACTCTTCAAATTTATCAATATATAGACCAAAAAGAGTAGGGGATAGAGGGAAACCTTGCTTGACTCCAATGTCACTTCTAAAGCTTTCTGAAATACTTGCTGAGGTTCTAATTTTGACTTTCACTTCTTCATAAAGTCTATGGACAATGACTCTATAATGCACAGGAATTTCAAGTTCTTCCATTCTACGCCACAACTTATCCCTAGGGATTGTGTCAAATGCTTTTTTGAAGTCAACAAAGCAGAAAAATACTTCTTTGTCCTCCCAAACCTTTTCAACAATTTGTCTCAACCTGATACCATGATCCACCGTAGAATGTTTCGGCCTAAAACCTGCTTGTCCTCTTGCCCTCTTTTCTTTTACTTCTGCCCACTTACTAATTCTGTCTTCTACCATGCTGCCGAAAATCTTGGCAAAAAAAGGATTGATCATAATTGTTCTATAGTTTGATGGATTATTAATTTCTCCACTTTTAAAAAGTGTATTGCTAGGCTAGTTGTCCAGTCTCTTGGAAATCCTTGCTGAATGATGTTGTAAATTTATTATATTCATTCAAGTTTTATGTATATTATATATAAACCACTAATTATGTTAAATATTTTTAAAGTGAACTCATTATATGGTTTATAAATAAATTTATTATGTTCATTTAAATTTTATATTAAGTATGTTTGATAATGAAAATTTGTAGGTTAAATATGTTCGATAATGATAATTTACTATATTGGTTTTAATTATTTTTTTTGTTAATGGGTGTGCATATTTTGGAATAGTATTTTATAATTTTAATTTAATTATTAGGTGAATGGTATGGATTTAATCTCTACAAAATATTTTAAAATTTTTTTAGTAGTATTCACAAATTAAAGGTCTAGATATATTTCAAATGCACTTATGTCTTTTTAATTAAATTTATTAATTAAAAAAATTAAGAAGGGTTATATTTTTTTTTGGATATGTGGTATTGATAAGCCATGGTATTGTAACAAAGCTTATTTACAGGTTAAAAAAAATTCATGATAAATTGGAGATTAATATCTATGTTTTAATCTATGTTCAAGACTTCTTACTTATTTAGAATTATAATATTTTGAATTTAAAACATTGTATCAATATAATTATTGTTATATTGAAGGTTTAAAGATATAAGGGTGGCAGGAGCACGAGGGGTGATCTTTTATCTCAAGAATCAACTGGAATACAAATATGATTGTAGATTAGGAGAAGCAATATTGTTGTCGAAGCTTATGCTCTCTTTCAAGGGATTAAACAAGCTGTGAAAATGAATTCTTAAGAAAACACTGTAATATGAAATTCCTTCCTTATCATATCAAGGATAATAAAAAATTCTCTGCCCTAGGATGTTTCAAGGGATTAAACAAGTCATGAAAATGAATTCTCAATAAATCATTGTGATAGGATATTACCTCTTTATGATATCAAGGATAATAAAAAATACTTTGCCCCAGGATGTAAGATTTTCTCATATAATCATAAGAATTTTCAAGATCTTGAACCATATCCCAAGGTCCCATTTCTATCACATGCTAAGAGTAAATGACTCCAAAGCTTATGAACAAGTCGATCATGGGAATTTTCTCCCAAAGGGAAGCCTTGATTGGGATGGTCACCCAGTATACGAGTCCCTCCCCTAACCTATCTAATGGATTTCATAAAAAGGTGGCTTCAGGATCCCCTCTCTGCATGTTCCATAGACTTCTAAGGCACATACATGTGCCTTCATTTGGAGACGACTCCTAGAAGTTTCGATGCCATTGTTAATGGGTATGTAGAAAGCATGCTAAGGAAGACTTTTTATTTCAACATTCCTCTTTCTCTCGAAAGGATGAACCAACACACTAAATCAACGTTAAACATGGAGAATCCGATTGTTGGCTTCGTAAGGAGGCAAAGTTTGATTATTATGTCAAGATTAGTGTTAATTTCATAATTATGGAGAGGAAGATAATCCAGAGGGATATGATATGGTAAAGTGGTGGTGGTTGGTGAAGAATGACCTTTGTTGGAGAGGAGCATTTATCAATGGACATGTCATTGGCTCTGCAGGCTCAATCATCTGAGTTACTTGGATTTTGGACCTATGATTTAAAGGTAAACCCAAGTCCTCCATGTTTTGCATTCAAATGTGTCTTTTCATCACGATATATTTTCGAGCCCCTCCGTTGAAATATGTTGTTATTTGTGCTTATGGTATTGTTGTGTTTGTTAGTCTAAGGCACTCTTGGGTTCCTAGAGAGAGCGACACACAGATGGCCTTCCTGAATCATGTGATTTGGATTCTATGTCTTATTGCGATTGGAATTGAGCCCTTGATAAAACTCGCTCTAAGCTCCAAATTCGCATAAAGGTTTGGAAGTCTACAGTTTGGAAAAATTTGTGCAATTCAAACTTTGAGTGCCCTCTATGGTTAGTTTCTAGGGCTCAGTGGTCTTATTGGTAAACATGGCCTATAAGAATTTATTAGTCGAAGTAAATATTTTATCTGGAAAGCAATATTATAAGATAGCTTTCCATACAAAAATTCAGCTCAATCATGACTTGGCAACTAGGAAAGATGTCAAAATCATGGAGGGTAATTTGGTACATGGCACAAATAGACATGCGAATAAGGGGCCGTGGGAAAATACTAAAGAAGTCAATGCTTGATATGGGGTCAAATTTCTCTTCAACCTTTAAATGTATTTCTCTTTTTGTTTTCTAAAAGATAGTTTTTGGAGATGTTACAAAAGTTGTTGTAGCCTAATTAGATATGGAAATGTAGAAAGGAAATTTTGTGTCATAGGAATGACACACATTTTGAACGAGGAACCATGGAGAGTGTCTCTCCTAAAAATAATGACATGTAACTTCTCAGTTTGAATCTCAACCTTTTAATATAAAATTATTAGTTATTATTAAAAAAAATCTCCATAGTCAAGAATCATGTTACATATTTTTTTAAATGTATATATATTTAACTTATATGTTAATTATTTATATAATAATAATAATAATAATAATAATTTAATTATTTTTTATGATTTTTTAAAATATGGATATTGTGAAATGTATTATGAAAACAATGTCAATCATTAGAGATGATCAACTTGATGGGAGCGATGGAGGCAATAACCAGGAGTGGGAGACTAATCTACGTTACAAGAGCCTCGAGATTCATCGCCTCATGGTTGGTGAAGTTGCTGCTAGATCACGGTTATGTAGTTCAGCTATCATTCATGATTTAGTCTTCAAGCCCAATCAAGAAGCCGAAGCATGACCTAGTGTGGCCATCAGCAAGTATGTGGTGGATCTCAGTGTTCTGTCTTCATCCGGACCTCTGCTCAGCAGATCCTACTATTTCCTTCAGCCATCTTTGCATGCGTTCATGACAATGGGAAAACCTGCATGGAAGGAGGCATGCATAACAATTCAATATATATATATATATAAATTAAATAAATAATAATAATAATAATAATAAATAAATAAATAAATTTAGGGTTGCAGGAGAAAATCACCCAGATCCGTGTACGGGAGGAGAGAGGAGACATAGACAATGCGTCTTCCCCTTCTTGGATTTTCTACGACTCTGTAATGGCATTTCCATGTATAAGCAATGGACATGCACTGCATGCAAAGTAAAAATATGCATTCAACAATGATGGAAACAACCCAATAGAACAAGCAAATGATGAGAAGAGTAGTGTTTTATGCACCTTGGGTTATGGCCCCATCCATCAAGCATAGAGGGCATAGAGTCGATCTCATATCTAGAGAACTTATATCAGGATCAAAACTATTTCTGGGAAATTGATAATGATATGGGTATATGGTACGGATCTTGTAATAGATTTGAAGTAAAAGGTTCAAAATGCCACATGTATTTATGCCTCATCACAAAGTTTGATTTATTCTGTGAAAGTGTTGTACGAAGAGATTCATTTGAAATAGTATGGGATTCAAAGAAAATCTACCATTTTTCAGAATTTAAGATCTCAAGGCAGTGCCCCAGGAGCAAGCACACTAGCTAGATCATCATCGATAGGCAAGGGCTAGGCTTCTTTCAAGGAAACATTAAGAGGGAAAGCTGCCACAATAGACAAAAAAAACCCAAATACGACAATCCCAGGTTCATACATCATAGAAAAGATGGAAAAAACTCCATATTTGCCCATCGAATTACCATAAGTGGTCTCTTCAACACTTTACAAGAAAATGCCATCATTTGTCGATTTAATGGTTTCTGGCCAAAATTAGAAGAACTAAATGAGTGGATCTACCTCAAATGGACTAGAGATTGTGATATTTATGTGTGCGCAAAAGTTTTTTTTGTGGTTTAGTTTGATACCCAAAAAGATTACAATTTTGTCATAAATGACGAACCATGGTTTTGGGGAAGGGCGGGTATATTTGTAACCCCATGGTTTCCTGGTTTTTATGCAAACTCAATGGTGGTCACAAAATTGTCGGTATGGGTAAGGCTACATAATCTCCCACTTCATTTTTGGCACCACCAAATCTTAGAAGGCATTGGAAACTCTTTGGGAAGGTTCCTAAAGACAGACCGAGAAAGAATGGACAAAAGGATCTTCACATTTGCTCGTATTTTTGTGCAGATGGATCTAAGTAAAGGTCTCCTAGAATTTATTAACCTTAAACACAAATATTTTAAGTGCATACAATGATTAGATTTTGAAAATACTTCTTTTCGATGCAGGGTTTTCCATCAAACAGGGCACTTACAAAACACATGCAAACAAGCAAAGAAAAGAACAAAGAAGAGAATGCAAAAGAAAAAAAGATGGAAATTTCCAGAACCTGCATCATCAAATGATGAGGATAAAGAAATGGATGAAACCCACAACATCAGGAGACAAAAAAACAACAAGGATCTCAAGAAGTTGGAGAAGAAAAGGAGGAAGAACAGAACAAACAATCAGAGAATCCAATCAACTCAGTGGTTGTTCCAATCCTTGAAACCCAAGTAGACGGGAATAACAAAATCAAGGCATAGGTGGAACCAAGCGATCTCATGTATCTAAAAGCTTTGCTTCATACAAAGATGCCCCAAACCTTACAAGAAATAATTAGTTGGCAATCGTTATTTCCGATCCATTGCTTGGGATCTGGCAAAAAGTCCAAAAGAAAAAAGGCAAAAAAGAAAAGTCCAATTTATCTGGCAATTTGTAATTTTATTTTTATTTCTATTTTTGGTAGCTTCGCTACCATGTGTGTGTCTTGCACATGGGTCCTATGGGACAACTCTTGAATGCAATATGCATCTACCCAATGTAACTTTTCATTTTATTAATAGAAAGTTACTGATTTTTTCCTTGGAAAAAACAATTATGAAAACAATGTTTTAATGCACATTATGAATTGATGTGTCATTCACTGATCATTTAATTTATATAACTATGCTAGTGTTAAATATATTTAATAAATGAAAATCTATTAAACTATAATTTTATGGCGAGAGGTATCATTATTACAAATAAAAAAGAGATATCATTATTACAAATAGAAAGAGATATCATCATGCCAATTTCATCTTATGATTTGTCATTAAAAATCATTATGTTGTAGATGTTTTCACATGGTCATGGAGTACAAAGTGTTTCTTATTATTTATAAATATATTAATTATTTGCATTTTTTTAGATAATATATTTTTAATTCATATTATTTGTTAATTATTAATATTTATTTTTTAAATAATATTTAAAATGTATTAATACATATTTTTAAAATAACATAGACGTCCATGGATTCCCAAAGGAATCCTGAATATGATCTGGAAAAAAACCCTAAACCATAAACCCAAAACCCAAAACCCTACACCCTGAAACCCAAAACATAAACCCTAAACCCTAAACCGTAAATGCTACTTGCATTTTATAACATTTCAAAAGACTTTTTTTTTTTTTTTTTTTAATTTTATTTAAATGTTTACTAAAAGATTTTACAAAAGTGTTATAAACCCTATTTTCAAAACCCAAAACCCAAAACCCCAAACAATAAACCTCAAACCCTTAACTCTAAAGCATAAAGACTAAGCATTTTATAACATTTTAAAAAGTAGTCCGAAACTTTTATTTAATTTTTTATCAAGAGCATTTACTCAAGTGTTATAAAGCATAAACCTGAAACTCGAAGCCCTAAAGTGTAAACCATAAGTCATAAGCATTTTATAACATTTTAAAAATGGTTTTGTAACTTTTATTTAAGTGTTTACTAAAAGCATTTACTAAAGTGTTATAAACCCTAAAATCTAAACCCTAAACCCTAAAACTAAAACCCAAAATCAAAACCCAAAACCCTAAACCCTAAGCATTTTATAATGGTTCAAAAAGCATTTTGGAACTTTTATTTAAGTCTTTATTAAAAGCAATTACTAAGGTCTTATAAAGTTTAAACCCTAAAACCCAAAGGCCAAACTGTAAACACTAAACCCTAAGCATTTTATATCATTTTAAAATGAATTTTGTAACTTTTATTTAAGCTTTTATTAAATTCATTTACTAAAGTCTTATAAACCATAAACCCTAAATGCTAAACCACCCTAAACCCTAAACCCCAAACCCTAAACATTAAACCCTAAACTATAATCATTTTATAACATTTTAAAAATCAATTTGTAACTTTTATTACAATGTTTATTAAAATAATTTACTGAAGTGTTATAATCCCTAAACACTAAACCCTAAAACCTAAACCCTAAAGCTGAAGCCCTAAACCATAAACCATAAATCCTAAACTCTAAGAATTTTATAACATTTTGAAAAGTGTTTTGTAACTTTTATTTAAGTGTTTATTAAAATCATTTACTAAAACCTTATAAATCCTAAACCACAAACCCTAAACCGTAAGCATTTTATTACATTTTATAAAGAGTTTTTTAACTTCTCTTTAAGTGAATATTAAAAGAATTTACTAAATCCTTATAAACCCTAAATCCTAAAACATGAACCCTAAACCCTAAACCCCAAACCCCAAACCCCAAACACCAAACCATAAATACTAATTATTTTATAGCATTTTAAAAAGCATTTTGTAACTTCCATTTAAGTGTTTATGAATATAATTTTCTAAAGTGTCATAAAACCTAAACCCTAAACCCTAAAACCTAAACCCAAAATCCTAAACACTAAACATTAAGTATTTTATAACATTTTGAAAAGTGCTTTGTAACGTTTATTTAACTTTTTATTAAAATAATTTACTAAATTGTTATAAGCCCTAAAACCTAAGCCCTAAACTGTAAACCCAAAACTTTAAACCCATATACCCTAAACCTTAATCTTCTTCAAAAATTTTAAAAATCATTTTGTAGCTTTTATTTCAGTGTTTATTAAAATAATTTACTAAATTGTTATAAAACCTAAACCCTAAGCCCTAAACACTACACTTGAACCCCTAAAACCTAAAGCCTATGTATTTTATAACATTTTAAAAAGTGTTTTCTACATTTGATTTAGCTGTTTATTAAAAGCATTTACTAAAGTGTTATAAACCCTAAAACCTAAACCCTAAGCATTTTACAACATTTTAAAAAGTGTTTTAAACTTTATTTAACTGTTTATTAAAAGAATTTACTAAAGTGTTATAATGCCTAAACCCTAAACCATAAACCATAAACCATAAACCCTAAACCTAAACCCTAAACGCTAATTTTATTTTACTATTTTGAAAAGTGTTTTCTAACTTTAGGGTTATAAATCCTAAACCATAGACACTAAACCATAAACCCTAAACCATAAACCCTAAACCATAAACCCTAAACCTGAAACCCTAAATCCCAAACTATAAACCACAAATGGTAAACCTTAAACACTAAGAATTTTATAACATTTTAGAAAGCGTTCAGTAACTTTTATTTAAATGTTTATTAAAAGAATTTACTAATGTGTTATAAAACCTAAACCCTAAACCGCAAACCCCAAACCCTAAAATCATTTACTAAGATCCTATAAACCCTAAAGCCTAAAGCCTAAAGATTGAAAGCATTTTCTAAGGTCTTATAAACTCTAAACCCTAAACTTCAAAATCTAAACCCTAAACCCTAAAACCTATGAATTTTATAACATTTTAAAAAGTGTTTTGTAACTTTTATTTAAGTGTTTACTAAAACCATTTACTAAAGTGCTATAAACCCTAAACCCCTATTCCCTAAACCCTTAACCTTAAACCCCAAACCCTAAACCCTAAAAACCCTAAAAAAACCATAAACCAAAAAACCCTAAACCCTAAACCAAAAGCACTTTATAACATTTTAAACCCCAAACCCTAAACCCATAGTATTTTATAACATTTTAACAAGCGTTTGTAAGTTTCTTTTAAGTGTTTATTTAAAGAATTTACTAAATTGTTATAAACCCTGAACCCTAACAATTTTATTACAACTTAGAAATTCTTTTGTAAAAACAATAAACCCTAAAAACTTTATAACATTTTAATAATTGTTTTGTAACTTTTTTTAAGTGTTTATTGAAATCATTTACTAAAGTGTGATAAACCTCGATCCCTAAGAATTTTATTACAATTTAGAAAGCATTTTGTAACATTTTAAGAACCTAAACACTAAACATTTTGTAACATTTTTTAAGTGTTTATTAAAAGAATTTACTAAATTGTTATAAACCCTAATCCCTAATAATTTTATTACAATTTAGAAATCGTTTTGTAACATTCTAGTAAGCGCTTTGTAACTTTTTTCAGTGTTTATTAAAAGCATTTACTAAAGTGTTATAAACCATACACCCTAAAACATACACCCTATGAATTTTATAAAATTTTAACAAGAGTTTTGCAAAAAAATTTCAAGTGTTTATTAAAAGAATTTACTAAAGTGTCCCTCAAACCTAAACCCTGAGCATTTTATAACTTTTTAGCAAGTGTTTTGTAACTTTTTTCTGAGTGTTTATTAAAAGGATTACTAAAGTTTAATAAAACCTAAACCGTAAACTCTAAACACTAAGAATTTTATAACATTTTAAACCCTAAACCCTAAGCATTTTATAATATTTTAAAAAGTGTTTTTTTAACCTTTTTTAAGTGTTTATTAAAAGAATTTGTTGAAGTGTATAAGACCTAAACCCTAAACCCTAAACACTAAGAAATTTATAACATTTTAAAAAGCATTTTTTAACTTTTTTAAGTGTTTATAAAAGGAAATTACTAAGTCTTGTGAACGCTAAACCCTAAAACTAAACTCTAAGAATTCAACAAAATTTTAACAAGATTTTTGTAACTTTTTTTAAGTGTTTATTAAAAGCATTTACTAAAATGTTATAAAACCTAAATCCTAAACCGTATATATTTTATAACATTTTAAACCAAAAACCCTAAACCCTAAAGCCTAAACTGTAAACCCTAAGTATATTATAACATTTTAACAATCGTTTTCTTACATTTTTAAGTGTTTATTAAAAGCGTTTACTAAAATGTTATAAAACCTAAACCCTAAACCATGAGCATCTTATAGAATTTTAAATCCTACCCCTAAAGCCTAAGCATTTTATAACATTTTAACAAGTGTTTAGTAACGCTTTTTATGTTCTTATTAAAAGAATTTATAAAAGTGTCATAAATCCCAATCCCTAAACCATAAATGCTATCCCTAAACACTAATAAGGTGTTATAAAACCTAAACCCTAAACCCTAAACACTAAGAATTTTATAACATTTTAGAAAGTGTTTTGTAACTTTTATTTAAGTGTTTATTAAAAGAATTTACGTAAGTGTTATAAAACCTAAACCCTAAACCCCAAACCCTAAAATCATTTACTAAGGTCTTATAAACCCTAAAGCCTAAAGCCTAAAGCCTAAAGCTTGAAATCATTTCCTAAGGTCTTATAAGCTCTAGACCCTAAACTCCAAAACCTAAACCCTAAACCCTAAACCCTAAACCCCAAACCCTAAAACCTAAGGATTTTATGACATTTTAAAAAGTGTTTTGTAAATTTTGTTTAAGTGTTTACTAAAACCATTTACTAAAGTGCTATAAACCCTAAATCCATAATCCCAAAACCCTTAACCTTAAACCCCAAATGCTAAACCCTAAAAAACCATAAACCATAAAACCCTAAACCATAAAAAATCCTAAACACTAAAAAATCCTAAACCCCAAAAACCACAAAAAACCCTAAACCCTAAACCAAAAGCACTTTATAAAATTTTAAACCCCAAACCCTAAGTATTTTATAACATTTTAACAAGCGTTTGTAACTTTTTTTTAAGAGTTTATTTAAAGAATTTACTAAATTGTTATAAACCCTGAACCCTAAGAATTTTATTACAATTTATAAAGCGTTTTGTAACGTTTTAAAACCATAAACCCTAAACATTTTATAACATTTTAATAAGTGCTTTGTAACTTTTTTTAAGTGTTTATTAAAAGAACTTACTAAAGTGTTATAAAACATAAACCCTAAAACATACACCCTAAGAATTTTATAAAATTTTAACAAGAGTTTTGTAAATTTTTTTAAAGTGTTTATTAAAAGAATTTACTAAAGTGTCCCTCAAACCTAAAAATTAAGCATTTTATAACATTTTAAACCCTAAACCTTGATCATTTTATAACATTTTGAAAAGTGTTTTTTAACCTTTTTTAAGTGTTTACTAAAATAATTAATTGAAGTGTTACAAGACGTAAACCCTAAACCCTAAACACTAAGCATTTTATAACACTTTAAAAAGCGCTTTCTTAACTTTTTTTAAGTGTTTACAAAATTATTTTCTAAAGTCTTGTGAACCTGAAACCCTAAACCTTAAGCATTTTATAACATTTTAAACCCTAAACCTAAACACTAAGCATTCAATGACATTTTAAAAATATTTTTGTAACTTTTTTGAAGTGTTTATTAAAAACATTTACTAAAATGTTATAAACCCTAAATCCTAAACTGTAAACATTTTATAACATTTTAAACCCAAAACCCAAAACCCTAAAGCATAAACTCTAAACGCAAAGTATTTTATAACATTTTAACAAGCGTTTTCTTACTTTTTTAAAGTGTTTATTAAAAGCTTTTACTAAAGTGTTATAAACCCTACACCCTAAACCATGAGCATTTTATATAATTTTAAATCCTAAACCCTAAAGCTTAAGCATTTTATAGCATTTTAAGAAGCGTTTTGTAACTTTTTTTTAAATGTTCTTATTAAAAGAATTTATCAAATTGTTATAAATGCAAAACCATAAACCCTATCCCTAAACACTAAGAATTTTATAACATTTTAAAATAGATTTTTGTAACTTTTTAAAGTGTTTATCAAAAGAATTTAATAATGTGTTATAACCCTAAACTCTAAGCATTTTGTAAAATTTTAACAAGAGTTTTTGATGCAAGAGCATCTAGTTGATGGGTCATCATGACAGAAGGTTGTTTGATCTCTGAGAGGACTGAGAGGAAAATTGCAAGTGAACGTTGTAGTCGTTTCTTTTGTTGTTATTTTAATTTGGTAAAGAAACAGTATTTAGGAAGGTAGAAGGTTAATTAGTCAAACTATTGCAAATATTTGTTTTTGTTTTTGTTTTCATGTTAACTTTTATAGATTGTAGCGTAGGGAAAATAAACAGTTTTAGAACTCAAAAGAACTATCAAAATGTAACCAACAACAGTTAGAAGGAACAGTTTCCAGGAAATTATTGAAAAAGAGACAGAATGCATTGTAACATGTTCGACCTTTTTAGAAGGAGAAATATAATAAAAATATCTTTGAGCACATAGACTACTTTCTAATATCCTACAGCTGTCTGTTTATCATTTGTTAAATTGCCTAATATACGGAAAGCACATTCTCTGGTATTTATTCTACTAGCATATATACACATGTATTGCTCTATTTGTACTGATCAACACAGGTCGATAAATAAACAAGAAAGCTTGCAAATATAACCACAAAGGATGTTACAGAAATGAGATCACACAGTTCCAGAAATTTATTGATCAAAATAATGCAGAGGGTTCCTGGAAGTTTTATACATTTCAAGCAGTAAAGGCAAAGACAATTAGCATACATTTCGAGGAGCAAAGATAGAGACAAGTCGCATACATTTCAAGTTATGAAGACAAAGGCAAGTCACACAGGTATTTCTGAAGAATAAACCCTCTTTGTTTTATTCACAAAGTAATCACGGGTCCTCTATTCTAAATACATATAGACACAAAATCTATGTTCAATATACATATTGTCCATGCGAATAATGTTGTACAAGTTTCAATGAGTTTGTCATAGTAGACGAGTTTAGAAACCCTAGCCGTAATCCAAACCTACATCAACTACCCATAAATGAAACAATGCAAGTCTAGCAGACCTCGACTACATACGGATGGGTAGTCAAAAGTCTCCAAAACCAACTACTGTAACCCTAGCCAACGACAAAAATAAAATAAGTTACACGGATGACAAGGAGCGACCGTACTTGGGTCTAGCCAGCATGCCAAGAAGTCGGAGCCAAAACCCTCCACAACAAACCCACCTGCAACGATAGACACCAACAACAAAGCATGAGCATTCTGTGATAGAGAAAGAAGAGACGGAAAAAAAAATATCGAGACAAGGGTTTCAAACTTACATTGCGGAAATAGGGCACCTACGTTGCAGTGACTGAGGGTCACTCTACTCACGAAGGAGCAAGTGAGTTAGACCAAAGCATGAAGATGAGGAAGGAATGATAACAGAGAATGAATCCTTACCTTGTCATTGCAGAAGAAACCGAAGCCAAAGATCCTGAGACCACAACCTATCCAAGGAACAGAGTAATGTGACTAGAGAGCTCAAAGAACAATTGAATAGAATAAGCCAAGACAAGAACAGTAGCATAAGCCCAACAAAACAACCAACAATAACCTTGTACATAGAAAAATCACTAAATATTTTCAAGTAAGCTACTATCCATAACTCAGCAGAGAGATTAAGTGCCAGGTGGAGAAACAAGCAAAGGAAAACCAGTGTCAAAAAGAGTCTCTTACCAGACGGAGAAGTCAAATGAGTTTCCAAGTCGAAGCTCGAACCAAAACACCAGGAGCAACATAAAGTTTTACAGTGAAAATCACATAGAAGGACCATACCGTGAAACCCTCAACCTCAACAACTCGATGAGAAAAATGACTGAGAGATAGGGTTTGAGGACCTATTACCACGGTGAGAGTGATACATTCGAGGAGTGGACATTTTTCCAAGAACCAGCAGTGTAGGTACAAGTCATAAGTACCAAGTAACAAAAAAATATTATATCATTGTAATCAACTACCGAATGAACAAATCTCTCATTTAATCAAACAGCTCATCATTTAAATCCATTCATAATACTTTATTAATGTTGGTAAGTGTGACGAGGGGCTGGATCCATCAAGTGGTATCACAGAAGGAAATTGAAAGTGCTATAATATGGAAGTTGGAAGATGAGGACATGGGAGAGGTGTTTGTAGAGCAGCTAATGAAGGAGGGAAGAAATAAGCATCCTTACTACTCGTTTGGAGGCACTGGAAGCAGGAAGGAGAAGAGATCTAGAAATATGAGATGATAGTGAGGAATAATCCATAGTTACAACATATGGATTGGATGAGGAAGGGCAGAGGACGAGGACAGTCCTATGGCACAGGATGAACTTCCAGAAATAGCAAAGAGGGTAGCAGCTCCAAGGCTTCAGGAATAGTAAAAAAAGGAGACAACACTAGAGGTGGCAGACCATATCAGCGAGGAAGAGGGAATGGCTGAGGTAGAGGAGCTAATTACCAGTGCTACAGGTGCCACAAGTGGGGGCACAAATCTTTTGAATTCCCTGAAGCGGAACAAGCTGGCCAGAGAGGAACATTTGTTGCATAGCTTGAGGAAGTTGAGGCACCACCCGAAGAAGCAGAAAATGTACTGAAAATGGGGGAGGCCTTGGTTCTGAGCAAAGTGTTACTAAAACCAGCCAAAGAAACAGTTGAATAGACCCAACAGAAAGAATTATTTTGGACAGTTTGCAAATCACATGGAAAGTTCTGCAAGTTGAACATCGACAGAGGGAGTACAGATAATTTGGTTACCACTGAGATGGTAGAGAAGTTGGGTTTGAAGTGGTTAAAGCAACCCTCCCCTTACAAGGTGTCGTGGCTTCATAAAGGCCACCAACTATTGGTTGATGAACAGTGTGAAGTTGAATTCCACATTGGCAGGTACAAAGACAAAGTTATCTTTGATATTATGCCAATGGATGTGTGTCACATAATGCTAGGAAGACCACAACAGTATGATTAGAAGGTAGTACACGATGGGAAAACAAACTGCTACAAGTTTGTTAAAAATGGGATCAAGCACACGCTTGTACCCATCAAGGAGGAGGAGACAACAAAAGAAAGCAAGATGAAAGCATTGCTAATAGGTGGGAAATAGTTTTTGAAATAGATCGAGGAAAACGAAATGAACTATGCTATTGTGAGGAGGGAAAAGATAGTGCTGTTGCATACAAAAATGTCTAATTTTCTTATAGAAATTCAGTAGATGTTGTAGGAGTTTAGTGACATTGTAGTTGATGATTTGCCGGAAAAGTTGCCTCCCAAAAGAAGCATCAGTCATCATATCGACTTTATACCCAGAGCAAGCCTACCAAATAAGGTAGCATATTGGATGAGCCCAAAAGATAATGAGGAGATCAGGAAATAGGTGTAGGAGTTGCTAGATAAATGGATGAGAAGGGAAAGCTTGAGCCCTTGTGTAGTACCAACAGTTCTCACTCCCAAGAAAGGAGGAGAATGGTGGATGTGCACGGATTCACGAGCCATCAATAAAATCACCATTAGGTACATATTTTCACTACCATGGATGGATGATATGATGGATTGGCTAAGTGGGGCAGCATACTTCACGAAGATTGATCTAAAGAGTGGCTATCATCAGATCCAAATCAGGGAAGGAGATGAGTGGAAGACAACCTTCAAGACTAATGAAGGGCTGTACGAGTGGCTGGTCATGCCGTTCGATTTGAGTAACGCCCCTAGTACTTTTATCCGATTGATGAACGAAATGTTGAAAGAGTTCATCGACAAGTTTGTGATAGTTTACCTTGATGACATATTAATTTTCCATAGGATGAAGGAGGAGCACCTTCGACATGTTCGAAGAGTGCTAGAGAAACTACATCAGAATAAACTGCTGATAAATTTGAAAAAATGTACTTTCCTACAAAGAGAACTGGTTTATCTGGGCTTTGTAATTGCAGAAAATGAGTTGAAGATGGACCCATAAAAGATTGCAGCAATCATTAACTGGCCATCCCTGAAAAGCCTGTTTGAGGTATGTAATTTCCATGGGCTGGCGAGTTTTTATCGCAAATTTATAAGAAATTTCAGTGAAATCTACGCGCCTATGTTGGACATTATTAAAAAGGAAAGTCATCCTTTTTGTTGGACTAAGGTAGTAGAGGAAAGCTTTCAGATCCTAAAGAAGAAAATTACAAAAATGCCAATTTTAAGGTTACTAGATTTTAATAAGCTTTTCCAGGTTCGTTGTAATGCAAGCAGTACAACTATTGGCGTTGTATTTAGCCAAAAAGAAAAACCTGTTGCATTTTTCAGCGAGAAGTTGAACGAAAGCAGGTAGAAGTATTCATCCTATGATAAGGAATTCTATGATGTTGTCCAAGCTCTGAAGAATTGGAGACACTATCTGTTGGGGAGTGAATTTGTGTTATTTTTCGATAATTCAGTGCTGCAATATGTGATGCAACAACATAAATTGAACCACATGCACGCAAAATGGGTTGAATATTTGGAGAGTTTCACCTTTGCGTTGAAACACATCAGCGGGCAGGCTAATAAGGTGGCAGATGCTTTGAGCAGAAGAGCCTTGCTCTTATAGGAAAGTATGATACAAGTGTTGGGTGTCGAGAATTTGAAAGACTTGTATCAGACTGACACATATTTCAAAAAGGCTTATGAAGCCTATCAAAATCCCTTGATGAGGAACAATAGTCCTTGGTTGGACTCCAACTTGTAGGAGAAGCTACTGTTTAAAGGGGGACAACTATGTATTCCTGATTCTTTGATGAGAGAAAATATTATTCTGGAGAAGCATAGTGGAGGTCTAGCCAGACATTTTGGCATAGACAAAACTTTAGATCAGCTCGGACACTTCTATTACTGGCTAAGAATGCAAAGGGATGTGCAGCAATATGTGAGTAGGTGTAAAGTCTGCCAATTGGCGAAAGGACATCGTCAAAACACCGAACTTTACACACCACTTCCTGTTCCAAGTAGACCATGGGACTCAGTCAACATTGACTTTGTCTTAGGACTACCTAGAGCATAGCGAGGTTATGACTAGGTGATGGTGGTGGTAGACAGGATTTCAAAAATGGCCCATTTCATCCCTTGTCAAAAAACTAGTGATGCCACTCATGTAGCTCACCTTTTTTTCACAGAGACTGTTAGCTTACACAACCTACCCAGATCTATTATTTCTGACAGGGACGTAAAATTCATGCGACACTTTTGGTGCACCCCGTCGAAGAAGTTGGACATGCAATTGAAATTCAACTCTACATATCATCCGCAGACTGACGGGCAGATGAAAGTGGTGAACAAGAGTTTGGAGAACTTGTAACAGAGCTTGATTGGGGAAATTCTTAGTTATGGGATCGTGCACTCACTCAAGTAGAATTTGCTTATAACGATTCACCTAACCACAACACTAGACACAGTCCATTTCAGATCCTGTACGGCATGCATCCTCTGGAGTACATGAGTTGCGGGATCTGGGAAAATTGGAGAAGAGAAGTGATGATGGGGAAGATTTTGCCAAAGCGATGAATGAACTACACGAACAGGTGAAATCAAAGTTGCAGGAAAACATTCAGAAATACAAATAGCAGGTAGACCTAAAGTGATGGGAAGTACAATTCAATGTAGGTGATGAAGTCCTTGCACACTTATGCAAAGAACGGTTTCCTAAGGGTGCATATAACAAGCTGAAATTTAAGAAGATTGGTCCCTGTAAAATTTTGCGTAAATTCTTAGCAAACGCTTATGAAATACAACTACCACCAGATAGAGGCATATCACCTATTTTCAATGTGGAAGACCTATTCCCATATACTGTCAACCTGGAAGATGACAGTGTGGTATGGCCAGAACAGGACACCCAGGTTGAGTGTGGTTCTTGGATGAGGCAAATGCCTTCGGCTCAACCCCATGAGATCGAGAAGATTCTTGACACACAGGTGGCCAAGAGGACTCACAGGAAAGAGTATCTGTGATACCTTTTCAGGTGGAAGAACCGTCCTATCGAGGACAGTTCGTGGCTCGACGTGGTGTAGATACAGAAAGAAGGCTATTCTATGGAGGAGCTCATGGAACGAAGACATGACTTTTTATTACCCCAGGAGCATGATGCAGGAGCATCTAGCTGACGGGTCATCATGATAGAAGGTTGTTTGATCTCTGAGAGGACTGAGAGGAAAATTGCAGGTGAACACTGTAGTCGTTTCTTTTGTTGTTATTTTAATTTCATAAAGAAATAGTATTTAGGAAGGTAGAACTTTAATTAGTCAAACTATTGCAAATAATTAATTTTATTTTTGTTTCCATGTTAAATTTATAGATTGTAGCGTAGGGAAAATAAATAGTCTTAGAACTGAAAAGAACTCTCAAAATGTAACCAACAACAGTTAGAAGAAACAGTTTCCAGGCAATTATTGAAAAAGTGACAGAATGCATTGTAATAGGTTCGACCTTTTAGAAGGAGAAATCTAATAAAAATATCACTGAGCACATAGAATACTTTCTAATATCCTACAGTTTTCTATCTATCATTTGTTAAATTTCCTGATACAGGGAAAGCACATTCTCTGGTATTTATTCTACTAGCATATATACACATGTATTGTTCTATTTGTACTAATCAACATAGGTCGATAAATCAACAAGCAAGCTTGCAAATATAACCACGGAGGAAATTATAGAAATGAGGTCACATGGTTCCAGAAAATTATTGATCAAAAGAATGCAGAGGGTTCCTAGAAGTTTTATACATTTCGAGTAGTAAACACAGAGACAAGTCGCATACATTTCGAGTAGCAAAGACGGAGACAAGTCGCATACATTTCGAGCAGTGAAGACAAAGTCAAGTCACACATGTATTTCTGAAGAATAAACCGTATTTGCTTTATTCACAAAGTGATCACAATACCTCTATTCTAAATACATATAGTCACAAAATCTCTGTTCAATATACATACAGTCCATGCGAATAATGTTGTACAAGTTTCAATGAGTTTGTCATAGTGGACGGGTTTAGAAACCCTAGCTGTAATCCAAACCTACAGCAACTACCCATAAACAAAACAGTGCAAGTCTAGCAGACCTCGACTACATATGGATGGGTAGTCAAAAGTATCGACAACCAACTACTGTAACCCTAGCCAACGACAGAAATAAAACAAGTTACAAGGATGACAAGGTGCGACCCTACCCAGGTCTACTCAGCACGCCAAGAAGCCGGAGCCAAAACCCTCCAGAATGAGCCCACCTACAACAACAGACACCAACGACAAAGCGTGATCTTTCTGTGATAGAGAAAGAAGAGACATAAAAAAATTATCGAGACAAGGGTTTCGAACTTACATTGAGGAAACAGGGCACCTAAGTTACAGTCATCGAGGGTCACTCTCCTCACGAAGGAGCGAGTGAGTTAGAGCAAATCATGAAGAGGAGGAAGGAATTATAGCAGAGAACAAAGCCTTACCTTACATTGCAGAAGAAACTAAAGCCGAAGACCCTGAGACCACAACTTGTCCAAGAAATAGAGTAATGTGACCAGAGAGCTCAAAGAACAGTTGAACAGAAGAAGCCAAGACAAGAATAGTTGCATAAGCCCAACAAAACAACCGATAATAACCTTGTACATAGAAAAATCATTAAATCTTTTTAAGCAAGTTGTTGTCCATAACTCAGCGGAGAGATTAAGTGCCAGGTAGAGAAACAAGCAAAGGAAAACCAATGTCAACAAGAGTCTCTTACCAGACGGAGAAGTCGAATGAGTTTCCAGGTTGAAGGCTGAACCAAAACACCAGGAGTAGCATAAAGTTTTACAGTGAAAATCACACAGAAGGACCATACCGTGAAACCCTCAATCTCAACAGCTCGATGAGCAAAATGACTGATAGATAGGGTTTGAGGACCTATTACCAAAGAGTGAGTGATACGTTCGAGGAGTGGACATTTGTCCAAGAACCAGCATTGTAGGTACAAGTCATAAGTACCGGGTAACAAACAAATATTAAATCATTGTAATAAATCGTCGAATGAACAAATCTCTCATTTAATCAAACTTCTCATCATTTATATCCATTCATAATCCTTTATTAACTTTTGTAAGTGTGACGAGGAGCTGGACCCATCAGTTTTGTAGCTTTTATTTAAGTGTTTATTAAAAGAATTTACTAAAGTGTTATAAACCCTAAACCCTAAACCTTAAACACTAAACCCAAAACCATAAAACCTAAGAATTTTATGATATATTAAAAATAATTTTGTAACTTTTATTTAAGTGTTTATTCAAATAATTTACTAAGGTGTTATAAAACCTAAACCCTAAACCCTAAACCCTAAACCCCAAATCCTAAACCCTAAACCATAATCATTTAACAACATTTTAAAAATTGTTTTGTAACGTTTTTTAAGTGATTATTAAATGCACTTAATAAATTTTTATAGACCCTAAACCCTAAACCCCAAACCCTAAACCCTAAACCCTAAACAATAAACCCTGAACCCTAAACCCTATAAAGTAAACCCTAAACCCTAAGCATTTTATAACATTTTTAAAAGCGATTTGTAACTTTTATTTAAGTTTTTATTAAAAGAATTTACTAAATTTCTATAAACCTTAAACCGTACAACCTAAAACCCAAACCCCAAAACCAAAACCCTAAAAACCAAGCCCTAAACCCTAAACCAAAAACCCTAATAATTTTATAATAGTTTAAGAATAATTTTATATCTTTTATTTAAGTGTTTATTAAAATAATTTACTAAAGTTTTATAAACCCTAAACAATAAACATAATACCCTAAACCCTAAACCCCAAAACCTAAACTCTAAACCATAAACCATAAACCCCAAACCTAAACCCTAAGCATTCAATGACATTTTAATAAGATTTTTGTAACTTTTTTTGAATTGTTTATAAAAAGAATTTACTGAAGTATTATAAAACCTAAAACCTAAATCCTAAACCGTAAATATTTTATAACATTTTAAACCCAAAACCCAAAACCATAAAGCCTAAACTCTAAACCCTAAGTATATTTTAACATTTTAACAAGCATTTTCTTACAATTTTTAGGTGTTTATTAAAAGCATTTACTAAAGTGTTATAAATCCTAAACCCTAAACCATGAGCATTTTATAGAATTTTAAATCCTAAACCCTAAAACCTAATCATTTGATAACATTTTAACAAGCGTTTAGTAACTCTTTTTATGTTCTTATTAAAAGAATTTATAAAAGTCATAAATCCCAATCCCTGAACCATAAACCCTATCCCTAAACACTAAGAATTTTATAACATTTAAAAATACGTTTTTGTAACTTTTTTAAGTTTTTATTGAAAGTATTTAACAAAACGTTATAACGCTAAACATGAAACCCTAATAATTTTATAACATTTGAACAAGCACTTTGTAACTTTTATTAAAGTGTTTATTAAAATAATTTACTAAAGTGTTATAAACCCTAAACACTAAACCCTAAACCCCAAACCCTAAAACCTAAGCATTTTATGATCTATTAAAAATAATTTTGTAACTTTTATTTAAGTGTTTATTAAAAGAATTTACTAAGGTGTTATAAAACCTAAACCCTAAATCCTAAACCATAAACCCCAAATCCTAGACCCTAAACCCTAATCATTTAATAACATTTTAAAAATTGTTTTGTAACCTTTTTTAAGTGTTTATTAAAAGCTCTTAATAAATTTTTATAAAGCATAAACCCTAAAACCTAAACGAGATTTATCTAAACTTGCATGACGTGAGCTCCATTAGCATTAAGTGCTCCAGTTATTTTCTATTGTTTCATATCTTAATTTCATCTCACACAAACCCTAGTTCCAAATAATCCACTCAAGCTTTAACCCTCGTATTACAAAAAAAGGGCTAAAATATGATTACACCAAGAAGATATGGATGATCTAGTGACTAAGTTGTGAGAATGAGGACACTCTCCCAGTTTTATAAGATAGGTTAGTTAGGAAAATAATATGAAATGGATCAAGTGCGCAACAACCTAATATAAGTTCTTATGTTATATCCACATCAAGATAGTCTAGTGAATATTTAGAAGTGTCATGTGGTGGTTAGAAGCCACCTCCAAGGTAGCGTGGTCTTTAAGGTTAGGATCCACATTTGAAGCACTCCTTGTGACATGGTTTTGTGATCTCTAAAAGAGGGTCCAAACTTTAATTCTCCTCAACATGTCCTAATTCAAAACAAACTCCAAGTATTGCACTCTCAAAGAAAGAAGTGGTTTTATTCCTGGTGCATGTTATGATTATCTAGACTTATGATAATACTAATATTGATATATTAACAATAATATTACTATATATTATACTAGTATTAATATATTAAGATTAATATTAATATATTTTATATTGATTAATATAAAAAAATATGTTGTTATTTATATTACTTATATTAAGGCTATAATAGGGTTTATAACACTTTAGTAAATTATTTTAATAAACACATAAATAATAGTTACAAAACTCTTGTTAAAATGTTACAAAATGCTTAGGGTTTAGGGTTTAGGGTTATAACACTTTATTAAATGATTTTAATAAAATCTTTAAAATGTTACAAAAATGTATTTTAAAATGTTATAAAATTCTTAGTGTTTAGGGATAGGGCTTATGGTTTAGGGTTTTGGATTTATAACACTTTGATAAATTATTTTAATAAGAACATAAAAAAAAAAATACAAAACGCTTCTTAAAATGTTTTAAAATGCTTAGGCTTTAGGGTTTAGGATATAAAATTCTATAAAATGCTCATGGTTTAGGGTTTAGGGTTTATAACACTTAAGTAAATTCTTTTAATAAACACTTAAAAAAAGTAAGAAAACACTTGTTAAAATATTATAAAATACATTGCATTTAGAGTTTAGGCTTTAGGGTTTAGGGCTTTGGGTTTAAAATGTTATAAAATGCTTACGGTTTAGGATTTAGGGTTTATAACCTTTTAGTAAATTCTTTTAATAAACACTTCAAAAAAGTTACAAAAAGCTTGTTAATATGTCATTGAATGCTTAGGGTTTAGGTTTAGGGTTTAAAATGGTATAAAATGCTCAAGGTTTAGGGCTTAGGGTTCCCAAGGCTTTAGTAAATTCTTTTTATAATTAGTTAAAAAAGTAAAAAAAAAAAACTTTTTAAAATGTTATAAAATTCTTAGTGTTAGTGTTTAGGGTTTAGGTCTTATAACACTTCAATAAATTCTTTTAATAAACACTTTAAAAAGTTTAAAAAACATGTTTTAAAGTGTTATAAAATGCTGAGGGTTTAGAGTTTAAAATGTTATAAAATGCTTAGGGTTTAAAGTTTAGAATTTACGATTTACAAAACTTTATTAATCCTTTTAATAGACAGTTAGAAAAAAGTTACAAAACACTTGTTAAAAAGTTATAAAATGCTTAGGGTTTAGGTTTGAGGGACACTTTAGTAAATTCTTTTAATAAACACTTTAAAAAACTTACAAAACTCTTGTTAAAATTTTATAAAATTCTTAGGGTGTATGTTTTAGGGTTTAGGGTTTATAACACTTTAGTAAACGCTTTTAATAAACAATTAAAAAAATTTACAAAACACTTATTAAAATGTTAAAATGTTTATGGTTTAGCGTTTTAAAATATTACAAAACCCTTTCTAAATTGTAATAAAATGCCTATGGTTGAGGGTTTATAACAATTTTGTAAATTCTTTAAATAAACACTTAACAAAAGTTACAAATGCTTGTTAAAATGTTATAAAATACTTAGGGTTTGGGGTTTAAAATGTTATAAAGTGCTTTTGGTTTAGGGTTTAGGGTTTCATGTGGCTTTTGGGGTTTAGGGTTTTTTAGGGTTAGGTTTTTTAGGGTTTAGGATTTTTATGGTTTATGGTTTTTTGGGGTTTTTAGGATTTAGGGTTTTTTAGGGTTTACGGTTTGGGGTTTAAGGTTAAGGGTTTATGGATTATGGGTTTAGGGTTTATAGCACTTTAGTATATGGTTCTAGTAAAAACTTGAATAAAAGTTACAAAACACATTTTAAAATGTTATAAAATCCTTAGGTTTTAGGGTTTGGGGTTTAGGGCTTAGGATTTATGGTTTAGGTTTTAGAATTTATGAGACCTTAGTAAATGATTTTAGGTTTTGGAGTTTGGTGTTTAGGGTTTAGGTTTTATAACAATTCATTAAATTCTTTTAATAAACACTTAAATAAAAGCTACAAAACGATTTCTAAAATGTTATAAAATTCTTAGTGTTTAGGTTTTACCGTTTGGGGTTTACAATTTGGGATTTAGGGTTATGGGTTTAGGGTTTACGGTTTATGGTTTAGGGTCTATGGTTTAGGATTTATAAAACTAACGTTACAAAACGCTTTTTAAAATATTAAAATAAAGTTAGTCTTTAGGGTTTAGGTTTAGGGTTTAGGATTTATAACACTTTAGTAAATTATTTTAATAAACACTTATATAAAGTTTAAAATTATTTTTAAAATGTTATAAAATGATTAGGGTTTAGGTTCTATGGTTTGAGTGTTTAGGGTTTAGGGTTTAGGGTTTAAGGTTTAAAATGAATAAAATTTACAAAACACTTTTTAAAATGTTGTAAAATTCTTAGGGTTTAGGTTTTAGGGTTTATAACACTTTAGTAAATGATTTTAATAAACACCTAAATAAAAATTAGAAAACACTTTTTAAAATGTTATAAAATACATAGGGTTTAGGTTTTATGGTTTCAGGTGTAGTGTTTGGGGCATAGGGTTTAGGTTTTATAACACTTTAGTAAATTATTTTCATAAACACTTAAATAAAGGCCACAAAACGATTTTTAAAATGTTTGAAAATGATTAAGGTTTAGGGTATATGGTTTAGGGTTTGGGGTTTATGGTTCAGAGCTTAGGTTTTAGGGTTTATAAAAATTTAGTAAATTATTTTAATAAAAATTTAAATAAAAGTTACAAACCACTTTTCAAAATGTTATAAAATACAGGGTTTAGGGTTTTGGGTTTTGGGTTTAGGTTTTAGGGTTTAGGGATTAGGGTTTATAACACTTTAGAAAAGGCTCTTAATAAACACTTAAATGAAAGTTACAAAATGCTTTTTAAAATGTTATAAAATGATTAGTATTAAGGGTTTGGTGTTTGGAGTTTGAGGTTTAGAGTTTGGGGTTCATGTTTTAGGATTTAGGGTTTATAAGGATTTAGTAAATTCTTTTAATAAAGTCTTAAATAAAAGTTAAAAAAATTCATTTTAAAATGTTATAAAAGAATGGTATGGGTAAGGCTACATAATCTCCCACTTCATTTTTGGCACCACCAAGTCTTAGAAGGCTTTGGAAACTCTTTGGGAAGGTTCCTAAAGACAGACCGAGAAAGAATGGACAAAAGGATCTTCACATTTGCTCGTATTTTTGTGCAGATGGATCTAAGTAAAGGTCTCCTAGATTGCATTAACCTTAAACACAAATATTTTAAGTGCATACAGTGATTACATTTTGAAAATACTTCTTTTTGATGCAGGGTTTTCCATCAAACAGGGCACTTACAAAACACATGCAAACAAGCAAAGAAAAGAACAAAGAAGAGAATGAAAAAGAAAAAAAGATGGAAATTTCTAGAACCTGCATCATCAAATGATGAGGATGAAGAAATGGATGAAACCCAACAACATAAGGAGACAAAAAAACAACAAGGATCTCAAGAAGTTGGAGAAGAAAAGGAGGAAGAACAGAACAAACAATCAGAGAATCCAATCAACTCAGTGGTTGTTCCAATACTTGAAACCCAAGTAGACGGGAATAAAAAAAATCAAGGCATACGTGGAACCAAGCGATCTCATGTATCTAAAAGCTTTGATTCATACAGAGATGCCCCAAACCTTACAAGAAATAATTAGTTGGAATTCGTTATTTTTGATCCGTTGCTTGGGATCTGGCAAAAAGTCCAAAAGAAAAAAAGGAAAAAAGAAAAGTCCAGTTTATCTGACAATTTGCAATTTGTAATTTTATTTCTATTTTTTGGTAGCTTCGCTACTATGTGTGTGTCTTGCACACGGGTCCTATGGGACAACTCTTGAATGCATTATGCATCTACCCAATGTAACTTTTCATTTTATTAATAGAAAGTTACTGATTTTTTCCTTGGAAAAAACAATTATGAAAACAATGTTTTAATGCACATTATGAATTGATGTGTCGTTCACTGATCATTTAATTTATATAACTATGCTAGTGTTAAATATAATTAATAAATAAAAATCTATTAAACTATAATTTTATGGTGAGAGGTATCATTATTACAAATAAAAAAGAGATATCATTATTACAAATAAAAAGAGATATCATCATGCCAATTTCATCTTATGATTTGTCATTAAAAATCATTATGTTGTAGATGTTTTCAAATGGTCATGGAGTACAAAGTGTTTCTTATTATTTATAAATATATTAATTATTTGCATTTTTTTAGATAATATATTTTTAATTCATATTATTTGTTAATTATTAATATTTATTTTTTAAATAATATTTAAAATGTATTAATACATATTTTTAAAATAACATAGACGTCCATGGATTCCCAAAGGAATCCTGAATCTGATCTGGAAAAAAACCCTAAACCCAAAACCCAAAACCCTACACCCTGAAACCCAAAACATAAACCCTAAACCCTAAACCGTAAATGCTAAGCATTTTATAACATTTCAAAAGACTTTTTTTTTTTAATTTTATTTAAATGTTTACTAAAAGATTTTACAAAAGTGTTATAAACCCTATTTTCAAAACCCAAAACCTAAACCCCAAACAATAAACCTCAAACCCTTAACTCTAAAGCATAAAGACTAAGCATTTTATAACATTTTAAAAAGTAGTCCGAAACTTTTATTTAATTTTTTATCAAAAGCATTTACTCAAGTGTTATAAACCCTAAACCTGAAACTCGAAACCCTAAAGCGTAAACCATAAGTCATAAGCATTTTATAACATTTTAAAAATGGTTTTGTAACTTTTATTTAAGTGTTTACTAAAAGCATTTACTAAAGTGTTATAAACCCTAAAATCTAAACCCTAAGCATTTTACAACATTTTAAAAAGTGTTTTAAACTTTATTTAACTGTTTATTAAAAGAATTTACTAAAGTGTTATAATTCCTAAACCCTAAACCATAAACCATAAACCCTAAACCTAAACCCTAAACGCTAATTTTATTTTACTATTTTGAAAAGTGTTTTCTAACTTTAGGGTTATAAATCCTAAACCATAGACCCTAAACCATAAACCCTAAACCCTAAACCCTAAACCTGAAACCCTAAATCCCAAACTATAAACCGAAAATGGTAAACCTTAAACACTAAGAATTTTATAACATTTTAGAAAGTGTTCAGTAACTTTTATTTAAATGTTTATTAAAAGAATTTACTAATGTGTTATAAAACCTAAACCCTAAACTGCAAACCCCAAACCCTAAAATCATTTACTAAGATCCTATAAACCCTAAACCCTAAAGCCTAAAGATTGAAAGCATTTTCTAAGGTCTTATAAACTCTAAACCCTAAACTTCAAAACCTAAACCCTAAACCCTAAGCCCTAAACCCTAAAACCTATGAATTTTATAACATTTTAAAAAGTGTTTTGTAACTTTTATTTAAGTGTTTACTAAATTGCTATAAACTCTAAACCCCTATTCCCTAAACCCTTAACCTTAAACCCCAACCCCTAAACCCTAAAAACTAAACCCTAAAAACCCAAAACCATAAACAAAAAAACCCTAAACCCCGAAAACCACAAAAACCCTAAACCCTAAACCAAAAGCACTTTATAACATTTTAAAACCCAAACCCTAAACCCTTAGTATTTTATAACATTTTAACAAGTGTTTGTAAGTTTCTTTTAAGTGTTTATTTAAAGAATTTACTAAATTGTTATAAACCCTGAACCCTAACAATTTTATTACAATTTAGAAATTCTTTTGTAAAAACAATAAACCCTAAAAACTTTATAACATTTTAATAATTGTTTTGTAACTTTTTTTAAGTGTTTATTAAAATCATTTACTAAAGTGTGATAAACCTCGATCCCTAAGAATTTTATTACAATTTAGAAAGCATTTTGTAACATTTTAAGAACCTAAACACTAAACATTTTGTAACATTTTTTAAGTGTTTATTAAAAGAATTTACTAAATTGTTATAAACCCTGATCCCTAAGAATTTTATTACAATTTAGAAAGCGTTTTGTAACATTCTAGTAAGCGCTTTGTAACTTTTTTTCAGTGTTTATTAAAACCATTTACTAAAGTGTTATAAACCATAAACCCTAAAACATACACCCTATGAATTTTATAAAATTTTAACAAGAGTTTTGCAAATTTTTTTCAAGTGTTTATTAAAAGAATTTACTAAAGTGTCCCGCAAACCTAAACCCTAAGCATTTTATAATTTTTAGCAAGTGTTTTGTAACTTTTTTCTGAGTGTTTATTAAAAGGATTAGTAAAGTTTAATAAAACCTAAACCCTAAACTCTAAACACTAAGAATTTTATAACATTTTAAACCCTAAACCCTGAGCATTTTATAATGTTTTAAAAAGTGTTTTTTAACCTTTTTTAAGTGTTTATTAAAATAATTTGTTGAAGTGTTGTGAGACCTAAACCCTAAACCCTAAAACAAAACTCTAAGCATTCAACGAAATTTTAACAAGATTTTTGTAACTTTTTTTTAAGTGTTTATTAAAAGCATTTACTAAAATTTTATAAAACCTAAATCCTAAACCGTATATATTTTATAACATTTTAAACCAAAAACCCTAAACCCTAAAGCCTAAACTGTAAACCCTAAGTATATTATAACATTTTAACAATCGTTTTCTTACATTTTTAAGTGTTTATTAAAAGCGTTTACTAAACTGTTATAAAACCTAAACCCTAAACCATGAGCATCTTATAGAATTTTAAATCCTACCCCTAAAGCCTAAGCATTTTATAACATTTTAACAAGTGTTTAGTAACTCTTTTTATGTTCTTATTAAAAGAATTTATAAAAGTGTCATAAATCCCAATCCCTAAACCATAAACACTATCCCTAAACACTAAGAATTTTATAACATTTAAAAATACATTTTTGTAACTTTTTTAAGTGTTTATTAAAAGAATTTAAAAAAGCATTATAACGCTAAACCTAAAACCCTAAGAATTTATAACATTTTCACAAGCGTTTTGTAAATTTTATTTAAGTGTTTATTAAAATAATTTACTAAAGTGTTATAAAACCTAAACCCTAAACCCTAAACACTAGACCCTGAACCACAAACCACAAACCCTAAAACCTAAGCATTTTATGATCTATTAAAATAATTTTGTAACTTTTATTTAAGTGTTTATTAAAAGAATTTAATAAGGTGTTATAAAACCTAAACCCTAAACCATAAACATTAAGAATTTTATAACATTTTAGAAAGTGTTTTGTAACTTTTATTTAAGTGTTTATTAAAAGAATTTACGAAAGTGTTATAAAACCTAAACCCTAAACCCCAAACCCTAAAATCATTTCCTAAGGTCTTATAAGCTCTATACCCTAAACTCCAAAATCTAAACCCTAAACCCTAATCCCTAAACCCCAAACCCTAAAACCTAAGGATTTTATGACATTTTAAAAAGTGTTTTGTAACTTTTGTTTAAGTGTTTACTAAAACCATTTACTAAAGTGCTATAAACCCTAAATCCCTAATCCCGAAACCCTTAACCTTAAACCCCAAATGCTAAACCCTAAAAAAACCATAAACCATAAAACCCTAAACCATAAAAAATCCTAAACCCCAAAAACCACAAAAAACCCTAAACCCTAAACCAAAAGCACTTTATAAAATTTTAAACCCCAAACCCTAAGTATTTTATAACATTTTAACAAGCGTTTGTAACTTTTTTTAAAGAGTTTATTTAAAGAATTTACTAAATTGTTATAAACCCCGAACCTTAATAACTTTATTACAATTTATAAAGCGTTTTGTAACATTTTAAAACCCTAAACCCTAAACATTTTATAACATTTTAATAAGTGCTTTGTAACTTTTTTTAAGTGTTTATTAAAAGAATTTACTAAAGTGTTATAAAACCTAAACCCTAAAACATACACCCTAAGAATTTTATAAAATTTTAACAAGAGTTTTGTAAATTTGTTTAAAGTGTTTATTAAAAGAATTTACTAAAGTGTCCCTCAAAACTAAAACCTAAGCATTTTATAACATTTTAAACCCTAAACCTTGATCATTTTATAACATTTTGAAAAGTGTTTTTTAACCTTTTTTAAGTGTTTACTAAAAGAATTAATTGGAGTGTTATAAGACGTAAACCCTAAACCCTAAACACTAAGCATTTTATAACACTTTAAAATGGGTTTTCTTAACTTTTTTTAAGTGTTTATAAAATTAATTTCTAAAGTCTTGTGAACCCTAAACCCTAAACCTTAAGCATTTTATAACATTTTAAACCCTAAACCTAAACACCAAGCATTCAATGACATTTTAAAAAGATTTTTGTAACTTTTTTGAAGTGTTTATTAAAAGCATTTACTAAAATGTTATAAACCCTAAATCCTAAACTGTAAACATTTTATAACATTTTAAAACCAAAACACTAAATCATAAACTCTAAACGCAAAGTATTTTATAACATTTTAACAAGCGTTTTCTTACTTTTTTAAAGTGTTTATTAAAAGCTTTTACTAAAGTGTTATAAACCCTACACCCTAAACCATGAGCATTTTATATAATTTTAAATCCTATACCCTAAAGCTTAAGCATTTTATAGCATTTTAAGAAGCGTTTTATAACTTTCTTTTTTAATGTTCTTATTAAAAGAATTTATCAAATTGTTATAAATCCAAAACCATAAACCCTATCCCCTAAACACTATGAATTTTATAACATTTTAAAATAGATTTTTGTAACTTTTTAAAGTGTTTATTTAAAGAATTTAATAATGTGTTATAACGCTAAACCCTAAGCATTTTGTAACATTTTAACAAGAGCATCTAGTTGATGGGTTATCATGATAGAAGGTTGTTTGATCTTTGAGAGGACTGAGAGGAAAATTGCAAGTGAACAGTGTAGTCGTTTCTTTTGTTGTTATTTTAATTTGGTAAAGAAACAATATTTAGGAAGGTAGAAGGTTAATTAGTCAAACTATTGCAAACAATTGTTTTTGTTTTTGTTTTCATGTTAACTTTTATAGATTGTAGCGTAGGGAAAATAAACAGTTTTAGAACTCAAAAGAACTATCAAAATGTAACCAACAGAATGTAACCAACAACAGTTAGAAGAAACAGTTTCCAGGAAATTATTGAAAAAGAGACAGAATGCATTGTAACATGTTCGACCTTTTTAGAAGGAGAAATATAATAAAAATATCTTTGAGCACACAGACTACTTTCTGATATCCTACATCTGTCTGTCTATCATTTGTTAAATTTCCTGATATACGGAAAGCACATTCTCTGGTATTTATTCTACTAGCATATATACACATGTATTGCTCTATTTGTACTGATCAACACAGGTCGATAAATAAACAAGCAAGCTTGCAAATATAACCATGAAGGATGTTACAGAAATGAGATCACACAGTTCCAGAAATTTATTGATCAAAAGAACGCAGAGGGTTCCTGGAAGTTTTATACATTTCAAGCAGTAAAGATAAAGACAAGTAGCATACATTTCGAGGAGCAAAGATAGAGAAAAGTCGCATACATTTCGAGCTATGAAGACAAAGGCAAGTCACACAAGTATTTCTGAAGAATAAACCCTCTTTGTTTTATTCACAAAGTAATCACGGGTCCTCTATTCTAAATACATACAGACACAAAATCTATGTTCAATATACATATTGTCCATGCAAATAATGTTGTACAAGTTTCAATGAGTTTGTCATAGTAGACGAGTTTAGAAACCCTAGCCGTAATCCAAACCTACATCAACTACCCATAAATGAAACAATGCAAGTCTAGCAGACCTCGACTACATACGGACGGGCAGTCAAAAGTCTCCAAAACCAACTACTGTAACCCTAGCCAACGACAAAAATAAAATAAGTTACAAGGATCACAAGGAGCGACCATACCTGGGTCTAGCCAGCATGCCAAGAAGACAGAGCCAAAACCCTCCACAACAAACCCACCTGCAACGATAGACACCAACAGCAAAGCGTGAGCATTCTGTGATAGAGAAAGAAGAGACGGAAAAAAAATATCGAGACAAGGGTTTCAAAATTACATTGTGGAAATAGGGCACCTATGTTGCAGTGACTGAGGGTCACTCTACTCAAGAAGGAGCAAGTGAGTTAGAACAAAGCATGAAGATGAGGAAGGAATGATAGCAGAGAACGAATCCTTACCTTGTCATTGCAGAAGAAACCGAAGCCAAAGACCCTGAGACCACAACCTATCCAAGGAACAGAGTAATGTGACTAGAGAGCTCAAAGAAAAATTGAATAGAAGAAGCCAAGACAAGAACAGTAGCATAAGCCCAACAAAACAACCAACAATAACCTTGTACATAGAAAAATCATTAAATATTTTCAAGTAAGCTACTATCCATAACTCAGCAGAGAGATTAAGTGCCAGGTGGAGAAACAAGCAAAGGAAAACCAGTGTCAAAAAGAGTCTCTTACCAGACGGAGAAGTAAAATGAGTTTCTATTGGCATTATGATTCTGGTATGGCTCTATGATACAGATGTTGTACTTGATGGCAACACCCTCAAGTGGCAATGCTCTGATCAGGCTCTCAAAATGTTGGAAATTAAGAGGTACGCAGGAGAATAGTTCAAAAGATGCGTACCCGCAGGTACGCCGTGAAGGGACTGCGGCCACACTCGCAGGTCACCTGTTCAGAAGGTGCGTACCCCCAGTTCACTTACTTCAAGGCAGAGAAGCGCGTTCATGTGGGGTTTCCTATGTTTGGCCCGTGGTATTTAGCCCGCCGTTCTTGATTCTATGGTTTTGGCCCGTGGTATAGGATCTATTTTAGCCCCGGTTTGGATCCCTTGTATTGGTTATTGATGGTTTTGCCCCATGGTGTGAATAAAGGCTTAACTATAAATAGGGAAGGAGATCACTTGGCTAATGTATCTTTTGCAAATTGAATATCTTAAGATCTGAAATATTAGGTTATTGTTTTAAAAGCTTGATCTATATAAAAGTGAAGTTGAAAGCGAATCTATGAAGGGTGATCTCTCGAGCGGATGATCAGATCTGAGCATCTGACTATCTGTGGCACACTGGGGGATTGCCAATTCGGCCCTAATCAGAGGTACGCAGGTGATTAACGGTGCAAGTGTGTGGGTACGCAGAGCAGAAGAAGGAGCAGTGCGTGGGTACGCAGAGCAGAAGAAGGCGCAGTGCATGGGTACGCAGCGCAACAGAGGTTCAAGTGCGTAGGCACAGTGAAAGTACGCGACGCTTCAGAAGTCGCAGGTGCGTAGGTACGCAACGCGATAGCATCTGTGGGTGTGTGGCTACAGTAGCAGTACGCGGCGCGATAGCATCTGTGGGTGCGTACCTACAGTAACAGTACGCAGCATGATTGAAGAAACAGTGCGTGGGTACGCGGTGCAGCAGAAGGCTCTCTGCGGGTATACGCAGGGGAGCAGAAGGTGAAGTGCGGAGCCACGCAGGCCAGATAAAGAAAAACTGCGGATCTGTCTTAAGATCTTTTGTTGGCTGAATTTTTCTGTTGATAAGGTGTTCTGGGTTTAGTTTACTATTATTGTTGATCTGGTTACTGCAGTTGACTGGGTGATTTACTTGTACTTGATGATCTCTTGATGTTTATGGATCCAGTTTGAAAATTTATGAAAAGTGGTCCTTGAAAGAAAAGAAGTAGGGGGTTGTAGCTCCCTTCCAGGAGAGACTGAAAACGAGAGAGAGTTGTAGCTCTCTGCAGGTTGCAGCCTGCGTACTGGTAAAGGACTGCACTAGTACAAAACCATTGTAAAAGGAGTTTCTAATTTGAAATAAGATAGAGACATATTGCAGCAGGTGGTTTTCACCCACATTGGGTTTCCACCTTACATCTAGTGTTCTTTGGTGTGACTATCTGTTTTCTTTGTTCATGCTCATTATTTTATGGTACTGATATGCAAAAATAATTCAAAGTATAAATAAGGAAGATTTATTAAAAGAACTTGATAATACTGATTCACCCCCCCTCTCAGTATTATTTCCAACAATTGGTATCAGAGCAAGTCCTTTAGAGAAGCTTGATCGCTTGAAGGAAGATCATTCATCATGAGCAACTAGGAGAGGGAAGCATCAATCAGGCCACCAATCTTTGAGGGGACAAACTTCAATTATTGGAAGGTAAGAGTTACTGCCTATCTTCAATCTCTTGGTACAGAAGTTTGGGATATCATAGATACAGGCTACACTTTTCCTTCAACTACTCCTACAAATTCAGCCGAGAAGAAGAAATATGAAACAAATGCTAAAGCAGTCAATACTCTGCTAGGATGCTTATCTCAAACAGAATTCGTAAAGGTTATGCAATATAAATCCGCAAAGGAAATATGGGACAAGATTGTCTTGAGCTACGAAGGAGATGAACAGGTAAAGCGTGCTAAACTTCAAACCCTCAGGATTCAGTATGAGAATCTCAGAATGTATAATGATGAAAGTGTGGCTAACTATTTTCTTCGGGTAGACGAGATTGTTAATTGCATGAAAAACTTGGGTGAAGAAATAAAAGAGGCTATTGTGGTTGAAAAAGTTTTAAGATCATTGTCCCCCAAGTTTGAATCTAAAGTATCTGCAATAGAAGAAAAGGAAAATCTACGAATTCTTACTATGTCTCAGCTACACGGAATTCTAACTGTTTATGAAATGAGAAAGGGAGGTCCATCAGACAGGAGAGAAGCTGCTTTCAAGGCTTCAGGCAAAGGAGACTACTATGAAGCAAGTCACGTACCAGAAGAAGAAGAAGAATCAAATTTTGTCAGAAATCTTCAACGGGGTACTGGAAGGTTCAGAGGTAAGTTATGTTTTGCTTGTGGAAGAGTAGGTCATTATGCTGCGAAATGTCCTCATAAGGATAAGATTGACAAAGGAAAGGAACCTGCTAGATGGAGCAAGAAACAGAATGAAAATAAGAAAAGCTACTACACTCATGAAGATAGTGATGGTCTATCAAATAGTGATGAAGATGAACCAGGTAATGACTATAAACTTCTAATGGCATTTGAAGATGATGATTACATGGATGCTATAGATGTGGATAGCTTTCATGAAGAAATTTCTAGACTCAAGACATGTATAGAAGAAAAAGAATATGATCATTGATACTCTACAATTTCAGATTGATGAAAAAGAAAAATATCTTGAAAAGTTAGAAGGTGAAATTGTTGGTCTTAGAAAAGAGATTGAGAAAACAAAGGCTATTAATCTTAAGTTTGTCAAAAGATCTGAAACTTTGGATGAGATCATCAATGTACATCGTTCTCCACTAAACAAGACAAGTCTGGGGTATAATGGAGAAACTTCTTAAGCATCCACCTCAAAGAGTTATCTTGATGCAGCAAGAAGGAATGAGAAAAAGCACAATGGAGATCACCATGTAAAGCAGGGACCAATTACAAACAAAGACTATCAGGCAAACCAGGGGCAATCCGTCTTAAGGATGAACAAAAGCTACAACCAGCCACAGGTAAAATCCTCTCAATTTGCTTCAAGAATGAATGACAATAGAAATTACAATCGTTTGGCCGGAAGATTTGATAACCGCAGAAGTTTCTTCAATGGACAATGCTTCTCTTGCCATAACTTTGGTCACAAAGCAGCTCAATGTGTTGCATATAAAACGATCATGACTAGAGAAGCTCAAAAACAAAGAAGTATGACCGGGATTACAAAAAGGACCTATAACAACTTTTCGGTTCTTGAAAATGAAGTTGAATGTTCTATTTGCAATAATTTTGGTCATGAAGATTCTGAATGCAGGAGCAGGTTTCAGCAGACAAAGGAACAAGCCTCAAGCACCAAAACATGGAGAATAAAGGAACCACAAACAGAAAGATGTGGGATAGCATTTTATGTAGAGGGACAGGAAAATCTATGGTACATTGACAGTGGATGTTCGAAGCATATGACAGGTGATAAAGAAAAACTTGAATCATATTCTGCTCTAGAAAAGGGAAAGAAAGTTTCTTTTGGAAATGATACTCTTGCAGCTATAAAAGGAAAAGGCACTGCTCAGTTAAAAGAAAAGGTCAAAGCTGGAAATGTTTTGTATGTTGATGGATTGAAATATAATCTTCTAAGTGTCAGCCAGATGTGTGATCAAGGAACCGAGGTGATATTTAGAACAAATGGATGTCTTGTTCGTGATCTTGATACAGGTAAAACGGTGATCAAAGGTAAAAGAACTCCAAATAATCTATACATATTTGAATAAGGACAACAACAATGCTATCTAAGCAAGGATGATGAACACTGGTTATGGCATCGAAGATTGGGGCATCTAAGCTTTTCACAAATAAGGAAAGCATGAAAATATCAGGCAGTTCGCGGTCTTCCAGATATCAAAATTCCAGAACACCATATGAAAATCATGTCAGTTTGGAAAGCAAACCAGAACTAACTTTCCAGAGAAGGAAGGATCAGCTAGCATGCCTCTTGAGCTTGTACATACAGATGTATGTGGACCATTCAGGAAAAGGACACCTTGAGGAGAAGAATACTTGATATTATTCATTGACGATTTCTCCAGGTTTGTCTGGTTAGGACTTATGAAGCACAAAGATGAAGCATTCGAAAAATTCAAATCCTTTAAAGCCTTGGTTGAAAATGAATCAGGATACAAAATTGAGTGCCTTAGATCCGACAGAGGTGGGGAGTTTACCTCAAATGAATTTTTCGATTTCTGTGAAGAACATGGGATAAGAAGAGAATTCTCTACAGCTAGAACTCCTCAGCAAAATGGAGTAGTGGAAAGAATGAACATAACAGTCCAACAAATGGCTCGTGCTATGCTTGATGAGTCTGGAACTCCCGCAACTTTCTGGGGTGAAGCTGCATATGCTGCGGTTGTTATTCTCAATAAAACAAATGTCCGGGTGAACAGCACTCAAACTCCTCATGAGCTCTGGTATGGTGAGACTCCTTCGGTAAAGCACTTCAAAATCTTTGGGAGCAAATGCTATATTAAGAATACTGAATAGCAACTTGGCAAACTTGAACCTAGAGCAGATGAAGGCAGTCTTCTTGGTTATTCTCCACACAGCAAAGCATACAAGTGCTCCAATAAAAGACTTGGAAGAATTGTTGACAGCATTGATGTAGTGGTTGATGAGAAGGGATACATTCCTAGGCAAGTAAATCATGAAGATATCGAAGAAGATGAAGACTACCCTCAAAGACAGAATGATGAAGAAGAAGAACCTCAAGAAGAACCAGAGGAGTAGATAAGGATAGAAGAGAAGACTCCATCCAGATATGTTCAGAAGAATCATCCAGAATCTCAGATTTTGGGGCAGAAAGAAGCAGGTGTACAAACAAGAAGAACAGTTGCAGAAGCTTCAAGCTATTTGGAATTACTCTCTTCCACTGAACCACAAAATGTGAAAGAGGCATGCAAAGATGAATGTTGGGTGAAAGCAATGGATGAAGAACTTGAGCAGATCGAAAAGAACAACACTTGGGAGCTGGTTCCTAGACCAAAGGATAAGAATGTTATAGGGACAAAATGGGTCTTCAAAAATAAATTGAATGAAAATGGAGAAGTAATTAGAAACAAGGCCAGACTTGTTTGTAAAGGGTATGCGCAGCAAGAAGGAATAGATTTTGAAGAAACCTTTGCTCCTGTTGCAAGACTTGAGGCCATCCGAATGTTCCTTGCTCTCTCAAGCTTTCAAAACTTCAAAGTATTTCAAATGGACGTGAAATCAGCCTTTCTGAATGGAGACTTGGAAGAAGAATTATACATTGAGCAGCTAGATGGTTTCATTCTTGGAAATGATCCAAATCTTGTATGCAGATTGAAAAAGGCTCTCTATGGTCTCAAACAAGCTCCAAGGGCTTGGTACTATCGTTTGGACAAATATCTTCATCAACAAGGTTTTTCAAAAGGATCAGTAGACAACAATCTTTATATAAAAGTCGAAAATGACAAATTGCTAATACTTGTTGTGTATGTAGATGACATTATCTTTGGCAGCAATGAAGAAGCTATGAGTCAAAGCTTTGCCTTGGTGATGCAGAAAGAATTCGAAATGTCCTTGCTGGGAGAACTGACATATTTTCTTCGTTTGCAAATCCAACAAAAAGAAGGAGGGATCTTTTTGTCTCAAACCAAGTATCTCAAGCAGATTTTGAAGAAATATGGCATGGAAGATGCAAAACCAGTATGTACACCCATGGTCACAGGATGTAGCCTCAGTGCAAATGATGAATCAGCAGCAATGCATCAACCAACATACAGATCTATGATTGGAAGTCTACTTTATTTGACAGGTACCCGACCAGACATCATGCATGCAGTGGGAATAGTTGGAAGATTTCAAGCAAATCTGAAGGAAACTCATCTTCAGGCAGTGAAGAGAATCTTTAAATATCTTCAAGGGACTCAAAATTATGGTTTATGGTATCCTAGAGATACAGATCTCACACTTCATGCTTATACAGATGCAGATTGGGCAGGAAGCGTGGATGACAGGAAGAGCACAAGTGGTGGTGCGTTCTTTATGGGTTCCAGATTAGTATCTTGGTTCAGCAAGAAACAGAGTTCGATTGCCTTGTCTACAGCTGAAGTAGAATATGTTGTTGCTGCATCTTGCTGCACTCAAATCCTTTGGATGATGCAGACCTTGCAGGACTTTCAAATCACTTGTACACCACCTATCTCCATCTTATGTGATAACACAATTGCAATCAGCATTTCAAAGAACCCAGTCATGCATTCAAAGACCAAGCACATACCGATCAAGTATCATTTTCTCCGGGAAAAAGTACTTGAACAAAAGGTCAAGTTGGAGTATGTTCCTTCTAAGGAACAAGTTGCTGATATACTCACCAAACCATTGCCCCGGGAGACCTTTGAATACCTCAGGCAAACGCTGGGGGTTGTTGATGCATCATCTTGTTGAATCTCTTCTGATGGTTGGTTGTACGCAAGGCTCGTCTGGGGCATATGCGTACACGTGCTGGGTTGCGGATTGGTTGAAGATCGAATGGCATAGGTTCAGGGGGAGCATATAATGCATTGTTGGCATTATGGAGGACGTACAGAAGGAGATCATGGATGTTGGTCTGAATATTCCTGTAATATGTCTCTATCTCTTTCATGGTCATTTATGGTGTTTTGGTGGCTTACGGTTCTTATTTGCAGATCTGGTTTATAGTCAGGGGGAGCATGTTCTTAGGGGGAGCATAACCCTTTGCCCTTGATGTCAAAGGGGGAGAATGACGTTGACGATCTTGAGGTTGCCATCAAGTCCAAAGGGGGAGATTGTTGGCATTATGATTCTGGTATGGCTCTATGATACAGATGTTGTACTTGATGGCAACACCCTCAAGCGGCAATGCTCTGATCAGGCTCTCAAAATGTTGGAAATTAAGAGGTAAGTAGGAGAATAGTTCAAAAGGTGCGTACCCGCAAGTACGCCATGAAGGGACTGCGGCCACACTCGCAGGTCACCCGTTCAGAAGGTGCGTACCCCCAGTTCACTTACTTCAAGGCAGAGAAGCGCGTTCACGTGGGGTTTCCTATGTTTGGCCCGTGGTATTTAGCCCGTTGTTCTTGATTCTATGGTTTTGGCCCGTGGTATAGGATCTATTTTAGCCCCGGTTTGGATCCCTTGTATTGGTTATTGATGGTTTTGCCCCATGGTGTGAATAAGGGCTTAACTATAAATAGGGAAGGAGATCACTTGGCTAATGTATCTTTTGCAAATTGAATATCTTAAGATCTGAAATATTGGGTTATTGTTTTAAAAGCTTGATCTATATAAAAGTGAAGTTGAAAGCGAATCTATGAAGGGTGATCTCTCGAGCGCATGATCAAATCTGAGCATCTAACTATCTGTGGCACACTAGGGGACTGCCAATTCGGCCCTAATCAGAGGTACGCAGGTGATTAACGGTGCAAGTGCATGGGTACGCAGAGCAGAAGAAGGAGCAGTGCGTGGGTATGCAGAGCAGAAGAAGGCACAGTGCGTGGGTACGCAGCGCAACAGAGGTTCAGGTGCGTAGGCACAGTGAAAGTACGCAGCGCTTCAGAAGCCGCAGGTGCGTAGGTACGCAGCGCGATAACATCTGTGGGTGTGTGGCTACAGTAGCAGTACGCGATGCGATAGCATCTGTGGGTGCATACCTACAGTAACAGTACGCAGCATGATTGAAGAAACAGTGCGTGGGTACGCGGTGCAGCAGAAGGCTCTCTGCGGGTATACGCAGGGGAGCAGAAGGTGAAGTGCGAAGCCACGCAGGCCAGGTAAAGAAAAACTGTGGATCTGTCTTAAGACCTTTTATTGGCTGAATTTTTCTGTTGATAAGGTGTTCTAGGTTTAGTTTACTGTTATTGTTGATCTGGTTACTGCAGTTGACTGGGTGATTTACTTGTACTTGATGATCTCTTGATGTTTATGGATCCAGTTTGAAAATTTATGAAAAGTGGTCCTTGAAAGAAAAGAAGTAGGGGGTTGTAGCTCCCTTCCAGGAGAGACTGAAAACGAGAGAGAGTTGTAGCTCTCTGCAGGTTGCAGCCTGCGTACTGGTAAAGGACTGCACCAGTACAAAACCATTGTAAAAGGAGTTTCTAATTTGAAAGAAGATAGAGACATATTGCAGCAGGTGGTTTTCACCCACATTGGGTTTCCACCTTACATCTGGTGTTCTTTGGTGTGACTATCTGTTTTCTTTGTTCATGCTCATTATTTTATGGTACTGATATGCAAAAATAATTCAAAGTATAAATAAGGAAGATTTATTAAAATAACTTGATAATACTGATTCACCCCCCCTCTCAGTATTATTTCCAACAGTTTCCAGGTCGAAGGCCGAACCAAAACACCAGGAGTAGCATAAAGTTTTATAGTGAAAATCACATAGAAGGACCATACCGTGAAACCCTCAACCTCAACAACTCGATGAGAAAAATGACCGAGAGATAGGGTTTGAGGACCTATTACCACGGTGAGAGTGATACGTTCGAGGAGTGGACATTTGTCCAAGAACCAGCAGTGTAGGTACAAGTCATAAGTACCAAGTAACAAAAAAATATTATATCATTGTAATCAACTGCTGAATGAACAAATCTCTCATTTAATCAAATAGCTCCTCATTTAAATCCATTCATAATACTTTATTAATGTTGGTAAGTGTGACGAGGGGCTGGATCCATCAAGTGGTATCAGAGCAGGAAATTGAAAGTGCTAGAATATGGAAGTTGGAAGATGAGGACATGGGAGAGGTGTGTGTAGAGCAGCAGATGAAGGAATGAGGGAAGAAATAAGCATCCTTACTTCTCGTTTGGAGGCACTGGAAGCAGGAAGGAGAAGAGATCTAGAAATATGAGATGATAGTGAGGAATAATCCATAGTTACGACATATGGATCAGATGAGGAAGGGCCAGAGATGAGGTTGTTGATGTCGGTCCTATTGGCCAGTAGCAAGCCCAAACCGGAGATTCCAAATTCCAATGGTAGCCTGTCCATAGAAGTTCTATTGGACTGGGTAAGTGAGTTGGACAAGTATTTTGAATGTGAAGAGGTCAGCGAGGACTAGAGAGTCAAGTTTGCTGCAAAAAAGTTGAAGGGAGACACAACCCTGTGGTGGGACAATGTTCAAGCAAAGAGAAAAAGGATGAACAAGTTACTGATAAATAAGTGGTCAAGTATGGTGGCCAAGTTGAAAGGTAGATTTCTGCCTAAGGATTACCAGGTTGCACTGTATCAACAAGTGCAAAATTTAAGACAAAAAGGAATGACAGTAAGGGAGTATACAAAAGAATTCTACTGAGTGAACTTGAGAGTTGGTTACACCGACGACACCCCGGAGAAGACAACAAGATATGTAGATGTTTTGAGACTGGAAATATTAGATGAAATCAGCATTCATTCCCCAAGAAATATAAAAGAAGCCTATTAGAGTGCTATGAAGGCTGAGGAAACGATTACTAGAAAACAAAATGATAGGAGAGGACGGGGAACCGGCAGAGGACGAACTTCCAAAAATAGCAAAGAGGGTAGCAGCTCCAAGGCTTCAGGAATAGTAGAAAAAGGAGACACCACTAGAGGTGGCAGGCCATATCAGCGAGGAAGAGGGAATGGCTGAGGTGGAGGAGTTAATTACCAATGCTACAGGTGCCACAAGTGGGGGCACAAATCTTTTGAATTCCCTGAAGCGGAACAAGCTGGCCAGAGAGGAACATTTTTTGCATAGCCTGAGGAAGCTGAGGCACCACCCGAAGAAGCAGAAAATGTACTGAAAATGGGGGAGGCCTTGGTTCTGAGCAAAGTGTTGCTAAAACCAGCGAAAGAAACAGTTGAATAGACCCAACAGAAAGCATTATTTCGGACAATTTGCAAATCACATGGAAAGTGCTGCAAGTTGATCATCGACAGTGGGAGTACAGATAATTTGGTTACCACTGAGATGGTAGAGAAGTTGGGTTTGAAGTGGTTAAAGCAACCCTCCCCTTACAAGGTGTCGTGGCTTCATAAAGGCCACCAACTATTGGTTGATGAACAGTGTGAAGTTGAATTCCACATTGGCAGGTACAAAGACAAAGTTATCTTTGATATTATGCCAATGGATGTGTGTCACATACTGCTAGGAAGACCACAACAGTATGATTAGACGGTAATACATGATGGGAAAACAAAATGCTACAAGTTTGTTAAAAATGGGATCAAGCACACGCTTGTACCCATCAAGGAGGAGGAGATAACAAAAGAAAGCGAGACGAAAGCATTGCTAATAGGTGGGAAACAATTTTTAAAATATATCGAGGAAAATGAAATGAACTATGCTATTGTGAGGAGGGAAAAGATAGTGTTGTTGCATACATAAATGTCTAATTTTCTTATAAAAATTCAGTAGATGTTGTAGGAGTTTAGTGACATTGTAGTTGATGATTTGCTGGAAAAGTTGCCTCCCAAAAGAAGCATCAGTCATCATATCGACTTTATACCCAGAGCAAGCCTACCAAATAAGGTAGCATATCGGATGAGCCCAAAAGACAATGAGGAGATCAGGAAATAGGTGTAGGAGTTGCTAGATAAATGGATGAGAAGGGAAAGATTGAGCCCTTGTGTAGTACCAACAGCTCTCACTCCCAAGAAAGGAGGAGAATGGCAGATGTGCACGGATTCACGAGCCATCAATAAAATCACCATTAGGTACAGATTTGCACTACCATGGATGGATGATATGATGGATTGCCTAAGTGGGGTAGCATACTTCACGAACATTGATCTAAAGAGTGGCTATCATCAGATCCAAATTAGGGAAGGAGATGAGTGGAAGAAAACCTTCAAGACTAATGAAGGGTTGTACGAGTGGCTGGTCATGCCGTTCAATTTGAGTAACGCCCCTAGTACTTTTATGCGATTGATGAACGAAATGCTGAAAGAGTTCATCGACAAGTTTGTGACAGTTTACCTTGATGACATATTAATTTTCCATAGGACGAAGGAGGAGAACCTTCGACATGTTCGATGAGTGCTAGAGAAACTACATCAGAATAAACTGCTAATAAATTTGAAAAAATGAACTTTCTTACAAAGAGAACTGGTTTATCTGGGCTTTGTAATTGCAGAAAATGAGTTGAAGATGGACCCATAAAAGATTGCAGCAATCATTAACTAGCCATCCCCGAAAAGCCTGTTTGAGGTATGTAGTTTCCATGGGTTGGCGAGTTGTTATCGCAAATTTATAAGAAATTTCAGTGAAATCTATGCGCCTATGTTGGACATTATTAAAAAGGCAAGTCATCCTTTTCATTGGACTAAGGTAGTAGAGGAAAGCTTTCAGATCCTAAAGAAGAAAATTACAAAAATGCCAATTTTAAGGTTACCAGATTTTAATAAGCTTTTCCAGGTTCGTTGTAATGCAAGCAATACAGCTATTGGCGTTGTATTTAGCCAAAAAGACAAACCTGTTGCATTTTTCAATGAGAAGTTGAACGAAAGCAGGTAGAAGTATTCATCCTATGATAAGGAATTCTATGATGTTGTCCAAGCTCTGAAGAATTAGAGACACTATCTGTTGGGGAGTGAATTTGTGTTATTTTCAGATAATTCAGCACTGCAATATGTGATGCAACAACATAAATTGAACCACAAGCACACAAAATGGGTTGAATATTTGGAGAGTTTCACCTTTGCGTTGAAACACATCAGCGGGCAGGCTAATAAGGTGGCAGATGCTTTGAGCAGAAGAGCCTTGCTCTTACAGGAAAGTATGATACGAGTGTTGGGTTTCGAGAATTTGAAAGACTTGTATCAGACTGACACATATTTCAAAAAGGCTTATGAAGCCTATCAAAATCCCTTTCTGAGGAACAATAGTCCTTGGTTGGACTACAACTTGTAGGAGAAGCTACTGTTTAAAGGGGGACAACTATGTATTCCTGATTCTTTGATGAGAGAAAATATTATTCGGGAGAAGCATAGTGGAGGTCTAGCCAGACATTTTGGCATAGACAAAACTTTAGATCAGCTCAGACACTTCTATTACTGGCTAAGAATGCAAAGGGATGTGCAGCGATATGTGAGTAGGTGTAAAGTCTGCCAATTGGCGAAAGGACATCGTCAAAACACCGAACTTTACACACTACTTCTTGTTCCAAGTAGACCATGGGACTCAGTCAGCACTGACTTTGTCTTAGGACTACCTAGAGCATAGCGAGGTTATGACTAAGTGATGGTGGTGGTAGACAGGATTTCAAAAATGGCCCATTTCATCCCTTGTCAAAAAAATAGTGATGCTACTCATGTAGCTCACCTTTTTTTCACAGAGACTGTTAGCTTACACAGCCTGCCAAGATCTATTATTTCTGACAGGGACATAAAATTCATGAGACACTTTTGGTGCACCCTGTCGAAGAAGTTGGACATGCAATTGAAATTCAACTCTACATATCATCCGCAGACTGACGGGCAAATCAAAGTGGTGAATAGGAGTTTGGGGAACTTGTAACAGAGCTTGATTGGGGAAATTCTCAGTTATGGGATCGTGCGCTCACTCAAGTAGAATTCACTTATAACTATTCATCGAACCACAACACTGGACACAGTCCATTTCAGATCCTATACGGCATGCATCCTCGTGGAGTACATGAGTTGTAGGATTTGGGAAAATTGGAGAAGAGAAGTGATGATGGGGAATATTTTGCCAAAGCGATGAATGAACTACACGAACAGGTGAAATCAAAGTTGCAGGACAACATTCAGAAATACAAATAGTAGGTAGTCCTAAAGGGATGGGAAGTACAATTCAATGTAGCTGATGAATTCCTTGCACACTTACGCAAAGAACGGTTTCCTAAGGGTGCATATAACAAGCTGAAATTTAAGAAGATTGGTCCCTGTAAAATTTTGCGTAAATTCTTAGCCAACGCTTATGAAATAAAGCTACCACCAGATAGAGGAATATCACCTATTTTCAATGTGGAAGACCTATTCCCATATACTGTCAACCTGGAAGATGACAGTGTGGTATGGCCAGAACAGGACACCCAGGTTGAGTGTGGTTCTTGGATGAGGCAAATGCTTTCGGCTTAACCCTATGAGATCGAGAAGATTCTTGACACACAAGTGGCCAAGAGGACTCGCAAGAAAGAGTATCTGTGATACCTTGTCAAGTGGAAGAACCGTCCTATCGAGGACAGTTCGTGTCTCGACGTGGTGTAGATACAGAAAGCGGGCTATTCTATGGAGGAGCTCATGGAACGAAGACATGACTTTTTATTACCCTAGGAGCGTGATGCAGGAGCATCTAGCTGACGGGTCATCATGATAGAAGGTTGTTTGATATCTGAGAGGACTGAAAGGAAAATTGCAAGTGAACACTGTAGTCATTTCTTTGTTGTTATTTTAATTTCATAAAGAAATAGTATTTAGGAAGGTAGAACATTAATTAGTCAAACTATTGCAAATAATTAATTTTATTTTTGTTTCCATGTTTAATTTTATAGATTGTAGCGTAGGGAAAATAAATAGTCTTAGAACTAAAAAGAACTCTCAAAATGTAACCAACAGCAGTTAGAAGAAACAGTTTCCAGGCAATTATTGAAAAAGTGACAGAATGCATTGTAATAGGTTCGACCTTTTAGAAGGATAAATCTAATAAAATTATCACTGAGCACACAGAATACTTTCTAATATCCTACAGTTGTCTATCTATCATTTGTTAAATTTCCTGATACAGGGAAAGCACATTCTCTGGTATTTAGTCTACTAGCATATATACACATGTATTGTTCTATTTGTACTAATCAACACAGGTTGATGAATCAACAAGCAAGCTTGCAAATATAACCACGGAGGACATTATAGAAACGAGGTCACATGGTTCCAGAAAATTATTTATCAAAAGAATGCAGAGGGTTCCTAGAAGTTTTATACATTTCGAGTAGTAAACACAGAGACAAGTCGCATACATTTCGAGTAGCAAAGACGGAGACAAGTCGCATACATTTCGAGCAGTGAAGACAGAGACAAGTCACACATGTATTTATGAAGAATAAATCGTATTTGCTTTATTCACAAAGTGATCACAATACCTCTATTCTAAATACATATAGTCACAAAATCTCTGTTCAATATACATACAGTCCATGCGAATAATGTTGTACAAGTTTCAATGATTTTGTCATAGTGGACGGGTTTAGAAACCCTAGCCGTAATCCAAACCTACAGCAACTACCCATAAACAAAACAGTGCAAGTCTAGCAGACCTCGACTACATATGGATGGGTAGTCAAAAGTCTCCACAACCAACTACTGTAACCCTAGCCAACGATGAAAATAAAACAAGTTACAAGGATGACAAGGTGCGACCCTACCCGGGTCTACTCAGCACGCCAAGAAGCCGGAGCCAAAACCCTCCAGAATGAGCCCACCTACAATGGCAGACACCAACGACAAAGCGTGAGCTTTCTGTGATAGAGAAAGAAGAGACAGAAAAAAAATTATCGAGACAAGGGTTTCGAACTTACATTGAGGAAACAGGGCACCTAAGTTACATTCATCGAGGGTCACTCTCCTCACGAAGGAGCGAGTGAGTTAGACCAAATCATGAAGAGGAGGAAGGAATTATAGCAGAGAACAAAGCCTTACCTTATCATTGCAGAAGAAACTGTTGGGTCCCTATAATACTAGTGATTACCGCATTACTATTGTAGTTATACCCCTTATTTATATTGTTGTGCCCCTATTACCCCCATATTATTATTTCTATGCCCCATAGAATCCCTCTATTGTTATTTTTGTGGCTTTATATTATTATTGTTAGGTCGGCTGGATTATATTGTGACTCCTTAGACTCCTATATATAGAAAGGAGGTTTTGTCATTTGTATCATCCAAGAATTGTTCATTTATGTAATGTAAAGGAGGTTGCCCCCTCGAAGAGGCTGAATTCTAAGGCGTTGATCTATCTTTTCTATCTTTTCTTGAGCTGGTTTCATAACATTTGGTATCAGAGCTTTGGATTCTAGGGTTTCGCTGCTCCAAACAGGTCATCGTGGAATTTTCGCTATAACTTTTTTTTTCTGTGACGTTTCAGAAGTCACAAAAAAAACCCATTTGAGAAGAATTGGCGCTGAACCTTGGGTCCGAATTTCAGAGCTTTTCGCGCAACATTTTCGGAGATATGATATGAGGAAGTTGGTCTTTTTGCAGACTCCTGAATTACATTCAAAACAGGTGACCTGGGGAAAATCGTCATAACTTTCTCTCTGAGGATCGGATTGAAATTTCGTAAAAATATATAGAAAGAGGACGGACTGTAGTTTCTTGTGGGTGTTTTTTAGATCCAGAGGTCGAAACAGTGACTCACAGCACGTCGTACAAGTTAGCTCTACTGAACTAGTCTATAATCAAGTCACTGTGGGAGATTTCGCATAACTCTTCCTTGGAGAATCCAATTTGGGTCAGACTTGTGGCATTGGAAAGAGGACACAGAGAGCTACTACAAGTCACAAGTTCAGAACTAGATGACTGGAAAGTACAGAGATACATCAGAGACAATATCGAGCTACTACAAAGTGAAAAAAGGTGTGTAGATTTTTTTTAAATTTTTGCTTAAGCTTGGTTTGAAAATTTATTTTGAAGGAATTCAAAGGGCATAGTAGAGCATTATTATCGGTAACTGATGCCCCGAGGAAAGAAAATGCAAACACCTAGTAAGGAACCTGAAAGCTCTAGCATGACTCATGAAGAAGAGGAAGAAATGCTACATGATATATCAAAATTACAAGAACAAGTGCAACAAATGTCACGCTCACAAAAGTTAATAGATGCTAAGATAAATGGCATGGAAGCTAAGATGGACAATTTGAAGGTAGATTTGAACACAAATTTGAAGACAGGCATGGCAGATTTGAAGACAGATTTGACTAATTTTCTACAAGAAATACTTACTAATGGTGAAAAGGTAGTAAAAGAAACTCATGATGAGAACAAAAGAAATGTTAATCATGATTCCATAGACGTTAATGTTGGATCGAAGAATCACCACATTCCAAAAATCGATATGAGGAAGTTTGATGGCAAGGATCCCGCCACATGGATATTACAGATGGAGCAATTCTTCGATCTCAATAATGTGCAAAACACACAAAAGGTACGTATGGCAACTTTATATTTGGAACCAAATCAGTTTGTATGGTATCAATGGCTTTGTTCTCGTAAACAATTTATCACTTGGGCAATTTTTACGGAAGAATTGATAGCACATTATGAGGATACAAAAAGCAACACTTTTTTTAGCCAATTGATAAGTCTCAAACAAAAAGGTTCAATAATGGAGCACATTGAGGAGTTCCAAAAATTGAACATAAGGGTAAAAGATATTCCAGAGGAGCATAGGATTGATGTGTTCATAGGGTCTTTAAAGGATAATATCCAACATGATGTGCGCCTTTGGGAACCTGATTCATTAGAGAAGGCATTCAGGTTAGCAAGAAAAATGGAAAGCAAAATTATGGCAACTAGGAAGCATACCATTCACAACTATAAAGACGGAAGTGTTGTTGCCCATAGTCTTCCACAACCTACAAGGTTGACACCACAACAATTGGAAGAAAAAAGAGCAAAAGGGCTTTGTTACAATTGTGATAGCAAATACACAAAAGGTCATAAGTGTGCTGAGAAGAAATTATTCTACATAGATTGTGAAGAGGAAGAAGAAAAGGAGCAAGAAAGGTCAAAAGAAGAGAATATATTCCAGGAACAAAGCCTAGATGAAGAAAAAATAAATCCGACCATATCTTGTAATGCATTGGCGGGAATTACCACTCCTCAAACCATCAAGATAGAAGGACAAATCAAGAAGAAAAAGGTAATAGTGTTGATTGATTCAGGAAGCACCCACAATTTTATTCATTGTAGGGTAGCAAAAGAATTGAATTGCTTCCTATATCCAGCACCAGAGTGTCAAGTGATGATTGCAAATGGAGGAACAATAAATTGTTCTGGAAAGTGCCATAATATCAAGCTATCCATGGGAGAATATGTATTGACTAGCCCAATGCTTTCCATTCCAATGGGAGGTGCTGATGTTGTACTAGGAGTCCAATGGCTACAATCCTTGGGTACAATAGCTTTTAATTTTCAAGAACTTTTCATGAAATTTTCTGTGGAAGGAAAGGAAGTTGAATTAAGGGGTATTGCAGGGAAACCAGGAAAGATAATCAGCTCTAATGGCATGACAAAGCTTCTAAAAAAGGAGCAAAGAGGTGTAATTGCACAATTATGTTCGCTAGATGTTTCCACATTGGAATCATCTATTTCTCCAGATCTCCAAAAAGTCCTGGACAATCATTCCAAGGTATTTGAGACTCCCAAAGGTCTCCCACCTATGCGTGATCATGATCATGCTATTCATCTGATTCCAGGAAGTGTTCCTCCAAACATCAGGCCGTACAGATATCCATATGTCCAAAAAAGTGAAATTGAACGTATGGTTGCAGAAATGCTAGAGGCTGGTATAATTCAACCGAGTCAAAGTTCTTTCTCAGCTCCAGTAGTATTGGTGCACAAGAAGGATGGATCATGGCGCATGTGTCCAGATTATAGGGAGCTCAACAAGCTCACTATTAAAGATAAGTTCCCCATTCCTGTCATTGATGAATTACTGGATGAATTGCATGGATCAATTTACTTCACCAAGTTGGATCTTCGTTCGGGATATCATCAAATCAGAATGAAGATTGAAGACATTCCAAAAATGGCATTTAGAACTCATGAGGGTCATTATGAATTTTTGGTCATGCCTTTTGGCCTTACCAATGCACCTTCAACATTTCAAGGTTTGATGAATTCAATTTTCAAACCATTCCTTAGAAAATTTGTGTTAGTATTTTTTGATGATATACTAATCTACAGCAAGTCTTGGAAGGATCATGTTGAACATGTTGACAAGGTGCTACAACTATTGGAGGAGAAACAATTATATGCAAAAAGATCCAAATGTTTCTTTGGAGTCCAGGAGGTGGAATATTTGGGTCATATTGTATCTCATGAAGGAGTTAAGGTAGACCCTAGCAAAATTAAAGCCATTAAGGAATGGAAAATCCCCACATCCATAAAGCATCTGCGAGGATTTCTTGGGTTGACAGGGTATTATCGCAAGTTTGTTAAGAATTATGGGAGAATAGCAGCACCTCTAACAACATTATTGAAGAAAGATTCATTTTCATGGACTCCGGAAGCAACAAAGGCCTTTAAACATCTTAAAGAGGCAATGTGCCAAGCACCGGTCTTAGCTACACCGGACTTCACAAAAACCTTTATTGTGGAATGTGATGCTTCAGGAAATGGAATTGGTGTTGTTCTAATGCAAGATGAAAGACCCATTGCTTTTGAAAGTCGTCCAATCAAGGGAAAGTTTTTAAGAAAAGCTATTTATGAGAAGGAAATGTTGGCAATACTCCATGCACTTAAGAAATGGCGACCCTACCTAATGGGAAGACACTTCAAGGTAAAAACGGATCATGATAGCCTTAAATACTTTTTAGAACAAAGATTATCCTCTGAAGAGCAACAAAAGTGGGTCACAAAGATGTTGGGTTATGACTTTGAAATCATCTACAAAAAAGGGAAGCAAAATGTGGTGGCAGATGCACTCTCAAGAAAGGATGAGGATGTGGAAGCATTGTTGTGTGCCATTTCTATTATCCAACCAGATTGGATAAACGAAGCAAAGGAGGAATGGAAGAATGACGAAGAAGTGTGGGCACTTATTCGAAAGCTACAACAAGATTCCAGTACTTCTGATACATTTAGCTGGCAAAATGATTCGTTATGGTACAAAGATCGCTTATACCTCTGTAAGAATTCCCAGCTAAAACAAAAGATTCTTATGGAATTGCACACTTCTCCCTTAGGAGGGCACTCAGGATTTTTAAAAACTTACCACAGGGTTAAGAAGGAATTTTTTTGGGATGGCCTTAAATCAGATATTCAAAAGTTTGTGGCGGAATGTTTGGTTTGCCAACAAAATAAAGTTGAAACAATTAAGACACCGGGTCTATTACAACCTTTATCCATTCCAAGCCAACGTTGGGAGGAGGTTTCAATGGATTTTATCACAGGTTTACCCAAGTCTGAGGGAAAGAGTGTCATCATGGTGGTAGTTGACAGACTTACCAAGTATGCACACTTTTGTGCATTATCACATCCATTTAAAGCCAGTACAGTTTCTACTGCATTTATGGAAACAGTTCAAAAGCTACATGGAAACCCAAAGATTATTGTAAGTGACAGAGATCCCATTTTCACTGGAAATTTTTGGACAGAATTATTTTCTTGTCTTGGTACTCAGTTAGCTCATAGCTCATCTTATCATCCTCAATCTGATGGGCAAACTGAGATAGTAAACAAATGTTTGGAAGGATATCTTCGTTGCTTTGTATCTGATAAACAGACACAATGGGTCAAATGGTTGCCTCTGGCTGAATGGTGGTATAACACTTCCTTCCATACAGCAACAAAAATGACCCCATTTATGGCACTTTATGGGTATCAACCACCATCAATCACATCATATTTAAGAGAAAATTCTAAGGTTCAAGCAGTGGAACATCACATCGAACATCAACAACAAGTCCTCCAACTCTTAAAGGATAACCTCGTGTTGGCACAAAATAGAATGAAACAACAGGCAGATCAACATCGCAGTGAAAGAAGTTTTGATGTAGGTGATTGGGTATTCCTACGGCTACAACCATATAAGCAAATGTCCCTAAAGCAAGCTAAGAAGGATAATAAATTATCACCAAAGTATTATGGTCCGTACAAGGTGTTGGAAAAGATTGGTACTATGGCATACAAATTGGAGCTTCCTGCAGCTTCTCGATTGCACCCAGTTTTCCATGTTTCATGTTTAAAGAAGGTTATAGGCGACAAGCTCCCAGTTCAAACAATATTGCCAGAACTTGACGAGGAAGGAAAAATTATATTGGAACCGGAAGCAGTCACAGAAACAAGAACTCGACAGCTACGAAATCGATCAATTTCAGAGTATCTTATCAAGTGGAAGAACTTATCCGCTGAAGATTCCACATGGGAGGATGAGAATTTTATGCAGAAGTATCCAGAACTACTCAAGCGTTGAGGACAACACTTTTTTGAAGGAGAGGGGCATGTTGGGTCCCTATAATACTAGTGATTACCCCATTACTATTGTAGTTATACCCCTTATTTATATTGTTGTGCCCCTATTACCCCCATATTGTTATTTCTGTGCCCCATAGAATCCCTCTATTGTTATTTTTGTGGCTTTATATTATTATTGTTAGGTCGGCTGGATTATATTGTGACTCCTTAGACTCCTATATATAGAAAGGAGGTTTTGTCATTTGTATCATCCAAGAATTGTTCATTTATGTATTGTAAAGGAGGTTGCCCCCTCGAAGAGGCTGAATTCTAAGGCGTTGATCTATCTTTTCTATCTTTTCTTGAGTTGGTTTCATAACAAAAACTAAAGCCGAAGACCCTGAGACCACGACTTGTCCAAGAAATAGAGTAATGTGACCAGAGAGCTCAAAGAACAGTTGAACAAAAGAAGCCAAGACAAGAACAGTTGCATAAGCCCAACAAAACAACCGATAATAACCTTGTACATAGAAAAATCATTAAATCTTTTTAAGCAAGTTGTTGTCCATAACTCAACGGAGAGATTAAGTGCCAGGCAGAGAAACAAGCAAAGGAAAACCAATGTCAACAAGAGTCTCTTACCATACGGAGAAGTCGAATGAGTTTCCAGGTTGAAGGCTGAACCAGAACACCAGGAGCAACATAAAATTTTACAGTGAAAATCACACAGAAGGACCATACCGTGAAACCCTCAATTTCAACAGCTCGATGAGAAAAATGACTGATAGATAGGGTTTGAGGACCTATTACAAAAGAGGGAGTGATACGTTCGAGGAGTGGACATTTGTCCAAGAACCAGCATTGTAGGTACAAGTCATAAGTACCGGGTAACAAACAAATATCAAATCATTGTAATCAATCGTCGAATGAACAAATCTCTCATTTAATCAAACTTCTCATCATTTATATCCATTCATAATCCTTTATTAACTTTGCTAAGTGTGACGAGGAGCTGGACCCATCAGTTTTGTAGCTTTTATTTAAGTGTTTATTAAAAGAATTCACTAAAGTGTTATAAACCCTAAACCCTAAACCTTAAACACTAAACCCCAAACCCAAAACCATAAAACCTAAGAATTTTGTGATATATTAAAATTAATTTTGTAACTTTTATTTAAGTGTTTATTCAAATAATTTACTAAGGTGTTATAAAACCTAAACCCTAAACCCTAAACCCCAAATCCTAAACCCTAAACCATAATCATTTAACAACATTTTAAAAATTGTTTTGTAACGTTTTTTAAGTGATTATTAAATGCACTTAATAAATTTTTATAGACCCTAAACCCTAAACCCCAAACCCTAAACCCTAAACCCTAAACAATAAACCCTGAAGCCTAAACCCTATAAAGTAAACCCTAAACCCTGAGCATTTTATAACATTTTTAAAAGCGATTTGTAACTTTTATTTAAGTTTTTATTAAAAGAATTTACTAAATTTCTATAAACCTTAAACCGTACACCCTAAAACCCAAACCCCAAAACCAAAACCCTAAAAACCAAGCCCTAAACCCTAAACCAAAAACCCTAATAATTTTATAATAGTTTAAGAAGAAGTTTGTAGCTTTTATTTAAGTGTTTATTAAAATAATTTACTAAAGTTTTATAAACCCTAAACAATAAACATAATACCCTAAACCCTAATTGTAACTTTTTTTGAATTGTTTATTAAAAGCATTTACTAAAATATTATAAAACCTAAAACCTAAATCCTAAACCGTAAATATTTTATAACATTTTAAACCCAAAACCCAAAACCCTAAAGCATAAACTCTAAACCCTAAGTATATTTTAACATTTTAACAAGCATTTTCTTACAATTTTTAGGTGTTTATTAAAAGCATTTACTAAAGTGTTATAAATCATAAACCCTAAACCATGAGCTTTTTATAGAATTTTAAATCCTAAAACCTAAAACCTAATCATTTGATAACATTTTAACAAGTGTTTAGTAACTCTTTTTATGTTCTTATTAAAAGAATTTATAAAAGTCATAAATCCCAATCCCTAAACCATAAACCCTATCCCTAAACACTAAGAATTTTATAACATTTAAAATTAGATTTTTGTAACTTTTTTAAGTGTTTATTAAAAGCATTTAACAAAACGTTATAACGCTAAACATGAAACCCTAATAATTTTATAACATTTGAACAAGCATTTTGTAACTTTTATTAAAGTGTTTATTAAAATAATTTACTAAAGTGTTATGAACCCTAAACACTAAACCCTAAACCCCAAACCCTAAAACCTAAGCATTTTATGATCTATTAAAAATAATTTTGTAACTTTTGTTTAAGTGTTTATTAAAATAATTTACTAAGGTGTTATAAAACCTAAACCCTAAACCCTAAACCATAAACCCTAGACCATAAACCCCAAACCCTAAACCCTAATCATTTAATAACATTTTAAAAATTGTTTTGTAACATTTTTTAGGTGTTTATTAAAAGGTATTAATAATGTTTTATAAACCCTAAATCCTAAATGAGATTTATCTAAACTTGCATGACGCAAGCTCCATTAGCATTAAGTGCTTCAGTTATTTTCTATGGTTTCATATCTTAATTTTATCTCACACAAGCCTTAGTTCCCAATAGTCCACTCAAGCTTAAATCTTTGCATTACAGAAAAAAGGGCTACAATATGATTACATCAAGAAGATATGAATGATCTAGTGACTAAGTTGTGAGAATGAGGACACTCTCCTAGTTTTATAAGATAGGTCAGTTAGGAAAATAATAGGAAATGGATCAAGTGCACAACAACCTAATACAAGTTGTTATGTTATATCCACATCACGATAGTCTAGTGAATATGTAGAAGTGTCATGTGGTGGTTGGAAGCCACCTCCAAGGTAGTGTGGTCTTTAAGGTTAGGATCCACATTTGAAGCACTCCTTGTGACATGGTTTTGTGATCTCTAAAAGAGGGTCCAAACTTTGATTCTCCTCAACATGTCCTAATTCAAAACAAACTCCAAGTATTGCACTCTCAAAGAAAGAAGTGGTTTTATTCCTGGTGCATGTTATGATTATCTAGACTTATGATAATACTAATATTGATATATTAACAATAATATTACTATATATTATACTAGTATTAATATATTAAGATTAATATTAATATATCTTATATTGATTAATATAAAAAAATATGTTGTTATTTATATTACTTATATTAAGGCTATAATAGGGTTTATAACACTTTAGTAAATTATTTTAATAAACACATAAATAATAGTTACAAAACTCTTGTTAAAATGTTACAAAATGCTTAGGGTTTAGGGTTTAGGGTTATAACACTTTATTAAATGCTTTTAATAAAAACTTTAAAATGTTACAAAAATGTATTTTAAAATGTTATAAAATTCTTAGTGTTTAGGGATAGGGCTTATGGTTTAGGGTTTTGGATTTATAAAACTTTGATAAATTATTTTAATAAGAACATAAAAAAAATTACAAAACGCTTCTTAAAATGTTTTAAAATGCTTAGGTTTTAGGGTTTAGGATTTAAAATTCTATAAAATGCTCATGGTTTAGGGTTTAGGGTTTATAACACTTAAGTAAATTCTTTTAATAAACACTTAAAAAAGGTAAGAAAACACTTGTTAAAATATTATAAAATACATTGCGTTTAGAGTTTAGGCTTTAGGGTTTAGGGCTTTGGGTTTAAAATTTTATAAAATGCTTATGGTTTAGGATTTAGGGTTTATAACCTTTTAGTAAATTCTTTTAATAAACACTTCAAAAAAGTTACAAAAAGCCTGTTAATATGTCATTGAATTCTTAGGGTTTAAAATGCTATAAAATGCTCAAGGTTTAGGGCTTAAGGTTCCCAAGGCTTTAGTAAATTCTTTTTATAATTAGTTAAAAAAGTAAAAAAAAAAAACTTTTTTAAATGTTATAAAATTCTTAGTGTTTAGTGTTTAGGGTTTAGGTCTTATAACACTTCAATAAATTCTTTTAATAAACACTTTAAAAGGTTAAAAAACATGTTTTAAAGTGTTATAAAATGTTGAGGGTTTAGAGTTTAAAATGTTATAAAATGCTTAGGGTTTAAAGTTTAGAATTTACGGTTTACAAAACTTTATTAATCCTTTTAATAGACAGTTAGAAAAAAGTTACAAAACACTTCTTAAAAAGTTATAAAATGCTTAGGGTTTAGGTTTGAGGGACACTTTAGTAAATTCTTTTAATAAACACTTTAAAAAAACTTACAAAACTCTTGTTAAAATTTTATAAAATTCTTAGGGTGTATGTTTTAGGGTTTAGGGTTTTGGGTTTATAACACTTTAGTAAACTCTTTTAATAAAAAATTAAAAAAAGTTACAAAACACTTATTAAAAAGTTAAAATGTTTATGGTTTAGCGTTTTAAAATGTTACAAAACCCTTTCTAAATTGTAATAAAATGCCTATGGTTGAGGGTTTATAACAATTTTGTAAATTCTTTAAACAAACACTTAAAAAAAGTTACAAATGCTTGTTAAAATGTTATAAAATACTTAGGGTTTGGGGTTTAAAATGTTATAAAGTGCTTTTGGTTTAGGGTTTAGGGTTTCTTGTGGCTTTTGGGGTTTAGGGTTTTTTAGGGTTAGGTTTTTTAGGGTTTAGGGTTTTTATGGTTTATTGTTTTTTTGGGTTTTTAAGATTTAGGGTTTTTTAGGGTTTACGGTTTGGGGTTTAAGGTTAAGGGTTTAGGGATTATGGGTTTAGGGTTTATAACACTTTGGTATATGGTTCTAGTAAAAACTTGAATAAAAGTTACAAAACACATTTTAAAATGTTATAAAATCCTTAGGTTTTAGGGTTTGGGATTTAGGGCTTAGGATTTATGGTTTAGGTTTTGGAGTTTAGGGTTTAGAATTTATGAGACCTTAGTAAATGATTTTAGGTTTTGGATTTTGCTGTTTAGGGTTTAGGTTTTATAACAATTCAGTAAATTCTTTTAATAAACACTTAAATAAAAGCTACAAAACGATTTCTAAAATGTTATAAAATTCTTAGTGTTTAGGTTGTATCGTTTGGGGTTTACAGTTTGGGATTTAGGGTTATGGGTTTACGGTTTACGGTTTATGGTTTAGGGTCTATGGTTTAGGATTTATAAAACTAACGTTACAAAACGCTTTTTAAAATATTAAAATAAAGCTAGTGTTTAGGGTTTAGGTTTAGGGTTTAGGGTTTAGGATTTATAACACTTTAGTAAATTATTTTAATAAACACTTATATAAAGTTAAAAATTATTTTTAAAATTGTTATAAAATGGTTAGGGTTTAGGTTCTATGGTTTGAGTGTTTAGCGTTTAGGGTTTCAAGTTTATGGTTTAAGGTTTATAACACTTTAGTAAATGCTTTTAACAAACACTTGAATAAAATTTACAAAACAATTTTTAAAATGTTGTAAAATTCTTAGGGTTTAGGTTTTAGGGTTTATAACACTTTAGTAAATGATTTTAATAAACACCTAAATAAAAATTAGAAAACACTTTTTAAAATGTTATGAAATACATAGGGTTTAGGTTTTATGGTTTCATGTGTGGTGTTTGGGGCATAGGGTTTAGGTTTTATAACATTTTAGTAAATTATTTTCATAAACACTTAAATAAAGGCCACAAAACGATTTTTAAAATGTTTGAAAATGATTAAGGTTTAGGGTATATGGTTTAGGGTTTGGGGTTTATGGTTCAGAGCTTAGGTTTTAGGGTTTATAAAAATTTAGTAAATTATTTTAATAAAAATTTAAATAAAAGTTACAAACCACTTTTCAAAATGTTATAAAATACAGGGTTTAGGGTTTTGGGTTTTGGGTTTAGGTTTTAGGGTTTAGGGATTAGGGTTTATAACACTTTAGAAAAGGCTTTTAATAAACACTTAAATGAAAGTTACAAAATGTTTTTTAAGATGTTATAAAATGATTAGTATTTAGGGTTTGGTGTTTGGAGTTTGAGGTTTAGAGTTTGGGGTTCATGTTTTAGGATTTAGGGTTTATAAGGATTTAGTAAATTCTTTTAATAAAGTCTTAAATAAAAGTTAAAAAATTCATTTTAAAATGTTATAAAAGAATGGTATGGGTAAGGCTACATAATCTCCCACTTCATTTTTGGCACCACCAAGTCTTAGAAGGCATTGGAAACTCTTTGGGAAGGTTCCTAAAGATAGACCGAGAAAGAATGGACAAAAGGATCTTCACATTTGCTCGTATTTTTGTGCAGATGGATCTAAGTAAAGGTCTCCTAGATTGTATTAACCTTAAACACAAATATTTTAAGTGCATACAGTGATTAGATTTTGAAAATACTTCTTTTCGATGCAGGGTTTTCCATCAAACAGGGCACTTACAAAACACATGCAAACAAGCAAAGAAAAGAACAAAGAAGAGAATGCAAAAGAAAAAAAGATGGAAATTTCCAGAACCTGCATCATCAAATGATGAGGATGAAGAAATGGATGAAACCCAACAACATCAGGAGACAAAAAAACAACAAGGATCTCAAGAAGTTGGAGAAGAAAAGGAGGAAGAACAGAACAAACAATCAGAGAATCCAATCAACTCAGTGGTTGTTCCAATCCTTGAAACCCAAGTAGACGGGAATAACAAAAATCAAGGCATAGGTGGAACCAAGCGATCTCATGTATCTAAAAGCTTTGATTCATACAGAGATGCCCCAAACCTTACAAGAAATAATTAGTTGGCAATCGTTATTTCCGATCCATTGCTTGGGATCTGGCAAAAAGTCCAAAAGAAAAAAGGCAAAAAAGAAAAGTCCAGTTTATCTGGAAATTCGTAATTTTATTTTTATTTCTATTTTTTGGTAGCTTCGCTACTATGTGTGTGTCTTGCACACAGGTCCTATGGGACAACTCTTGAATGCATTATGCATCTACCCAATGTAACTTTTCATTTTATTAATAGAAAGTTACTGAATTTTTCCTTGGAAAAAACAATTATGAAAACAATGTTTTAATGCAGATTATGAATTGATGTGTCGTTCACTGATCATTTAATTTATATAACTATGCTAGTGTTAAATATATTTAATAAATGAAAATCTATTAAACTATAATTTTATGGCGAGAGGTATCATTATTACAAATAAAAAAGAGATATCATTATTAGAAATAAAAAGAGATATCATCATGCCAATTTCATCTTATAATTTGTCATTAAAAATCATTATGTTGTAGACATTTTCACATGGTCATGGGGTACAAAGTGTTTCTTATTATTTATAAATATATTAATTATTTGCATTTTTTTTAGATAATATATTTTTAATTCATATTATTTGTTAATTATTAATATTTATTTTTTAAATAATATTTAAAATGTATTAATACATATTTTCAAAATAACATAGACGTCCATGGATTCCCAAAGGAATCCTGAATCTGATTTGGAAAAAAACCCTAAACCCTAAACCCAAAACACAAAACCCTACACCCTGAAACCCAAAACATAAACCCTAAACCCTAAACCGTAAATGCTAAGCATTTTATAACATTTCAAAAGACTTTTTTTTTTTATTTAAATGTTTAATAAAAGATTTTACAAAAGTGTTATAAACCCTATTTTCAAAACCCTAAACCCCAAACAATAAACCTCAAACCCTTAACTCTAAAGCATAAATACTAAGCATTTTATAACATTTTAAAAAGTAGTCTGAAACTTTTATTTAATTTTTTATCAAAAGCATTTACTCAAGTGTTATAAACCCTAAACCTGAAACTCGAAACCCTAAAGCCTAAAGCGTAAACCATAAGTCATAAGCATTTTATAACATTTTAAAAATAGTTTTGTAACTTTTATTTAAGTGTTTATTAAAAGCATTTACTAAAGTGTTATAAACCCTAAAATCTAAACCCTAAACCCTAAAACTAAAACCCAAAATCAAAACCCTAAACCCTAAACCCTAAGCATTTTATAATGGTTCAAAAAGCATTTTGGAACTTTTATTTAAGTCTTTATTAAAATCAATTACTAAGGTCTTATAAAGTTTAAACCCTAAAACCCAAAGGCCAAACCGTAAACACTAAACCCTAAGCATTTTATATCATTTTAAAATGAATTTTGTAACTTTTATTTAAGATTTTATTAAAGTCATTTACTAAAGTCTTATAAACCATAAACCCTAAATGCTAAACCACCCTAAACCCTAAACCCCAAACCCTAAACATTGAACCCTAAACTATAATCATTTTATAACATTTTAAAAATCAATTTGTAACTTTTATTACAGTGTTTATTAAAATAATTTACTAAAGTGTTATAATCCCTAAACACTAAACCCTAAAACCTAAACCCTAAAGCTGAAACCCTAAACCCTAAACCATAAATCCTAAAATCTAAGAATTTATAACATTTTGAAAAGTGTTTTGTAACTTTTATTTAAGTGTTTATTAAAATCATTTACTAAAACCTTATAAATCCTAAACCACAAACCCTAAACCGTAAGCATTTTATTACATTTTATAAAGAGTTTTTTAACTTCTATTTAAGTGAATATTAAAAGAATTTACTAAATCCTTATAAACCCTAAATCCTAAAACATGAACCCTAAACCCTAAACCCCAAACCCCAAACACCAAACCCTAAATACTAATTATTTTATAGCATTTTAAAAAGCATTTTGTAACATCCATTTAAGTGTTTATGAATATAATTTTCTAAAGTGTCATAAACCCTAAACCCTAAACCCTAAACCCTAAAACTTAAACCCAAAATCCTAAACACTAAACACTAAGTATTTTATAACATTTTGAAAAGTGCTTTGTAACTTTTATTTAACTTTTTATTAAAATAATTTACTAAATTGTTATAAGCCCTAAAACCTAAGCCCTAAATTGTAAACCCAAAACTGTAAACCCTATACCGTAAACCTTAATCTTCTTCAAAAATTTTAAAAATCATTTTGTAGCTTTTATTTCAGTGTTTATTAAAATAATTTACTAAATTGTTATAAAACCTAAACCCTAAGCCCTAAACACTACACCTGAACCCCTAAAACCTAAAGCCTATGTATTTTATAACATTTTAAAAGTGTTTTCTACATTTGATTTAGTTGTTTATTAAAAGCATTTACTAAAGTGTTATAAACCCTAAACCCTAAACCCTAAGCATTTTACAACATTTTAAAAAGTGTTTTAAACTTTATTTAATTGTTTATTAAAAGAATTTACTAAAGTGTTATAATGCCTAAACCCTAAACCATAAACCATAAACCCTAAACCTAAACCCTAAACACTAATTTTATTTTACTATTTTGAAAAGTGTTTTCTAACTTTAGGGTTATAAATCCTAAACCATAGACCCTAAACCCTAAACCTGAAACCCTAAATCCCAAACTATAAACCGCAAATGGTAAACCTTAAACACTAAGAATTTTAGAAAGCGTTCAGTAACTTTTATTTAAATGTTTATTAAAAGAATTTACTAATGTGTTATAAAACCTAAACCCTAAACCGCAAACCCCAAACCCTAAAATCATTTACTAAGACCCTATAAACCCTAAACCCTAAAGCCTAAAGATTGAAAGCATTTTCTAAGGTATTATAAACTCTAAACCCTAAACTTCAAAACCTAAACCCTAAACCCTAAGCCCTAAACCCTAAACCCTAAAACCTATAAATTTTATAACATTTTAAAAAGGTTTTCTAACTTTTATTTAAGTGTTTACTAAAACCATTTACTAAAGTGCTATAAACCCTAAACCCCTATTCCATAAACCCTTAACCTTAAACCCCAAACCCTAAACCCTAAAAAAGCATAAACCAAAAAAACCCTAAACCCTAAAAAACCCTAAACCCCGAAAACCACAAAAATCCCTAAACCCTAAACCAAAAGAACTTTATAACATTTTAAACCCCAAACTCTAAACCCTTAGTATTTTATAACATTTTAACAAGCATTTGTAAGTTTCTTTTAAGTGTTTATTTAAAGAATTTACTAAATTGTTATAAACCCCGAACCCTAACAATTTTATTACAATTTATAAATTCCTTTGTAAAAACAATAAACCCTAAAAACTTTATAACATTTTAATAATTGTTTTGTAACTTTTTTTAAGTGTTTATTAAAATCATTTACTAAAGTGTGATAAACCTCGATCCCTAAGAATTTTATTACAATTTAGAAAGCATTTTGTAACATTTTAAGAACCTAAACACTAAACATTTTGCATCATTTTTTAAGTGTTTATTAAAAGAATTTACTAAATTGTTATAAACCCTGATCCCTAAGAATTTTATTACAATTTAGAAAGCGTTTTGTAACATTCTAGTAAGCGCTTTGTAACTTTTTTTCAGTGTTTATTAAAAGCATTTACTAAAGTGTTATAAACCATAAACCCTAAAACATACACCCTATGAATTTTATAAAATTTTAACAAGAGTTTTGCAATTTTTTTTCAAGTGTTTATTAAAAGAATTTACTAAAGTGTCCCTCAAACCTAAACCCTGAGCATTTTATAACTTTTTAGCAAGTGTTTTGTAACTTTTCCTGAGTGTTTATTAAAAGGATTACTAAAGTTTAATAAAACCTAAACCCTAAACTCTAAACACTAAGAATTTTATAACATTTTAAACCCTAAACCCTGAGCATTTTATAATATTTTAAAAAGTGTTTTTTAACCTTTTTTAAGTGTTTATTAAAAGAATTTGTTGAAGTGTTATAAGACCTAAACCCTAAACCCTAAACACTAAGCATTTTATAACATTTTAAAAAGCATTTTTTAACTTTTATTAAGTGTTTATAAAAGGAAATTACTAAGTCTTGTGAACGCTAAACCCTAAAACTAAACTCTAAGCATTCAACGAAATTTTAACAAGATTTTTTAACTTTTTTTAAATGTTTATTAAAAGCACTTACTAAAACGTTATAAAACCTAAATCCTAAACCGTATATATTTTATAACATTTTAAACCAAAAACCCTAAACCCTAAAGCCTAAACTGTAAACCCTAAGTATATTATAACATTTTAACAGTCGTTTTCCTACATTTTTAAGTGTTTATTAAAAGCGTTTACTAAACTGTTATAAAACCTAAACCCTAAACCATGAGCATCTTATAGAATTTTAAATCCTACCCCTAAAGCCTAAGCATTTTATAACATTTTAACAAGTGTTTAGTAACTCTTTTTATGTTCTTATTAAAAGAATTTATAAAAGTGTCATAAATCCCAATCCCTAAACCATAAACGCTATCCCTAAACACTAAGAATTTTATAACATTTAAAAATACAATTTTGTAACTTTTTTAAGTGTTTATTAAAAGAATTTAAAAAAGTGTTATAACGCTAAACCTGAAACCCTAAGAATTTATAACATTTTAACAAGCGTTTTGTAAATTTTATTTAAGTGTTTATTAAAATAATTTACTAAAGTGTTATAAACCCTAAACACTAGACCCTGAACCACAAACCCCAAACCCTAAAACCTAAGCATTTTATGATCTATTAAAATAATTTTGTAACTTTTATTTAAGTGTTTATTAAAAGAATTTAATAAGGTGTTATAAAACCTAAACCCTAAACCCTAATAATGTGTTATAACCCTAAACCCTAAGCATTTTGTAACATTTTAACAAGAGTTTTTGATGCAAGAGCATCTAGTTGATCTGTCATCATGACAGAAGGTTGTTTGATCTCTGAGAGGACTGAGAGGAAAATTGCAAGTGAACACTGTAGTCGTTTCTTTTGTTGTTATTTTAATTTGGTAAAGAAACAGTATTTAGGAAGGTAGAAGGTTAGTTAGTCAAACTATTGCAAATAATTGTTCTTGTTTTTGTTTTCATGTTAACTTTTATAGATTGTAGCGTAGGGAAAATAAACAGTTTTAGAACTCAAAAGAACTATCAAAATGTAACCAACAACAGTTAGAAGGAACAGTTTCTAGCAAATTATTGAAAAAGAGACAGAATGCATTGTAACATCTTCAACCTTTTTAGAAGGAGAAATATAATAAAAATATCTTTGAGCACACAGACTACTTTCTAATATCCTACAGCTGTCTGTCTATCATTTGTTAAATTGCCTGATATAGGGAAAGAACATTCTCTGGTATTTATTCTACTAGCATATATACACATGTATTGCTCTATTTGTACTGATCAACACAGGTCGATAAATAAACAAGCAAGCTTGCAAATATAACCACGAAGGATGTTACAGAAATGAGATCACATAGTTCCAGAAATTTATTGATCAAAAGAACGCAGAGGGTTCCTGGAAGTTTTATACATTTCAAGCAGTAAAGACAAAGACAAGTAGCATACATTTCGAGGAGCAAAGATAGAGACAAGTCGCATACATTTCGAGCTATGAAGACAAAGGCAAGTCACACAGGTATTTCTGAAGAATAAACCCTCTTTGTTTTATTCAAAAAGTAATCACGGGTCCTCTATTCTAAATACATACAGACACAAAATCTATGTTCAATATATATATTGTCCATGCGAATAATGTTGTACAAGTTTCAATGAGTTTGTCATACTAGACGAGTTTAGAAACCCTAGCCGTAATCCAAACCTACATCAACTACCCATAAATGAAACAATGCAAGTCTAGCAGACCTTGACTACATACGGACGGGCAGTCAAAAGTCTCCAAAACCAACTACTGTAACCCTAGCCAACGACAAAAATAAAATAAGTTACAAGGATGACAAGGAGCGACTGTACCTGGGTCTAGCCAGCATGCTAAGAAGCCGGAGCCAAAACCCTCCACAACAAACCCACCTGCAACGATAGACACCAACAGCAAAGCGTGAGCATTCTGTGATAGAGAAAGAAGAGACGAAAAAAAAAAAAAAAAATCGAGACAAGGGTTTCAAACTTACATTGCGGAAACAAGGCACCTACGTTGCAGTGACTGAGGGTCACTCTACTCACGAAGGAGCAAGTGAGTTAGACCAAAGCATGAAGATGAGGAAGGAATGATAGCAGAGAACGAATCCTTACCTTGTCATTGCAGAAAAAACCGAAGCCAAAGACCTTGAGACGACAACCTGTCCAAGGAACAGAGTAATGTGACTAGAGAGCTCAAAGAACAATTGAATAGAAGAAGCCAAGACAAGAACAGTAGCATAAGCCCAGCAAAACAACCAACAATAACCTTGTACATAGAAAAATCATTAAATATTTTCAAGTAAGCTACTATCCATAACTCAGCAGAGAGATTAAGTGCCACGTGGAGAAACAAGCAAAGGAAAACCAGTGTCAAAAAGAGTCTCTTACCAGACGGAGAAGTCAAATGAGTTTCCAGGTCGAAGGCCAAACCAAAACACCAGGAGCAGCATAAAGTTTTACAGTGAAAATCACATAGAAGGACCATAGCGTGAAACCCTCAACCTCAACAACTCGATGAGAAAAATGACCGAGGGATAGGGTTTGAGGAACTATTACCACGGTGAGAGTGATATGTTTGAGGAGTGGACATTTGTCCAAGAACCAGCAGTGTAGGTACAATTCATAAGTACCAAGTAACAAAAAAATATTATATCATTGTAATCAACTGCCGAATGAACAAATCTCTCATTTAATCAAACAACTCATCATTTAAATCCATTCATAATACTTTATTAATGTTGGTAAGTGTGGCGAGGGCCTGGATATATCAAGTGGTATCAGAGCAGGAAATTGAAAGTGCTAGAATATGGAAGTTGGAAGATGAGGACATGGGAGAGGTGTGTGTAGAGCAGCAGATGAAGGAATGAGGGAAGAAATAAGCATCCTTACTACTCGTTTGGAGGCACTGGAAGCAGGAAGGAGAAGAGATCTAGAAATATGAGATGATAGTGAGGAATAATCCATAGTTACAACATATGGATCAGATGAGGAAGGGCCAGAGATGAGGTTGTTGAGGTCGGTCTTGTTGGCCAGTAGCAAGCCCAAACCGGAGATTCCAAATTACAATGGCAGCCAGTCCACAGAAGTTCTATTGGACTGGGTAAGTGAGTTGGACAAGTATTTTGAATGTGAAGAGGTCAGCGGACTGGAGAGTCAAGTTCGCTGCAAAAATGTTGAAGGGACACACAACCCTGTGGTGGGACAGTGTTCAAGCAGAGAGAAAAAGGATGAACAAGTTACCGATAAAGAAGTGGTCAAGTATGGTGGGCAAGTTGAAAGGTAGATTTCTACCTAAGGATTACCAGGTTGCACTGTATCAACAAGTGCAAAATTTAAGACAAAAAGGAATGATAGTAAGGGAGTATACAAAAGAATTCTACCGAGTGAACTTGAGAGTTGGTTACACCGACGACACCCTGGAGAAGACAACAAGATATGTAAATGTTTTGAGACTGGAAATATTAGATGAAATCAACATTCATTCCCTGAGAAATATAGAAGAAGCCTATTAGAGTGCTATGAAGGTTGAGGAAACGATTACTAGAAAACAAAATGATAGGAGAGGACGGGGAACCAGCAGAGGACGAGGACAGTCCTATGGCACAGGACGAACTTCCAGAAATAAAAAAGAGGGTAGCAGCTCCAAGGCTTCAGGAATAGTAGAAAAAGGAGACAACACTAGAGGTGGCAGGCCATATCAGTGAGGAAGAGGGAATGGCTGAGGTAGAGGAGCTAATTACCAGTGCTGCAGGTGCCACAAGTGGGGGCATAAATCTTTTGAATTCCCTGAAGTGGAACAAGCTGGCCAGAGAGGAACATTTGTTGCATAGCCTGAGGAAGCTGAGGCACCACCCGAAGAAGCAGAAAATGTACTGAAAATGGGGGAGGCCTTGGTTCTGAGCAAAGTGTTGCTAAAACCAGCCAAAGAAATAGTTGAATAGACCCAACAGAAAGCATTATTTCGGACAGTTTGCAAATCACATGGAAAGTGCTGCAAGTTGATCATCGACAGCGGGAGTACAGATAATTTGGTTACCACTGAGATGGTAGAGAAGTTGGGTTTGAAGTGGTTAAAGCAACCCTCCCCTTACAAGGTGTCGTGGCTTCATAAAGGCCACCAACTATTGGTTGATGAACAGTGTGAAGTTGAATTCCACATTGGCAGGTACAAAGACAAAGTTATCTTTGATATTATGCCAAAGGATGTGTGTCACATACTGCTAGGAAGACCACAGCAGTATGATTAGAAGGTAGTACACGATGGGAAAACAAACTACTACAAGTTTGTTAAAGATGGGATCAAGCACACACTTGTACCCATCAACGAGGAGGAGACAACAAAAGAAAGCGAGACGAAATCATTGCTAATAGGTGGGAAATAGTTTTTGAAATAGATCAAGGAAAATGAAATGAACTATGCTATTGTGAGGAGGGAAAAGATAGTGCTGTTGCATACAGAGATGTCTAAGTTTCTTATAGAAATTCAATAGATGTTGTAGGAGTTCAGTGACATTGTAGTTGATGATTTGCCGGAAAAGTTGCCTCCCAAAAGAAGCATCAGTCATCATATCGACTTTATACCCAGAGCAAGCCTACCAAATAAGGTAGCATATCAGATGAGCCCAAAAGATAATGAGGAGATCAGGAAATAGGTGTAGGAGTTGCTAGATAAATGGATGAGAAGGGAAAGCTTGAGCCTTTGTGTAGTACCAACAGTTCTCACTCCCAAGAAAGGAGGGGAATGGCAGATGTGCACAGATTCACAAGCCATCAATAAAATCACCATTAGGTACAAATTTGCACTACCATGGATGGATGATATGATGGATTGCCTAAGTGGGGCAGCATACTTCATGAAGATTGATCTAAAGAGTGGCTATCATCAGATCCAAATCAGGGAAGGAGATCAGTGGAAGACAACCTTCAAGACTAATGAAGGGTTGTACGAGTGGCTGGTCATGCCGTTCGATTTGAGTAATGCCCCTAGTACTTTTATGCGATTGATGAACGAAATGTTGAAAGAGTTCATCGACAAGTTTGTGACAGTTTACCTTGATGACATATTAATTTTCCATAGGACGAAGGAGGAGCACCTTCGACATGTTCGAAGAGTGCTAGAGAAACTACATCAGAATAAACTGCTGATAAATTTGAAAAAATGTACTTTCCTACAAAGAGAACTGGTTTATCTGGGCTTTGTAATTGCAGAAAATGAGTTGAATATGGACCCATAAAAGATTGCAACAATCATTAACTAGCCATCCCTGAAAATCCTGTTTGAGGTATGTAGTTATCCATGGGCCGGCGAGTTTTTATCGCAAATTTATAAGAAATTTCAGTGAAATCTATGCGCCTATGTTGGACATTATTAAAAAGGCAAGTCATCCTTTTTGTTGGACTAAGGTAGTAGAGGAAAGCTTTCAGATCCTAAAGAAGAAAATTACAAAAAGGCCAGTTTTAAGGTTACCAGATTTTAATAAGATTTTCCAGGTCCGTTGTAATGCAAGCAGTACAGCTATTGGCGTTGTATTTAGCCAAAAAGACAAACCTGTTGCATTTTTCAGCGAGAAGTTGAACGAAAGTAGGTAGAAGTATTCATCCTATGATAAGGAATTCTATGATGTTGTCCAAGCTCTGAAGAATTGGAGACACTATCTGTTGGGGAGTGAATTTGTGTTATTTTCTGATAATTCAGCACTGCAATATGTGATGCAACAACATAAATTGAACCACAAGCACGCAAAATGGGTTGAATATTTGGAGAGTTTCACCTTTGTGTTGAAACACATCAGCGGGCAGGCTAATAAGGTGGCAGATGCTTTGAGCAGAAGAGCCTTGCTCTTACAGGAAAGTATGATACAAGTGTTGGGTTTCAAGAATTTGAAAGACTTGTATCAGACTGACACATATTTCAAAAAGGCTTATGAAGCCTATCAAAATCCCTTGCTGAGGAAAAATAGTCCTTGGTTGGACTACAACTTGTAAGAGAAGCTACTGAAAGGGGGACAACTATGTATTCCTGATTCTTTGATGAGAGAAAATATTATTTGGGGGAAGCATAGTGGAGGTCTAGCCAGACATTTTTGCATAGACAAAACTTTAGATAAGCTCGGACACTTCTATTACTGGCTAAGAATGCAAAGGGATGTGCATCGATATGTGAGTAGGTGTAAAGTCTGCCAATTGGCGAAAGGACATCGTCAAAACACCGAAATTTACACACCACTTCATGTTCCAAGTAGACCATGGGACTTAGTCAGCATTTACTTTGTCTTAGGACTACCTAGAGCATAGCGAGGTTATGACTAGGTGATGGTGGTGGTAGACAGGATTTCAAAAATGGCCCATTTCATCCCTTGTCAAAAAACTAGTGATGCCACTCATGTAGCTCACCTTTTTTTCACAGAGACTGTTAGCTTACACAGCCTACCCAGATCTATTATTTCTGACAGGGATGTAAAATTCATGAGACACTTTTGGTGAACCCTGTCGAAGAAGTTGGACATGCAATTGAAATTCAACTCTACATATCATCCGCAGACTGACAGGCAAATGAAAGTGGTGAACAGGAGTTTGGGGAACTTGTAACAGAGCTTGATTGGGGAAATTCTCAGTTATGGGAACGTGCGCTCACTCAATTAGAATTCACTTATAATGATTCACCGAACCACAACACTGGACACAGTCCATTTCAGATCCTGTACGGCATGCATCCTCGTGGAGTACATGAGTTGCGGGATCTGGGAAAATTGGAGAAGAGAAGTGATGATGGGGAAGATTTTGCCAAAGCGATGAATGAACTACACGAACATGTGAAATCAAAGTTGCAGGACGACATTCAGAAATACAAATAGCAGGTAGACCTAAAGTGATGGGAATTACAATGCAATGTAGGTGATGAAGTCCTTGCACACTTACGCAAAGAACGGTTTCCTAAGGGTGCATATAACAAGCTGAAATTTAGGAAGATTGGTCCCTGTAAAATCTTGTGTAAATTCTTAGCCAACGCTTATAAAATACAACTACCACCAGATAGAGGCATATCACCTATTTTCAATGTGGAAGACCTATTCCCATATACTGTCAACCTGGAAGATGACAGTGTGGTATGGCCAGAACAGGACACCCAGGTTGAGTGTGGTTCTTGGATGAGGCAAATGCCTTCGGCTCAACCCCATCAGATCGAGAAGATTCTTGACACACAGGTGGCCAAGAGGACTCGCAGGAAAGAGTATCTATGATACCTTGTCAAGTGGAAGAACCGTCCTATCGAGGACAGTTCGTGGCTCGACGTGGTGCAGATACAGAAAGCAGGCTATTCTATGGAGGATCTCATGGAACGAAGACATGACTTTTTATTACCCCAGGAGCGTGATGCAGGAGCAACTAGCTGATGGGTCATCATGATAGAAGGTTGTTTGATCTCTGAGAGGACTGAGAGGAAAATTGCAAGTGAACGATGTAGTCATTTCTTTTGTTGTTATTTTAATTTCATAAAGAAATAGTATTTAGGAAGGTAGAACGTTAATTAGTCAAACTATTGCAAATAATTAATTTTATTTTTGTTTCCATGTTTAATTTTATAGATTGTAGCGTAGGGAAAATAAATAGTCTTAGAACTAAAAATAACCCTCAAAATGTAACCAACAGCAGTTAGAAGAAACAGTTTCCAGGCAATTATTGAAAAAGTGACAGAATGCATTGTAATAGGTTCGACCTTTTAGAAGGAGAAATCTAATAAAAATATCACTGAGCACACAGAATACTTTCTAATATCCTACAGTTGTCTATCTATCATTTGTTAAATTTCTTGATACAGGGAAAGCACATTCTCTGGTATTTATTCTACTAGCATATATACACATGTATTGTTCTATTTGTACTAATCAACACAGGTCGATAAATCAACAAGCAAGCTTGCAAATATAACCACGGAGGACATTATAGAAACAAGGTCACATGGTTCCAGAAAATTATTGATCAAAAGAATGCAGAGGGTTCCTAGAATTTTTATACATTTCGAGTAGTAAACACAGAGACAAGTCGCATATATTTCGAGTAGCAAAGACGGAGACAAGTCGCATACATTTCGAGCAGTGAAGACAGAGACAAGTCACACATGTATTTCTGAAGAATAAACCGTATTTGCTTTATTCACAAATTGATCACAATACCTCTATTCTAAATACATATAGTCACAAAATCTTTGTTCAATATACATACAGTCCATGCGAATAATGTTGTACAAGTTTCAATGAGTTTGTTATAGTGTATGGGTTTAGAAACCCTAGCCGTAATCCAAACCTACGGCAACTACCCATAAAAAAAATAGTGCAAGTCTAGCAGACCTCGACTACATATGGATGGGTAGTCAAAAGTCTCCACAACGAACTACTGTAACCCTAGCCAACGACGGAAATAAAACAAGTTACAAGGATGACAAGGTGCGACCCTACCCGGGTCTACTCAGCACGCCAAGAAGCCGGAGCCAAAACCCTCCAGAATGAACCCACCTACAACGACAGACACCAACGACAAAGCGTGAGCTTTCTGTGATAGAGAAAGAAGAGACAGAAAAAAATTATCAAGGCAAGGGTTTCGAACTTACATTGAGGAAACATGGCACCTATGTTACAGTCATCGAGTGTAACTCCCCTCACGAAGGAGCGAGTGAGTTAGACCAAATCATGAAGAGGAGGAAGGAATTATAGCAGAGAACAAAGCCTTACCTTATCATTGCAGAAGAAACTAAAGCCGAAGACCCTGAGACCACAACTTGTCCAAGAAATAGAGTAATGTGACCAGAGAGCTCAAAGAACAGTTGAACAGAAGAAGCCAAGACAAGAACAGTTGCATAAGCCCAACAAAACAACTGATAATAACCTTGTACATAGAAAAATAATTAAATATTTTTAAGCAAGCTGTTGTCCATAACTCAGCGAAGAGATTAAGTGCCAGGCAGAGAAACAAGCAAAAAAAAACCAATGTCAACAAGTGTCTCTTACCAGACGGAGAAGTCGAATGAGTTTCGAGGTTGAAGGCTGAACCAGAACATCAGGAGCAGCATAAAGTTTTACAGTGAAAATCACACAGAAGGACCATACCGTGAAACCCTCAATCTCAATAGCTCGATGAGCAAAATGACTGAGAGATAGGGTTTGTGGACCTATTACCAAAGAGGGAGTGATACGTTCAAGGAGTGGACATTTGTCTAAGAACTAGCATTGTAGGTACAAGTCATAAGTACCGGGTAACAAACAAATATTAAATCATTGTAATCAATCGTTGAATGAACAAATCTCTCATTTAATCAAACTTCTCATCGTTTATATCCATTCATAATCCTTTTTTAACTTTGGTTAGTGTGACGAGGAGCTGGACCCATCAGTGTTGTAGATTTTATTTAAGTGTTTATTAAAAGAATTTACTAAAGTGTTATAAACCCTAAACCCTAAACCTTAAACACTAAACCCCAAACCCAAAACCATAAAACCTAAGAATTTTATGATATATTAAAAATAATTTTGTAACTTTTATTTAAGTGTTTATTCAAATAATTTACTAAGGTGTTATAAAACCTAAACCCTAAACCCTAAACCCTAAACCCTAAACCCCAAATCCTAAACCCTAAACCATAATCATTTAACAACATTTTAAAATTTGTTTTGTAGCGTTTTTTAAGTGATTATTAAATGCACTTAATAAATTTTTATAGACCCTAAACCCTAAACCCCAAACCCTAAACCCTAAACCCTAAACAATAAACCCTGAACCCTAAACCCAATAAAGTAAACCCTAAACCCTAAGCATTTTATAACATTTTTAAAAGCGATTTGTAACTTTATTTAAGTTTTTATTAAAAGAATTTACTAAATTTCTATAAACCTTAAACCGCACACCCTAAAACCCAAACCCCAAAACCAAAACCCTAGAAACCAAACCCTAAACCCTAAACCAAAAACCCTAATAATTTTATAATAGTTTAAGAAGACTTTTGTAGCTTTTATTTAAGTGTTTATTAAAATAATTTACTAAAGTTTTATAAACCCTAAACAATAAACATAATACCCTAAACCCTAAACCCCAAAACCTAAACCCTAAACCATAAACCACAAACCCCAAACCTAAACCCTAAGCATTCAATGACATTTTAATAAGATTTTTGTAACTTTTTTTGAATTGTTTATTAAAAGCGTTTACTAAAATATTATAAAACCTAAATCCTAAACCGTAAATATTTTATAACATTTTAAACCCAAAACCCTAAAGCCTAAACTCTAAACCCTAATTATATTTTAACATTTTAACAAGCATTTTCTTACAATTTTTAGGTGTTTATTAAAAGCATTTACTAAAGTGTTATAAATCCTAAACCCTAAACCATGAGCATTTTATAGAATTTTAAATCCTAAACCCTAAAACCTAATCATTCGATAACATTTTAACAAGCGTTTAGTAACTCTTTTTATGTTCTTATTAAAAGAATTTATAAAAGTCATAAATCCCAATCCCTAAACCATAAACCCTATCCCTAAACACTAAGAATTTTATAACATTTAAAAATACATTTTTGTAACTTTTTTAAGTGTTTATTAAAAGCATTTAACAAAACGTTATAATGCTAAACATGAAACCCTAAGAATTTTATAACATTTGAACAAGAATTTTATAACTTTTATTAAAGTGTTTATTAAAATAATTTACTAAAGTGTTATAAACCCTAAACACTAAACCCTAAACCCCAAACCCTAAAACCTAACCATTTTATGATCTATTAAAAATAATTTTGTAACTTTTATTTAAGTGTTTATTAAAAGAATTTACTAAACCTTAGACCCTAAACCCTAATCATTTAATAACATTTTAAAAATTGTTTTGTAACTTTTTTTAAGTGTTTATTAAAAGCTCTTAATAAAGTTTTATAAAGCATAAACCCTAAACCCTAAACGAGATTTATCTAAACTTGCATGACGTGAGCTCCATTAGCATTAAGTGCTCCAATTATTTTCTATTGTTTCATATCTTAATTTCATCTCACACAAACCCTAGTTCCCAATAATCCACTCAAGCTTTAACCCTCGTATTACATAAAAAAGGGCTACAATATGATTACATCAAGAAGATATGGATGATCTAGTGACTAAGTTGTGAGAATGAGGACACTCTCCCAGTTTTATAAGATAGGTCAGTTAGGAAAATAATATGAAATGGATCAAGTGTGCAACAACCTAATATAAGTTCTTATGTTATATCCACATCAAGATAGTCTAGTGAATATTTAGAAGTGTCATGTGGTGGTTAGAAGCCATCTCCAAGGTAGCGTGGTCTTTAAGGTTAGGATCCACATTTGAAGCACTCCTTGTGACATGGTTTTCTGATATCTAAAAGAGGATCCAAACTTTAATTCTCCTCAACATGTCTTAATTCAAAACAAACTCCAAGTATTGCACTCTCAAAGAAAGAAGTGGTTTTATTCCTAGTGCATGTTATGATTATCCAAACTTATGATAATGCTAATATTGATATATTAACAATAATATTACTCTATATTATACTAGTATTAGTATATTAAGATTAATATTAATATATTTTATATTGATTAATATAAAAAAATATGTTGTTATTTATATTACTTATATTAAGGCTATAATAGGGTTTATAACACTTTAGTAAATTATTTTAATAAACACATAAATAATAGTTACAAAACTCTTGTTAAAATGTTACAAAATGCTTAGGGTTTAGGGTTTAGGGTTTAGGGTTATAACACTTTATTAAATGCTTTTAATAAAAACTTTAAAATGTTACAAAAATGTATTTTAAAATGTTATAAAATTCTTAGAGTTTAGGGATAGGGCTTATGGTTTAGGGTTTTGGATTTATAGCACTTTGATAAATTATTTTAATAAGAACATAAAAAAAATTACAAAACACTCCTTAAAATGTTTTAAAATGCATAGGCTTTAGGGTTTAGGATTTAAAATTTTATAAAATGCTCATGCTTTAGGGTTTAGGGTTTATAACACTTAAGTAAATTCTTTTAATAAACACTTAAAAAAAGTAAGAAAACACTTGTTAAAATATTATAAAATACATTGCGTTTAGAGTTTAGGCTTTAGGGTTTAGGGCTTTGGGTTTAAAATGTTATAAAATGTTTACGGTTTAGGATTTAGGGTTTATAACCTTTTAGTAAATGCTTTTAATAAACACTTCAAAAAAGTTACAAAAAGCTTGTTAATATGTCATTGAATGCTTAGGGTTTAGGTTTAGGGTTTAAAATGCTATGAAATGCTCAAGGTTTAGGGCTTAGGGTTCCCAAGGCTTTAGTAAATTCTTTTTATAATCAGTTAAAAAAGTCAAAAAAAAAAACTTTTTAAAATCTTATAAAATTCTTAGTGTTTAGTGTTTAGGGTTTAGGTCTTATAACACTTCAATAAATTCTTTTAATAAACACTTTAAAAAGGTTAAAAAACATGTTTTAAAGTGTTATAAAATTCTGAGGGTTTAGAGTTTAAAATGTTATAAAATGCTTAGGGTTTAAAGTTTAGAATTTACGGTTTACAAAACTTTATTAATCCTTTTAATAGACAGATAGAAAAAAGTTACAAAACACTTGTTAAAAAGTTATAAAATGCTTAGGGTTTAGGTTTGAGGGACACTTTAGTAAATTCTTTTAATAAACACTTTAAAAAAACTTACAAAACTCTTGTTAAAATCCTATAAAATTCTTAGGGTGTATGTTTTAGGGTTTAGGGTTTATAACACTTTAGTAAACGCTTTTAATAAACAATTAAAAAAAGTTACAAAACACTTATTAAAATGTTAAAATGTTTATGGTTTAGCATTTTAAAATGTTACAAAATCCTTTCTAAATTGTAATAAAATGCCTATGGTTGAGGGTTTATAACAATTTTGTAAATTCTTTAAATAAACACTTAAAAAAACTTACAAATGCTTGTTAAAATGTTATAGAATACTTAGGGTTTGGGGTTTAAAATGTTATAAAGTGCTTTTGGTTTAGGGTTTAGGGTTTCTTGTGGCTTTTGGGGTTTAGGGTTTTTTAGGGTTTAGGTTTTTTTAGGGTTAGGTTTTTTAGGGTTTAGGGTTTTTATGGTTTATGATTTTTTGGGGTTTTTAGGATTTAGGGTTTTTTAGGGTTTATGGTTTGAGGTTTAAGGTTAAGGGTTTAGGAATTATGGGTTTAGGGTTTATAGCACTTTAGTATATGGTTCTAGTAAAAACTTGAATAAAGTTACAAAACATATTTTAAAATGTTATAAAATCCTTAGGTTTTAGGGTTTGGGGTTTGGGGTTTAGGGCTTAGGATTTATGGTTTAGGTTTTGGAGTTTAGGGTTTAGAATTTATGAGACCTTAGTAAATGATTTTAGGTTTTGGAGTTTGGTGTTTAGGGTTTAGGTTTTATAAAAATTCAGTAAATTCTTTTAATAAACACTTAAATAAAAGCTACAAAACGATTTCTAAAAAGCTATAAAATTCTTAGTGTTTAGGTTTTACCGTTTGGAGATTACGGTTTGGGATTTAGGGTTATGGGTTTAGGGTTTATGGTTTAGGGTCTATGGTTTAGGATTTATAAAATTAACGTTACAAAACGCTTTTTAGAATATTAAAATAAAGTTAGTGTTTAGGGTTTAGGTTTAGGGTTTATGGTTTAGGGTTTAGGGTTTAGGATTTATAACACTTTAGAAAATTATTTTAATAAACACTTATATAAAGTTTAAAATTATTTTTAAAATGTTATAAAATGATTAGGGTTTAGGTTCTATGGTTTGAGTGTTTAGGGTTTAGGTTTCAAGTTTATGGTTTAAGGTTTATAACACTTTAGTAAATGCTTTTAACAAACACTTGAATAAAATTTACAAAACACTTTTTAAAATGTTGTAAAATTCTTAGGGTTTAGGTTTTAGGGTTTATAACACATTAGTAAATGATTTTAATAAACACCTAAATAAAAATTAGAAAACACTTTTTAAAATGTTATAAAATACATAGGGTTTAGGTTTTATGGTTTCAGGTGTAGTGTTTGGGACATAGGGTTTAGGTTTTATAACACTTTAGTAAATTATTTTAATAAACACTTAAATAAAGGCCACAAAACGATTTTTAAAATGTTTGAAAAGGATTAAGGTTTAGGGTATATGGTTTAGGGTTTGGGGTTTATGGTCTAGAGCTTAGGTTTTAGGGTTTATAAAAATTTAAATAAAAGTTACAAACCACTTTTCAAAATGTTATAAAATACAGGGTTTAGGGTTTTGGGTTTTGGGTTTAGGTTTTAGGGTTTAGGGATTAGGGTTTATAACACTTTAGAAAAGGCTTTTAATAAACACTTAAATGAAAGTTTCAAAATGCTTTTTAAAATGTTATAAAATGATTAGTATTTAGGGTTTGGTGTTTGGAGTTTGAGGTTTAGAGTTTGGGGTTCATGTTTTAGGATTTAGGTTTTATAAGGATTTAGTAAATTCTTTTAATAAAGTCTTAAATAAAAGTTAAAAAATTCGTTTTAAAATGTTATAAAAGAATGGTATGGGTAAGGCTACCTAATCTCCCGCTTCATTTTTGGCACCACCAAGTCTTAGAAGGCATTGGAAACTCTTTGGGAAGGTTCCTAAAGACAGACCGAGAAAGAATGGACAAAAGAATATTCACATTTGCTCGTATTTTTATGCAGATTGATCTAAGTAAAGGTCTCCTAGATTGTATTAACCTTAAACACAAATATTTTAAGTGCATACAGTGATTAGATTTTGAAAATACTTCTTTTCGATGCAGGGTTTTCCATCAAACAGGGCACTTACAAAACACATGCAAACAAGCAAAGAAAAGAACAAAGAAGAGAATGCAAAAGAAAAAAAGATGGAAATTTCCAGAACCTGCATCATCAAATGATGAGGATGAAGAAATGGATGAAACCCAACAACATCAGGAGACAAAAAAACAACAAGGATCTCAAGAAGTTGGAGAAGAAAAGGAGGAAGAACAGAACAAACAATCAGAGAATCCAATCAACTCAGTGGTTGTTCCAATCCTTGAAACTCAAGTAGACGGGAATAACAAAAATCAAGGCATAGGTGGAACCAAGCGATCTCATGTATCTAAAAGCTTTGATTCATACAGAGATGCCCCAAACCTTACAAGAAATAATTAGTTGGCAATCGTTATTTCCGATCCATTGCTTGGTATCTGGCAAAAAGTCCAAAAGAAAAAAGGCAAAAAAGAAAAGTCCAGTTTATCTGGCAATTTGTAATTTTATTTTTATTTCTATTTTTTGGTAGCTTCGCTACTATGTGTGTGTCTTGCACACGGGTCCTATGGGACAACTCTTGAATGCATTATGCATCTACCCAATGTAACTTTTCATTTTATTAATAGAAAGTTACTGATTTTTTCCTTGGAAAAAACAATTATGAAAACAATGTTTTAATGAACATTATGAATTGATGTGTCGTTCACTGATCATTTAATTTATATAACTATGCTAGTGTTAAATATATTTAATAAATGAAAATATATTAAACTATAGTTTTATGGCGAGAGGTATCATTATTACAAATAAAAAAGAGATATCATTATTACAAATAAAAAGAGATATCATCATGCCAATTTCATCTTATGATTTGTCATTAAAAATCATTATGTCATAGATGTTTTCACATGGTCATGGAGTACAAAATGTTTCTTATTATTTATAAATATATTAATTATTTGCATTTCTTTTAGATAATATATTTGTAATTCATATTATTTGTTAATTATTAATATTTATTTTTTAAATAATATTTAAAATGTATTAATACATATTTTTAAAATAACATAGACGTCCATGGATTCCCAAAGGAATCCTGAATCTGATCTGGAAAAAAACCCTAACCCAAAACCCAAAACCCTACACCCTGAAACCCAAAGCATAAACCCTAAACCATAAATGCTAAGCATTTTATAACATTTCAAAAGATTTTTTTTATTTTATTTTATTTTATTTAAATGTTTACTAAAAGATTTTACAAAAGTGTTATAAACCCTATTTTCAAAACCCTAAACCCCAAATAATAAACCTCAAACCCTTTACTCTAAAGCATAAAGACTAAGCATTTTATAACATTTTAAAAAGTAGTCTGAAACTTTTATTTAATTTTTTATCAAAAGCATTTGCTCAAGTGTTATAAACCCTAAACCTGAAACTTGAAACCCTAAAGCCTAAAGCGTAAACCATAAGTCATAAGCATTTTATAACATTTTAAAAATAGTTTTGTAACTTTTATTTAAGTGTTTATTAAAAGCATTTACTAAAGTGTTATAAACCCTAAAATCTAAACCCTAAACCCTAAATCTAAAACCCAAAACCCAAAACCCTAAGCATTTTATAATGGTTCAAAAATCATTTTGGAACTTTTATTTAAGTCTTTATTAAAAGCAATTACTAAGGCCTTATAAAGTTTAAACCCTAAAACCCAAAGGCCAAACCGTAAACACTAAACCCTAAGCATTTTATATCATTTTAAAATGAATTTTGTAACTTTTATTTAAGCTTTTATTAAAGTCATTTACTAAAGTCTTATAAACCATAAACCCTAAATGTTAAACCACCCTAAACCCTAAAACCCAAACCCTAAACATTGAACCCTAAACTATAATCATTTTATAACATTTTAAAAATCAATTTGTAACTTTTATTACAGTGTTTATTAAAATAATTTACAAAAATGTTATAATCCCTAAACACTAAACCCTAAAACCTAAACCCTAAAGCTGAAACCCTAAACCCTAAACCATAAATCCTAAACTCTAAGAATTTTATAACATTTTGAAAAGTGTTTTGTAACTTTTATTTAAGTGTTTATTAAAATCATTTACTAAAACCTTATAAATCCTAAACTACAAACCCTAAACCGTAAGCATTTTATTACATTTCATAAAGAGTTTTTTAACTTCAATTTAAGTGAATATTAAAAGAATTTATTAAATCCTTATAATCTCTAAATCCTAAAACATGAACCCTAAACCCTAAACCCCAAACCCCAAAAACCAAACCCTAAATACTAATTATTTTATAGAATTTTAAAAAGCATTTTGTAACTTCCATTTAAGTGTTTATGAATATAATTTTCTAAAGTGTCATAAACCCTAAACTCTAAACCCTAAAACCTAAACCCAAAATCCTAAACACTAAACACTAAGTATTTTATAACATTTTGAAAAGTGCTTTGTAACTTTTATTTAACTTTTTATTAAAATAATTTACTAAATTGTTATAAGCCCTAAAACCTAAGCCCTAAACTGTAAACCCTATACCCTAAACCTTAATCTTCTTCAAAAATTTTAAAAATCATTTTGTAGCTTTTATTTCAGTGTTTATTAAAATAATTTACTAAATTTTTATAAAACCTAAACCCTAAGCCCTAAACACTACACCTGAACCCCTAAAACCTAAAGCCTATATATTTTATAACATTTTAAAAAGTGTTCTCTACATTTGATTTAGTTTTTTATTAAAAGCATTTACTAAAGTGTTTTAAACCCTAAAACCTAAACCCTAAGCATTTTACAACATTTTAAAAAGTGTTTTAAACTTTATTTAACTGTTTATTAAAAGAATTTACTAAAGTGTTATAATGCCTAAACCCTAAACCATAAACCATAAACCCTAAACCTAAACCATAGACACTAATTTTATTTTACTATTTTGAAAAGTGTTTTCTAACTTTAGGGTTATAAATCCTAAACCATAGACCCTAAACCATAAACCCTAAACCCTAAACCCTAAACCTAAAACCCTAAATCCCAAACTATAAACCGCAAATGGTAAACCTTAAACACTAAGAATTTTATAACATTTTAGAAAGCGTTCAGTAACTTTTATTTAAATGTTTATTAAAAGAATTTACTAATGTGTTATAAAACCTAAACCCTAAACCGCAAACCCCAAACCCTAAAATCATTTACTAAGATCCTATAAACCCTAAACCCTAAAGCCTAAAGATTGAAAGCATTTTCTAAGGTCTTATAAACTCTAAAACCTAAACTTCAAAACCTAAACCCTAAACCCTAAGCCCTAAACCCTAAACCCTAAAACCTATGAATTTTATAACATTTTAAAAAGTGTTTTGTAACTTTTATTTAAGTGTTTACTAAAACCATTTACTAAAGTGTTATAAACCCTAAACCCCTATTCCCTAAACCCTTAACCTTAAACCCCAAACCTTAAACCCTAAAAAACCTTAAACCCTAAAAAACCATAAACCAAAAAAACCCTAAACCCTAAAAAACCCTAAACCCCGAAAACCTCAAAAAACCCTAAACCCTAAACCAAAATCACTTTATAACATTTTAAACCCCAAACCCTAAACCCTTAGTATTTTATAACATTTTAACAATTTTTGTAAGTTTCTTTTAAGTGTTTATTTAAAGAATTTACTAAATTGTTATAAACCCCGAACCCTAACAATTTTATTACAATTTAGAAATTCTTTTGTAAAAGCAATAAACCCTAAAAACTTTATAACATTTTAATAATTGTTTTGTAACTTTTTTAAGTGTTTATTAAAATCATTTACTAAAGTGTGATAAACCATGACCCTAAGAATTTTATTACAATTTAGAAAGCATTTTGTAACATTTTAAGAACCTAAACACTAAACATTTTGTAACATTTTTTAAGTGTTTATTAAAAGAATTTACTAAATTGTTATAAACCCTAATCCCTAAGAATTTTATTACAATTTAGAAAGCGTTTTGTAACATTCTAGTAAGCGCTTTGTTTTAACAAGAGTTTTGCAAAAAAATTTCACGTGTTTATTAAAAGAATTTACTAAAGTGTCCCTCAAACCTAAATCCTGATCATTTTATAACTTTTTTTCAGTGTTTATTAAAAGCATTTACAAAAGTGTTATAAACCATAAACCCTAAAACATACACCCTATAAATTTTATAAAATTTTAACAAGAGTTTTGCAAATTTTTTTCACGTGTTTATTAAAAGAATTTACTAAAGTGTCCCTCAAACCTAAATCCTGAGCATTTTATAACTTTTTAGCAAGTGTTTTGTAACTTTTTTCTAAGTGTTTATTAAAAGGATTACTAAAGTTTAATAAAACCTAAACCCTAAACTCTAAACACTAAGTATTTTATAACATTTTAAACCCTAAACCCTGAGCATTTTATAATATTTTAAAAAGTGTTTTTTAACCTTTTTTAAGTGTTTATTAAAAGAATTTGTTGAAGTGTTATAAGACCTAAACCCTAAACCCTAAACACTAAGCATTTTATAACATTTTAAAAAGCATTTTTTAACTTTTTTTAAGTGTTTATAAAAGGAAATTACTAAGTCTTGTGAACGCTAAACCCCAAAACTAAACTCTAAGCATTCAACGAAATTTTAACAAGATTTTTCTAACTTTTTTTTAAGTGTTTATTAAAAGCATTTACTAAAATGTTATAAAACCTAAATCCTAAACCGTATATATTTTATAACATTTTAAACCAAAAACCCTAAACCCTAAAGCCTAAACTGTAAACCCTAAGTATATTATAACATTTTAACAATCGTTTTCTTACATTTTTAAGTGTTTATTAAAAGCGTCTACTAAACTGTTATAAAACCTAACCCTTAAACCATGAGCATCTTATAGAATTTTAAATCCTACCCCTAAAGCCTAAGCATTTTATAACATTTTAACAAGTGTTTAGTAACTCTTTTTATGTTCTTATTAAAAGAATTTATAAAAGTGTCATAAATCCCAATCCCTAAACCATAAACGCTATCCCTAAACACTAAGAATTTTATAACATTTAAAAATACATTTTTGTAACTTTTTTAAGTGTTTATTAAAAGAATTTAAAAAAGCGTTATAACGCTAAACCTGAAACCCTAAGAATTTATAACATTTTAACAAGCGTTTTGTAAATTTTATTTAAGTGTTTATTAAAATAATTTACTAAAGTGTTATAAACCCTAAACCCTAAACCCTAAACACTAGACCCTGAACCACAAACCCCAAACCCTAAAACCTAAGCATTTTATGATCTATTAAAATAATTTTGTAACTTTTATTTAAGTGTTTATTAAAAGAATTTAATAAGGTGTTATAAAACCTAAACCCTAAACCCTAAACACTAAGAATTTTATAACATTTTAGAAAGTGTTCTGTAACTTTTATTTAAGTGTTTATTAAAAGAATTTACAAAAGTGTTATAAAACCTAAACCCTAAACCCCAAACCCTAAAATCATTTACTAAGGTCTTATAAACCCTAAAACTTAAATCCTAAAGCCTAAAGCTTGAAATCATTTCCTAAGGTCTTATAAGCTCTAAACCCTAAACTCCAAAACCTAAACCCTAAACCCTAATCCCTAAACCCCAAACCCTAAAACCTGAGGATTTTATGACATTTTAAAAAGTGTTTTGTAACTTTTGTTTAAGTGTTTACTAAAACCATTTACTAAAGTGCTATAAACCCTAAATCCCTAATCCTGAAACCCTTAACCTTAAACCCCAAATGCTAAACCCTAAAAAAACAATAAACCATAAAAAATCCTAAACCCCAAAAACCACAAAAAACCCTAAACCCTAAAACAAAAGCACTTTATAAAATTTTAAACCCCAAACCCTAAACCCTAAGTATTTTATAACATTTTAACAAGCGTTTGTAACTTTTTTTTAAGATTTTATTTAAAGAATTTACTAAATTGTTATAAACCCTGAACCCTAAGAATTTTATTACAATTTATAAAGTGTTTTGTAACATTTTAAAACACTAAACCCTAAACATTTTATAACATTTTAATAAGTGCTTTGTAACTTTTTTTAAGTGTTTATTAAAAGAATTTACTAAAGTGTTATAAACCCTAAACCCTAAAACATACACCCTAAGAATTTTATAAAATTTTAACAAGAGTTTTGTAAAAAAATTTAAAGTGTTTATTAAAAGAATTTACTAAAGTGTCCCTCAAACCTAAAACCTAAGCATTTTATAACATTTTAAACCCTGAACCTTGATCATTTTATAACATTTTGAAAAGTGTTTTTTAACCTTTTTTAAGTGTTTACTAAAAGAATTAATTGAAGTGTTATAAGACGTAAACCCTAAACCCTAAACACTAAGCATTTTATAACACTTTAAAAAACGTTTTCTTAACTTTTTTTAAGTGTTTATAAAATTATTTTCTAAAGTCTTGTGAACCCTAAACCCTAAACCTTAACCATTTTATAACATTTTAAACCCTAAACCTAAACACTAAGCATTCAATGACATTTTAAAAAGATTTTTGTAACTTTTTTGAAGTGTTTATTAAAAGCATTTACTAAAATGTTATAAACCCTAAATCCTTAACTGTAAACATTTTATAACATTTTAAAACCAAAACCCTAAACCCTAAAGCATAAACTATAAACGCAAAGTATTTTATAACATTTTAACAAGCGTTTTCTTACTTTTTTAAAGTGTTTATTAAAATCTTTTACTAAAGTGTTATAAACCCTACACCCTAAACCATGAGCATTTTATATAATTTTAAATCCTAAACCCTAAAGCTTAAGCATTTTATAGCATTTTAAGAAGCGTTTTGTAACTTTTTTTTTAATGTTCTTATTAAAAGAATTTATCAAATTGTTATAAATCCAAAACCATAAACCCTATCCCTAAACACTAAGAATTTTATAACATTTTAAAATAGATTTTTGTAACTTTTTTAAGTGTTTATTAAAAGAATTTAATAATGTGTTATAACCCTAAACCCTAAGTATTTGGTAACATTTTAACAAGAGTTTTTGATGCAAGAGCATCTAGTTGATGGGTCATCATGGCAGAAGTTTGTTTGATCTCTGAGAGGACTGAGAGGAAAATTGCAAGTGAACACTATATTCGTTTCTTTTGTTGTTATTTTAATTTGGTAAAGAAACAATATTTAGGAAGGTAGAAGGTTAATTAGTCAAACTATTGCAAATAATTGTTTTTGTTTTTGTTTTCATGTTAACTTTTATAGATTGTAGCATAGGGAAAGTAAACAGTTTTAGAACTCAAAAGAACTATCAAAATGTAACCAATAGAATGTAACCAACAAGAGTTAGAAGAAACAATTTCTAGGAAATTATTGAAAAAGAGACAGAATTTATTATAACATGTTCGGCCTTTTTAGAAGGAGAAATATAATAAAATATCTTTGAGCACACAGACTACTTTCTAATATCCTACAGCTGTCTGTCTATCATTTGTTAAATTGCCTGATATAGGGAAAGCACATTCTCTGGTATTTATTCTACTAGCATATATACACATGTATTGCTCTATTTGTACTGATCAACACAGATCGATAAATAAACAAGCAAGCTTGCAAATATAACCACGAAGGATGTTACAGAAATGAGATCACACAGTTCCAGAAATTTATCGATCAAAAGAACGCAGAGGGTTCCTGGAAGTTTTATACATTTCAAGCAGTAAAGACAAAGACAAGTAGCATACATTTCAAGGAGCAAAGATAGAGACAAGTCGCATACATTTCGAGCTATGAAGACAAAGGCAAGTCACACAGGTATTTCTGAAGAATAAACCCTCTTATTCACAAAGTAATCACGGGTCCTCTATTCTAAATACATACAGACACAAAATCTATGTTCAATATACATATTGTCCATGTGAATAATGTTGTACAAGTTTCAATGATTTTGTCATAGTAGACGAGTTTAGAAACCCTAGCCGTAATCCAAACCTACATCAACTACCCATAAATGAAACAATGCAAGTCTAGCAGACCTCGACTACATACGGACGGGCAGTCAAAAGTCTCCAAAGCCAACTACTGTAACCCTAGCCAACGACAAAAATAAAATAAGTTACCAGGATGACAAGGAGCGACTATACCTGGGTCTAGCCAGCATGCCAAGAAGCCGGAGCCAAAACCCTCCACAACAAACCCACCTGCAACGATAGACACCAACAACAAAGCGTGAGCATTCTGTGATAGAGAAAGAAGAGACGGAAAAAAATATATCGAGACAAGGGTTTCAAACTTACATTGCAAAAACAGGGCACCTACATTGCAGTGACTGAGGGTCACTCTACTCAAGAAGGAGAAAGTGAGTTAGACCAAAGCATGAAGATGAGGAAGGAATGATAGCAGAGAACGAATCCTTACCTTGTCATTGCAGAAGAAACCGAAGCCAAAGACCCTGAGACCACAACCTGTCCAAGGAACAGAGTAATGTGACTAGAGAGCTTAAAGAACAATTAAATAGAAGAAGCCAAGACAAGAACAGTAGCATAAGCCCAGCAAAACAACCAACAATAACCTTGTACATAGAAAAATCATTAAATATTTTCAAGTAAGCTACTATCCATAACTCAGCAGAGAGATTAAGTGCGAGGTGGAGAAACAAGCAAAGGAAAACCAGTGTCAAAAAGAGTCTCTTACCAGACGAAGAAGTCAAATGACTTTCCAGGTCGAAGGCCGAACCAAAACACCAGGAGCAGCATAAAGTTTTACAGTGAAAATCACATAGAAGGACCATACCGTGAAACCCTCAACCTCAACAACTCGATGAGAAAAATGACCGAGAGATAGGGTTTGAGGACCTATTACCACGGTGAGAGTGATACGTTCGAGGAGTGGACATTTGTCCAAGAACCAGCAGTGTAGGTACAAGTCATAAGTACCAAGTAACAAAAAAATATTATATAATTGTAATCAACTACCGAATGAACAAATCTCTCATTTAATCAAACAACTCATCATTTAAATCCATTCATAATACTTTATTAATGTTGGTAAGTGTGATGAGGGGCTGGATCCATCAAGTGGTATCAGAGCAGGAAATTGAAAGTGCTAGAATATGGAAGTTGGAAGATGAGGACATGGGAGAGGTGTGTGTAGAGTAGCAGATGAAGGAATGAGGGAAGAAATAAGCATCCTTACTACTCGTTTGGAGGCACTGGAAGCAGGAAGGAGAAGAGATCTAGAAATATGAGATGATAGTGAGGAATAATCCATAGTTACAACATATGGATTGGATGAGGAAGGGCCAGAGATGAGGTTGTTGAGGTCGGTCCTGTTGGCCAGTAGCAAGCCCAAACCGGAGATTCCAAATTACAATGGCAGCCTATCCACAAAAGTTCTATTGGAATGGGTAAGTGAGTTGGACAAGTATTTTGAATGTGAAGAGGTCAGCGAGGACTAGAGTGTCAAGTTCGCTGCAAAAAAGTTGAAGGGACACACAACCCTGTGGTGGGATAGTGTTCAAGCAGAGAGAAAAAGGATGAACAAGTTACCGATAAAGAAGTGGTAAAGTATGGTGGCCAAGTTGAAAGGTAGACTTCTGCCTAAGGATTACCAGGTTGCACTGTATCAACAAGTGCAAAATTTAAGACAAAAAGGAATGACAGTAAGGGAGTATACAAAAGAATTCTACCGAGTAAACTTGAGAGTTGGTTACACCGACGACACCCCGGAGAAGACAACAAGATATGTAAATGTTTTTAGACTGGAAATATTAGATGAAATCAGCATTCATTCCCCGAAAAATATAGAAGAAGCCTATTAGAGTGCTATGAAGGCTGAGGAAATGATTACTAGAAAACAAAATGATAGGAGAGGACGGGGAACCGGCAGAGGACGAGGACAATACTATGGCACAGGACGAACTTCCAGAAATAGCAAAGAGGGTAGCAGCTCCAAGGCTTCAGGAATAGTAGAAAAAGGAGTCAACACTAGAGGTGGCAGGCCATATCAGCGAGGAAGAGGGAATGGCTGAGGTAGAGGAGCTAATTAGCAGTGCTACAGGTGCCACAAGTGGGGGCACAAATATTTTGAATTCCTTGAAGCGGAACAAGCTGGCCAGAGAAAAACATTTGTTGCATAGCCTGAGGAAGCTGAGGCACCACCCGAAGAAGCAGAAAATGTACTGAAAATGGGGGAGGCCTTGGTTCTGAGCAAAGTGTTGCTAAAACCAGCCAAAGAAACAGTTGAATAGACCCAACAGAAAGCATTATTTCGGACAATTTACAAATCACATGGAAAGTGTTGCAAGTTGATCATCGACAACGAGAGTATAGATAATTTGGTTACCACTGAGATGGTAGAGAAGTTGGGTTTGAAGTGGTTAAAGCAACCCTCCCCTTACAAGGTGTTGTGGCTTCATAAAGGCCACCAAATATTGGTTGATGAACAGTGTGAAGTTGAATTCCACATTGGCAGGTACAAAGACAAAGTTATCTTTGATATTATGCCAATGGATGTGTGTCACATACTGCTAGGAAGACCACAACAGTATGATTAGAAGGTAGTACACGATGGGAAAACAAACTGCTACAAGTTTGTTAAAGATGGGATCAAACACACACTTGTACCCATCAAGCAGGAGGAGACAACAAAAGAAAGCGAGAAGAAAGCATTGCTAATAGGTGGGAAATATTTTTTGAAATAGATCGAGGAAAATGAAATGAACTATGCTATTGTGAGGAGGGAAAAGATAGTGTTGTTGTATAGAGAAATGTCTAATTTTCTTATAGAAATTCAGTAGATGTTGTAGGAGTTCAGTGACATTGTAGTTGATGATTTGCCGGAAAAGTTACCTCCCAAAAGAAGCATCAGTCATCATATGGACTTTATACCCAGAGCAAGCCTACCAAATAAGGTAGCATATCGGATGAGCCCAAAAGATAATGAGGAGATCAGGAAATAGGTGTAGGAGTTGTTAGATAAATGGATGAGAAGGGAAAGCTTGAGCCCTTGTGTAGTACCAACAGTTCTCACTCCCAAGAAAGGAGGAGAATGGCGGATGTGCACGGATTCACGAGCCATCAATAAAATCACCATTAGGTACATATTTTCACTACCATGGATGGATGATATGATGGATTGCTTAAGTGGGGCAGCATACTTCACGAACATTGATCTAAAGAGTGGCTATCATCAGATCCAAATCAGGGAAGGAGATGAGTGGAAGACAACCTTCAAGACTAATGAAGGGTTGTAGAGTGGCTGGTCATGCCGTTCGATTTGAGTAACGCCCCTAGTACTTTTATGCGATTGATGAACGAAATGCTGAAAGAGTTCATTGACAAGTTTGTGACAGTTTACCTTGATGACATATTAATTTTCCACAGGACGAAGGAGGAGCACCTTCGACATGTTCGAAGAGTGCTAGAGAAACTACATCAGAATAAACTGTTGATAAATTTAAAAAAATGTACTTTCCTACAAAGAGAACTGGTTTATCTGGGCTTTGTAATTGCAGAAAATGAGTTGAAGATGGACCCATAAAATATTGCAGCAATCATTAACTAGCCATCCCCGAAAAGCCTGTTTGAGGTATGTAGTTTCCATGGGCTGGCGAGTTTTTATCGCAAATTTATAATAAATTTCAGTGAAATCTACGCGCCTATGTTGGACATTATTAAAAAGGCAAGTCATCCTTTTTGTTGGACTAAGGTAGTAGAGTAAAGCTTTCAGATCCTAAAGAAGAAAATTACAAAAAGGCCAATTTTAAGGTTACCAGATTTTAATAAGCTTTTCCAGGTTCATTGTAATGCAAGCAGTACATCTATTGGCGTTGTATTTAGCCAAAAAGACAAACCTGTTGCATTTTTTAGCGAGAAGTTGAACGAAAGCAGGTAGAAGTATTCATCCTATGGTAAGGAATTCTATGATGTTGTCCAAGCTCTAAAGAATTGGAGACGCTATCTGTTGGGGAGTGAATTTGTGTTATTTTCCAATAATTCAGCGCTGCAATATGTGATGCAACAACATAAATTGAACCACAAGCACGCAAAATGGGTTGAATATTTGGAGAGTTTCACCTTTGCGTTGAAACACATCAGCAGGCAGGCTAATAAGGTGGCAGATGCTTTGAGCAGAAGAGCCTTGCTCTTACAGGAAAGTATGATACAAGTGTTGGGTTTCGAGAATTTGAAAGACTTGTATCAGACTGACACATATTTCAAAAAGGCTTATGAAGCCTATCAAAATCCCTTGCTGAGGAACAATAGTCCTTGGTTGGACTACAACTTGTAGGAGAAGCTACTGTTTAAAGGGGGACAACTATGTATTCCTGATTCTTTGATGAGAGAAAATATTATTCGGGAGAAGCATAGTGGAGGTCTAGCCAGACATTTTGGCATAGACAAAACTTTACATCAGCTCGGACACTTCTATTACTGGCTAAGAATGCAAAGGGATGTGCAGCGATATGTGAGTAGGTGTAAAGTCTGCCAATTGGCGAAAGGACATCGTCAAAACACCGAACTTTACACACCACTTCCTGTTCCAAGTAGACCATGGGACTCAGTCAGCATTGACTTTGTCTTACAACTACCTAGAGCACAGCGAGGTTATGACTAGGTGATGGTGGTGGTAGACAGGATTTCAAAAATGGCCCATTTCATCCCTTGTCAAAAAACTAGTGATGCCACTCATGTAGCTCACCTTTTTTTCACAGAGACTGTTACCTTACACAGCCTACCCAGATCTATTATTTCTGATAGGGACGTAAAATTCATGAGACAATTTTGGTGCACCCTGTCGAAGAAGTTGGACATGCAATTGAAATTCAACTCTACATATCATCCGCAGACTGACGGGCAAATGAAAGTGGTGAACAGGAGTTTTGGAAACTTGTAACAGAGCTTGATTGGGGAAATTCTCAGTTATGGGATCGTGCAATCACTCAAGTAGAATTCACTTATAACGATTCACCGAACCACAACACTGGACACAGTCCATTTCAAATCATGTATGGCATGCATCCTCGTGGAGTACATGAGTTGCGGGATCTGGGAAAATTGGAGAAGAGAAGTGATGATGGCGAGGATTTTTCCAAAGTGATGAATGAACTACACGAACAGGTGAAATCAAAGTTGCAGGACAACATTCAGAAATACAAATAGCAGGTAGAAGAAACAGTTTCCAACAGTAGTTAGAAGAAACAGTTTCCAGGAAATTATTGAAAATGTGACAGAATTCATTGTAATAGGTTCGACCTTTTAGAAGGAGAAATCTAATAAAAATATCACTAAGCACACAGAATACTTTCTAATATCCTACATTTGTCTATCTATCATTTGTTAAATTTCCTGATACAGGGAAAGCACATTCTCTGGTATTTATTCTACTAGCATATATACACATGTATTGTTCTATTTGTACTAATCAACACAGGTCGATAAATCAACAAGCAAGCTTGCAAATATAACCACGGAGGACATTATAGAAACGAGGTCACATGGTTCCAGAAAATTATTGATCAAAAGAATGCAGAGGGTTCCTAGAAGTTTTATACATTTCGAGTAGTAAACACAGAGACAAGTCGCATACATTTTGAGTAGCAAAGACGGAGATATGTCGCATACATTTCGAGTAGTGAAGACAGAGACAAGTCACACATGTATTTCTGAAGAATAAACTGTATTTGCTTTATTCACAAAGTGATCACAATACCTCTATTCTAAATACATATAGTCACAAAATCTCTGTTCAATATACATACAATCCATGCGAATAATGTTGTACAAGTTTCAATGAGTTTGTCATAGTGGATGGGTTTAGAAACCCTGGCCGTAATCCAAACCTACAGCAACTACCCATAAACAAAACAGTGCAAGTCTAGCAGACCTCGACTACATATGGATGGGTAGTCAAAAGTCTCCACAACCAACTACTGTAACCCTAGCCAACGACGGAGATAAAACAAGTTACAAGGATGACAAGGTGCGACCCTGCCCGGGTCTACTTAGCACACCAAGAAGCTGGAGACAAAACCCTTCAGAATGAGCCCACCTACAATGACACACACCAATGACAAAGTGTGAGCTTTCTGTGATAGAGAAATAAGAGACAGAAAAAAATTATCGAGACAAGGGTTTCGAACTTACATTGAGGAAACAGGGCACCTAAGTTACAGTCATCGAGGGTCACTCTCCTCACGAAGGAGCGAGTGAGTTAGACCAAATCATGAAGAGGAGGAAGGAATTATAGCAGAGAACAAAGCCTTACCTTATCATTGTAGAAGAAACTAAAGCCGAAGACCCTGAGACCACAACTTGTCCAAGAAATAGAGTAATGTGACCAGAGAGCTCAAAGAACAGTTGAACAGAAGATGCCAAGACAAGATTAGTTGCATAAGCCCAACAAAACAACCGATAATAACCTTGTACATAGAAAAATCATTAAATCTTTTTAAGCAAGCTATTGTCCATAACTCAGCGGAGAGATTAAGTGCCAGGCAGAGAAACAAGCAAAGGAAAACCAATGTCAACAAGGTCTCTTACCAGACGGAGAAGTCGAATGAGTTTCTAGGTTGAAGGCTAAACCAAAACACCAGGAGCAGCATAAAGTTTGCAATGAAAATCACACAGAAGGACCATACCGTGAAACCCTCAATCTCAACAGCTCGATGAGAAAAATGACTGAGAGATAGGGTTTGAGGACCTATTACCAAAGAGGGAGTGATACGTTCGAGGAGTGAACATTTGTCCAAGAACCAGCATTGTAGGTACAAGTCATAAGTACCGAGTAACAAAAAAATATTAGATCATTGTAAACAATCGTCGAATGAACAAATCTCTCATTTAATCAAACTTCTCATCATTTATATCCATTCATAATCCTTTATTAACTTTGGTAAGTGTGAGAAGGAGCTGGACCCATTAGTTTTGTAGCTTTTATTTAAGTGTTTATTAAAAGAATTTACTAAAGTGTTATAAACCCTAAACCCTAAACCTTAAACACTAAACCCCAAACCCAAAACCATAAAACCTAAGAATTTTATGATATATTAAAAATAATTTTGTAACTTTTATTTAAGTGTTTATTCAAATAATTTACTAAGGTGTTATAAAACCTAAACCCTAAACCCCAAATCCTAAACCCTAAACCATAATCATTTAACAACATTTAAAAATTATTTTGTAACATTTTTTAAGTGATTATTAAATGCACTTAATAAATTTTTATAGACCCTAAACCCCAAACCCTAAACCCTAAACCCTAAACAATAAACCCTGAACCCTAAACCCTATAAAGTAAACCCTAAACCCTAAGCATTTTATAACATTTTTAAAAGCGATTTGTAACTTTTATTTAAATTTTTATTAAAAGAATTTACTAAATTTCTATAAACCTTAAACCGTACACCCTAAAATCGAAACCCCAAAACCAAAACCCTAAAAACCAAGCCCTAAACCCTAAACCAAAAACCCTAATAATTTTATAATAGTTTAAGAAGAATTTTGTAGCTTTTATTTAAGTGTTTATTAAAATAATTTACTAAAGTTTTATAAACCCTAAACAATAAACATAATACCCTAAACCCTAAACCCCAAAACCTAAACCCTAAACCATAAACCACAAACCCCAAACCTAAACCCTAAGCATTCAATGACATTTTAATAAGATTTTTGTAACTTTTTTTGAATTGTTTATTGAAAGCATTTACTAAAATATTATAAAACCTAAAACCTAAATCCTAAACCGTAAATATTTTATAACATTTTAAACCCAATACCCAAAACCCTAAAGCTAAACTCTAAACCCTAAGTATACTTTATCATTTTAACAAGCATTTTCTTACAATTTTTAGGTGTTTATTAAAAGCATTTACTAAAGTGTTATAAATCCTAAACCCTAAACCATGAGCATTTTATAGAATTTTAAATCCTAAACCCTAAAACCTAATCATTTGATAACATTTTAACAAGCGTTTAGTAACTCTTTTTATGTTCTTATTAAAAGAATTTATAAAAGTCATAAATCCCAATCCCTAAACCATAAACCCTATCCCTAAACACTAAGAATTTTATAACATTTAAAAATACATTTTTGTAACTTTTTTAAGTGTTTATTAAAAGCATTTAACAAAACGTTATAACACTAAACATGAAACCCTAAGAATTTTATACCATTTGAACAAGCATTTTGTAACTTTTATTAAAATGTTTATTAAAATAATTTACTAAAGTGTTATAAACCCTAAACACTAAACCCTATACCCCAAACCCTAAAACCTAAACATTTTATGATCTATTAAAAATAATTTTGTAACTTTTATTTAAGTGTTTAATAAAAGACTTTACTAAGGTGTTATAAAACCTAAACCCTAAATCCTAAACCATAAACCCCAAACCCTAGACCCTAAACCCTAATCATTTAATAACATTTTAAAAATTGTTTTGTAACCTTTTTTAAGTGTTTATTAAAAGCTCTTAATAAAGTTTTAGAAAGCATAAACCCTAAACCCTAAACGAGATTTATCTAAACTTGCATGATGTGAGCTCCATTAGCATTAAGTGCTCCAGTTATTTTCTATTGTTTCATATCTTAATTTCATCTCACACAAACCCTAGTTCCCAATAATCCACTCAAGCTTTAACCCTCGTATTACAAAAAAAAGGGCTACAATATGATTATATCAAGAAGATATGGATGATCTAGTGACTAAGTTGTGAGAATGAGGACACTCTCCCAGTTTTATAAGATAGGTCAGTTAGGAAAATAATATGAAATGGATCAAGTGCGCAACAACCTGATAAAAGTTCTTATGTTATATCCACATCAAGATAGTCTAGTGAATATTTAGAAGTGTCATGTGGTGGTTAGAATCCACCTCCAAGGTAGCGTGGTCTTTAAGGTTAGGATCCACATTTGAAGCACTCCTTGTTACATGGTTTTGTGATCTCTGAAAGAGGATCCAAACTTTAATTCTCCTCAACATGTCCTAATTCAAAACAAACTCCATGTATTGCACTCTCAAAGAAAGAAGTGGTTTTATTCCTGGTGCATGTTATGATTATCCAGACTTATGATAATACTAATATTGATATATTAACAATAATATTACTATATATTATACTAGTATTAATATATTAAGATTAATATTAATATATTTTATGTTGATTAATATAAAAAAATATGTTGTTATTTATATTACTTATATTAAGGCTATAATAGGGTTTATAACACTTTAGTAAATTATTTTAATAAACACATAAATAATAGTTACAAAACTCTTGTTAAAATGTTACAAAATACTTAGGGTTTAGGGTTTAGGGTTTAGGGTTATAACACTTTATTAAATGCTTTTAATAAAAACTTTAAAATGTTACAAAAATTTATTTTAAAACGTTATAAAATTCTTAGTGTTTAGGGATAGGGCTTATGGTTTAGGGTTTTGGATTTATAGCACTTTGATAAATTATTTTAATAAGAACATAAAAAAATTTACAAGACGCTTCTTAAAATGTTTTAAAATGCTTAGGCTTTAGGGTTTACAATTTAAAATTCTATAAAATGCTCATGGTTTAGGGTTTAGGGTTTATAACACTTAAGTAAATTCTTTAAATAAACACTTAAAAAAAGTAAGAAAACACTTGTTAAAATATTATAAAATACATTGCGTTTAGAGTTTAGACTTTAGGGTTTAGGGCTTTGGGTTTAAAATGTTATAAAATGCTTACGGTTTAATATTTAGGGTTTATAACCATTTAGTAAATTCTTTTAATAAACACTTCAAAAAAGTTACAAAAAGCTTGTTAATATGTCATTGAATGCTTAGGGTTTAGGTTTAGGGTTTAAAAATGCTATAAAATGCTCAAGGCTTAGGGCTCCCAAGGCTTTAGTAAATTCTTTTTATAATCAGTTAAAAAAGTTATAAAAAAAAAAAAAAAAAAAAAAAAAAAAAAAAAAAAACATTTTAAAATGTTACAAAATTCTTAGTGTTTAGTGTTTAGGGTTTAGGTCTTATAACACTTCAATAAATTCTTTTAATAAACACTTTAAAAAGGTTAAAAAACATGTTTTAAAGTGTTATAAAATGCTGAGGGTTTAGAGTTTAAAATGTTATAAAATGCTTAGGGTTTAAAGTTTAGAATTTACAGTTTACAAAACTTTATTAATCCTTTTAATAGACAGTTAGAAAAAAGTTACAAAACACTTATTAAAAAGTTATAAAATGCTTAGGGTTTAGGTTTGAGGGACACTTTAGTAAATTCTTTTAATAAACACTTTAAAAAAACTTACAAAACTCTTGTTAAAATTTTATAAAATTCTTAGGGTGTATGTTTTAGGGTTTAGGGTTTATAACACTTTAGTAAACGCTTTTCATAAACAATTAAAAAAAGTTACAAAACACTTATTAAAATGTTAAAATGTTTATGCTTTAGCGTTTTAAAATGTTACAAAACCCTTTCTAAATTGTAATAAAATGCCTATGGTTGAGGGTTTATAACAATTTTGTAAATTCTTTAAATAAACACTTAAAAAAAGTTACAAATGCTTGTTAAAACGTTATAAAATACTTAAGGTTTGGGGTTTAAAATGTTATAAAGTGCTTTTGGTTTAGGGTTTAGGATTTCTTGTGGCTTTTGGGGTTTAGGGTTTTTTAGGGTTTAGGGTTTTTTAGGGTTAAGTTTTTTAGGGTTTAGGGTTTTTATGGTTTATGGTTTTTTGGGGTTTTTAGGATTTAGGGTTTTTTAGGGTTTACGGTTTGGGGTTTAAGGTTAAGGGTTTAGGGATTATGGGTTTAGGGTTTATAGCACTTTAGTATATGGTTCTAGTAAAAACTTGAATAAAAGTTACAAAACACATTTTAAAATGTTATAAAATCCTTAGGTTTTAGGGTTTGGGGTTTAGGGCTTAGGATTTATGGTTTAGGTTTTGGAGTTTAGGGTTTAGATTTTATGAGACCTTAGTAAATGATTTTAGGTTTTGGAGTTTGGTGTTTAGGGTTCAGGTTTTATAACAATTTAGTAAATTCTTTTAATAAACACTTAAATAAAAGCTACAAAACGATTTCTAAAATGTTATAAGATTCTTAGTGTTTAGGTTTTACCGTTTGGGGTTTAAAGTTTGGGATTTAGGGTTATGGGTTTAGGGTTTAGGGTTTAGGGTTTATGGTTTAGGGTCTATGGTTTAGGATTTATAAAACTAATGTTACAAAACGCTTTTTAAAATATTAAAATAAAGTTAGTGTTTAGAGTTTAGGTTTAGGGTTTATGGTTTAGGGTTTAGGGTTTAGGATTTATAACACTTTAGTAAATTATTTTAATAAACACTTATATAAAGTTTAATATTATTTTTAAAATGTTATAAAATGATTAGGGTTTAGGTTCTATGGTTTGAGTGTTTAGGATGATGAGGATGAAGAAATGGATGAAACCCAACAACATCAGGAGACAAAAAAACAACAAGGATCTCAAGAAGTTGGAGAAGAAAAGGAGGAAGAACAGAACAAAAAATTAGAGAATCCAATCAACTCAGTGGTTGTTCCAATCCTTGAAACCCAAGTAGACGGGAATAAAAAAAATCAAGGCAGAGGTGGAACCAAGCGATCTCATGTATCTAAAATCTTTGATTCATACAGAGATGCCCCAAACTTTACAAGAAATAATTAGTTGGCAATCGTTATTTCTGATCCATTGCTTGGGATCTGGCAAAAAGTCCAAAAGAAAAAAGGCAAAAAAGAAAAGTCCAGTTTATCTGGCAATTTGTAATTTTATTTTTATTTATATTTTTTGGTAGCTTCGCTACTATGTGTGTGTCTTGCACACGGGTCCTATGGGACAACTCTTGAATGCATTATGCATCTACCCAATGTAACTTTTCATTTTATTAATAGAAAGTTACTAATTTTTTCCTTGGAAAAAACAATTATGAAAACAATGTTTTAATGCACATTATGAATTGATGTGTTGTTCACTGATCATTTAATTTATATAACTATGCTAGTGTTAAATATATTTCATAAATGAAAATCTATTAAACTATAATTTTATGGTGTAAGGTATCATTATTACAAATAAAAAAGAGATATCATTATTACAAATAAAAAGAGATATCATCATGCCAATTTCATCTTATGATTTGTCATCAAAAATCATTATGTTGTAGGTGTTTTCACATGGTCATGGAGTACAAAGTGTTTCTTATTATTTATAAATATATTAATTATTTGCATTTTTTTTAAATAATATATTTTTAATTCATATTATTTGTTAATTATTGATATTTATTTTTTAAATAATATTTAAAATGTATTAATACATATTTTTAAAATAACATAGACGTCCATGGATTCCCAAAGGAATCCTGAATTTGATATGGAAAAAAACCTTAAACCCTAAACCCAAAACCCAAAACCCTACACCCTGAAACCCAAAACATAAACCCTAAACCCTAAACCGTAAATTCTAAGCATTTTATAACATTTCAAAAGACTTTTTTTTTTAAATTTTATCTAAATGTTTACTAAAGATTTTACAAAAGTGTTATAAACCCTATTTTCAAAACCCTAAACCCTAAACCACAAACAATAAACCTCAAACCCTTAACTCTAAAGCATAAAGACTAAGCATTTTATAACATTTTAAAAAGTAGTCCGAAACTTTTGTTTAATTTTTTATCAAAATCATTTACTCAAGTGTTATAAACCCTAAACCTGAAACTCGAAACCCTAAATCCTAAAGCGTAAACCATAAGTCATAAGCATTTTGTAACATTTTAAAAATAATTTTGTAACTTTTATTTAAGTATTTATTAAAAGCATTTACTAAAGTGTTATAAACCCTAAAATCTAAACCATAAACCCTAAAACTAAAACCCAAAATCAAAACCCAAAACCCTAAACCCTAAGCATTTTATAATGGTTCAAAAAGCATGTTGAAACTTTTATTTAAGTCTTTATTAAAAGCAATTACTAAGGTCTTATAAAGTTTAAACCCTAAAATCCAAAGGCCAAACTGTAAACACTAAACCCTAAGCATTTTATATCATTTTAAAATGAATTTTGTAACTTTTATTTAAGCGTTTATTAAAGTCATTTACTAAAGTCTTATAAACCATAAACCCTAAATGCTAAACCACCCTAAACCCCACACCCTAAACATTGAACCCTAAACTATAATCATTTTATAACATTTTAAAAATCAATTTGTAACTTTTATTACAGTGTTTATTAAAATAATTTACTAAAGTGTTATAATCCCTAAACACTAAACCCTAAAACCTAAACCCTAAAGCTGAAACCCTAAACCCTAAACCATAAATCCTACACTCTAAGAATTTTATAACATTTTGAAAAGTGTTTTATAACTTTTATTTAAGTGTTTATTAAAATCATTTACTAAAACCTTATAAATCCTAAACCACAAACACTAAACCGTAAGCATTTTATTACATTTTATAAAGAGTTTTTTAACTTCTATTTAAGTGAATATTAAAAGAATTTACTAAATCCTTATAAACCCTAAATCCTAAAACATGAACCCTAAACCCTAAACCCCAAACCCCAAACACCAAACCCTAAATACTAATTATTTTATAGCATTTTAAAAAGCATTTTGTAACTTCCATTTAAGTGTTTATGAATATAATTTTCTAAAGTGTCATAAACCCTAAACCCTAAACCCTAAAACCTAAACCCAAAATCCTAAACATTAAGTATTTTATAACATTTTGAAAAGTGCTTTGTAACTTTTATTTAACTTTTTTATTAAAATAATTTACTAAATTGTTATAAGCCCTAAAACCTAAGCCCTAAACTATAAACCCTATACCCTAAACCTTAATCTTCTTCAAAAAATTTAAAAATCATTTTGTAGCTTTTATTTCAGTGTTTATTAAAATAATTTACTAAATTGTTATAAAACCTAAACCCTAAGCCCTAAACACTACACCTGAACCCCTAAAACCTAAAGCCTATGTATTTTATAACATTTTAAAAAGTGTTTTCTACATTTGATTTAGTTGTTTATTAAAAGCATTTACTAAAGTGTTATAAACCCTAAAACCTAAACCCTAAGCATTTTACAACATTTTAAAAAGTGTTTTAAACTTTATTTAACAGTTTATTAAAAGAATTTACTAAAGTGTTATAATGCCTAAACCCTAAACCATAAACCATGAACCCTAAACCTAAACCCTAAACACTAATTTTATTGTACTATTTTGAAAAGTGTTTTCTAACTTTAGGGTTTTAAATCCTAAACCATAGACCCTAAACCGTAAACCCTAAACCCTAAACCTGAAACCCTAAATCCCAAACTATAAACCGCAAATGGTAAACCTTAAACACTAAGAATTTTATAACATTTTAGAAAGCGTTCAGTAACTTTTATTTAAATGTTTATTAAAAGAATTTACTAATGTGTTATAAAACCTAAACCCTAAACCGCAAACCCCAAACCCTAAAATCATTTACTAAGATCCTATAAACCCTAAACCCTAAAGCCTAAAGATCGAAAGCATTTTCTAAGGTCTTATAAACTCTAAACCCTAAACTTCAAAACCTAAACCCTAAACCCTAAGCCCTAAACCCTAAACCCTAAAACCTATGAATTTTATAACATTTTAAAAAGTGTTTTGTAACATTTATTTAAGTGTTTACTAAAACCATTTACTAAAGTGCTATAAACCCTAAAACCCTATTCCCTAAACCCTTAACCTTAAACCCCAAACCCTAAAAAACCTTAAACCCTAAAACCTATGAATTTTATAACATTTTAAAAAGTGTTTTGTAACTTTTATTTAAGTGTTTACTAAAACCATTTACTAAAGTGCTATAAACCCTAAACCCCTATTCCCTAGACCCTTAACCTTAAACCCCAAACCCTAAACCCTAAACCCTAAAAACCCTAAAAAAACCATAAACCAAAAAAACCCTAAACCCTAAACCCCGAAAACCACAAAAAACCCTAAACCCTAAACCAAAAGCACTTTATAACATTTTAAACCCCAAACCCTAAACCCTTAGTATTTTATAACATTTTAACAAGCGTTTGTAAGTTTCTTTTAAGTGTTTATTTAAAGAATTTACTAAATTGTTATAAACCCTGAACCCTAACAATTTTATTACAATTTAGAAATTCTTTTGTAAAAACAATAAACCCTAAAAACTTTATAACATTTTAATAATTGTTTTGTAACTTTTTTTAAGTGTTTATTAAAATCATTTACTAAAGTGTGATAAACCTCGATCCCTAAGAATTTATTACAATTTAGAAAGCATTTTGTAACATTTTAAGAACCTAAACACTAAACATTTTGTAACATTTTTTAAGTGTTTATTAAAAGAATTTACTAAATTGTTATAAACCCTGATCCCTAAGAATTTTATTACAATTTAGAAAGTGTTTTGTAACATTCTAGTAAGCGCTTTGTAACTTTTTTTTAGTGTTTTTTAAAAGAATTTACTAAAGTGTTATAAACCATAAACCCTAAAACATACACCCTATGAGGCATAAATACATGTGGCATTTTGAACCTTTTACTCCAAATCTATTACAAGATCCGTACCCTATACCCATATCATTCTCGATTTCCCAGAAATAGTTTTGATCCTGATATAAGTTCTCTGGATATGAGATCGACTCTATGCCCTCTATGCTTGATGGATGGGGCCATAACCCCAGGGTGCATAAAACACTACTCTTCTCGTCGTTTGCTCGTTCTATTGGGTTGTTTCCATCATTGTTGAATGCATATTTTTACTTTCCATGCAGTGCATGTCCATTTCTTATACATGGAAATGCCATTACAGAGTCGTAGAAATCCAAGAAGGGGAAGACGCATTGTCTACATCTCCTCTCTCCTCCCGTACGCGGATCTGGGTGATTTTCTCCCGCAACCCTGAATTTATTTATTTATTTATTATTATTATTATTATTATTTATTTAATTTAATTTAATTTTTATTATATATATATATATATATATATATATATATATATATATTGAATTTTTCTGCATGCCTCCTTCCATGCAGGTTTTCCCATTGTCATGAACGCATGCAGAGATGGCTGAAGGAAACAGTAGGATCTGCTGAGCAGAGGTCCGAATCAAAACAGAACACTGAGATCCACCACATACTTAATGATGGCCACACTAGGTCGCGCTTCGGCTTCTTGATTGGGCTTGAAGACTAAATCACGAATGATAACTCGAACTACATAACCGTGATCTAGCAGCAACTTCACCAACCATGAGGCGATGAATCTCGAGGCTCATGTAACGTAGATTAGTCTCCCGCTCCTGGTTATTGCCTCCATCGCTCCCATAAAGTTGATCATCTCTAATGATTGACATTGTTTTCATAATACATTTCACAATATCCATATTTTAAAAAATCATAAAAAATAATTAAATTATTATTATCATTATTATTATAATATAAATAATTAACATATCAGTTAAATATATATACATTTAAAAAAATATGTAACATGATTCTTGACTATGGAGATTTTTTTTAATAATAACTAATAATTTTATATTAAAAGGTTGAGATTCAAACTGAGAAGTTACATGTCATTATTTTCAGGAGAGACACTCTCCATGGTTCCTAGTTCAAAATGTGTGTCATTCCTATGAGCCAAAATTTCCTTTCTACATTTCCATATCTAATTAGGCTACAACAACTTTTGTAACATCTCCAAAAACTATCTTTTAGAAAACAAAAAGAGAAATACATTTAAAGGTTGAAGAGAAATTTGACCCCATATCAAGCATTGTCTTCTTTAGTAGTTTCCCACGGCCCCTTATTCACATGTCTATTTGTGCCATGTACCAAATTACCCTCCATGATTTTGACATCTTTCCTAGTTGCCAAGTCATGATTGAGCTGAATTTTTGTATGGAAAGCTATCTTCTAATATTGCTTGTCAGAGAAAATATTTACTTCGACTAATAAATCCTTATAGGCCATGTTTACCAATAAGACCACTGAGCCCTAGAAACTAACCATAGAGGGCACTCAAAGTTTGAATTGCACAAATTTTTCCAAACTGTAGACTTCCAAACCTTTCTAAGAATTTGGAGCTTAGAGCGAGTTTTATCAAGGGCTCAATTCCAATCGCAAAAGACATAGAATCCAAATCACATGATTCAAGAAGGCCATCTGTTTGTCGCTCTCTCTAGGAACCCAAGAGTGCCTTAGACTTACAAACACAACAATACCATAAGCACAAATAACAGCATATTTCAACGGAGGGGCTCGAAAATATATCGTGATGAAAAGACATATTTGAATGCAAAACATGGAGGACTTGGGTTTACCTCTAAATCGAGTAACTCAGACAATTGAGCCCGCAGAGCCAATGACATGTCCATTGATAAATGCTCCTCTCCAACAGAGGTCATTCTTCACCAACCACCACCACTTTACCATATCATATCCCTATGTATTATCTTCCTCTGCATAATTATGAAATTAACACTAATCTTGACATAATAATCAAACTCTTCCTCCTTACGAAGCCAACAATCGGATTCTCCATGTTTAATGTTGATTCAGTGTGTTGGTTCATCCGTTCGAGAGAATGAGGAATGTTGAAATACAAAGTCTGCCTTAGCATGCTTGCTACATACCCATTAACAATGGCATCGAAACTTCTAGGAGTCATCTCCAAATGAAGGCACGTGTATGTGCCTTAGAAGTCTATGGAACATGCAGAGAGGGGATCCTGAAGCCACCTTTTTATGAAATACATTAGATAGGTTAGGGGAGGGACTTGTATACTGGCTGACCATCCCACTCAAGGCTTCCCTTTGGGAGAAAATTCCCATGATTGACTTGTTCATAAGCTTTGGATTCATTTACTCTTAGCATGTGATAGAAATGGGACCTTGGGATATGGTTCAAGATCTTGAAAATTCTTATGATTATATGAGCAAATCTTACATCCTGGGGCAAAGTATTTTTTATTATCCTTGATATCAAAGGAGGTAATATCCTATCACAATGATTTATTGAGAATTCATTTTCACGACTTGTTTAATCCCTTGAAACATCCTGGGGCAGAGAAATTTTTATTATCCTTGATATGATAAGGAACGAATTTCATATTACAGTGTTTTCTTAAGAATTCATTTTCACAACTTGTTTAATCCCTTGAAAGAGAGCATAAGCTTCGACAACAATATTGCTTGTCCTAATCTGCAAGCATATTTGTATTCCAGTTGATTCTTGAGATAAAATATCACCCCTCGTGCTCCTGCCACCCCTTATATCTTTAAACCTTCAATATAAAAATAATTATATTGATACAATGTTTTATATTCAAAATATTATAATTCTAAATAAGTAAGAAGTCTTGAACATAGATATTAATCTCCAATTTATCATGAATTTTTTTAACCTGTAAATAAGCTTTGTTACAATACCATGGCTTATCAATACCACATATCCAAAAAAAATATAACCCTTCTTAATTTTCTTTAATTAATAAATTTAATTAAAAAGACATAAAAGACATAAGTGCATTTGAAATAGATCTAGACCTTTAATTTGTGAATACTACTAAAAATATTTTAAAATATTCTGTAGAGATTAAATCCATAACATTCACCTAATAATTAAATTAAAATTATAAAATACTATTCCAAAATATGCACACCCATTAACAAAAAAAATAATTAAAATCAATATAGTAAATTATCATTATCGAACATATTTAACCTACAAATTTTCATTATCAAACATACTTAACATAAAATTTAAATGAACATAATAAATTTATTTATAAACCATATAATGAATTCACTTTTAAAATATTGAACATAATTAGTGGTTTATATATACTATACATAAAATTTGAATGAATATAATAAATTTACAACATCATTCAGCAAGGATTTCCAAGAGACTGGCAACTAGCCTAGCAATACCCTTTTTAAAAGTGGAGAAATTAATAATCCATCAAACTATAGAACAATTATGATCAATTCTTTGTTTGCAAAGCTTTTCGGCAGCATGGTAGAAGACAGAATTAGTAAGTGGGTACAAGTAAAAGAAAAGAGGGAAAGAGGACAAACAGGTTTTAGGCCGAAACATTCTATAGTGGATCATGGTATCACGTTGAGACACATTGTTGAAAAGGTTTGGGAGGACAAAGAAGAAGTATTTTCCTGCTTTGTTGACTTCAAAAAAGCATTTGACACAATCCCTAGGGATAAGTTGTGGCGTAGAATGGAAGAACTTGAAATTCCTGTGCATTATAGAGCCGTTGTCCATAGACTTTATGAAGAAGTGAAAGTCAAAATTAGAACCTCAGCAAGTATTTCAGAAAGCTTTAGAAGTGACATTGGAATCAAGCAAGGTTACCCTCTATCCCCTACTCTTTTTGGTCTATATATTGATAAATTGGAAGAGTGGCTAAATCTGCAAGGTGGAGATGGTGTTCGGTTGGGTGAGTTTGTGATAAAGCTTCTTTTATATGCTGATGATATTGTATTGATTTCTAAATCAGCCCATGGATTGCAAATGCACTTATATGCCCTTGACCAGTTTTGTAGAGCAGCGGGGATGCAAGTCAATACTAGCAAGACCAAAATAATGATTTTCTCTAGTAAAAGAAAGTAGAGGAAACATACTTTCCTCTTTGAAGACAACGTTCTTGAAGAAGTAAATGAGTACAAGTACCTTGGGATTGATTTCAACAACAAACTCAATTGGGAGGACTACAGAAAGAAGATAATTTTAGGAGGGTGGAAAGCATTATATGCTCTTCAAAATAGATGTAGAGAGGCAGAGTTATGGGATTGGAAAACGATTAAAGTGTTTTTTGGACTCCTAGTTTGTCCAGTGATGCTATATGGGTGTGAATTGTGGGCTAGAAACACTCTCGTCTCGAAATGGAAACAAATTGAGAAAATCCAAAAACGCTTGATCATGAGCAAATTCAAAATAAAAATTTCAGTACCTTATGAGATAATGTTGAGTGAAACAGGAGAAACTCCCATTGAAGCAATTGCTATGGTGTGGCTCATAAGATATCTAAAAAAAATTGAGCAAATGAGAGTAGGTAGATGGTCTAATGTTATCTTCAATGAAGGCATGAGTGAAAGAAAGAAAATATGGATGAAAAAAAACTACACATGGATGCAAAAATGGAATATCTACCTCAATGAATGTCCCACAAATAAAGGAGCTAAAGGATTTTGTTATGGAGAAGTTTTGTAAAAGGTATGGGGAAAAGAGTTGGGTAGAAAGAAGAAATTCAACATTGAGGAATTCAACCCTATGTGTGATCTACAACAAAAGGAGTTCATTGGAGCTAACATTTTGTGGAGGGCAAAGGTTCTTATTTCTCAATTAAGGACCAACTCACATCAACTTTCGTGTGAAACAGGACAGTGGAAAAGGCCTAAAGAAGCTTGGGAAGAACAAGTGTGTGCATTTTTCACATTTGGGGTTGTGGAATCAAAAAAACATTTCATTTTGGAATGTGATGCATTCAAAGACATCAGAGAAAGTTATGAGAATATGTTAGCATCAATTGCTTGGCATTGTATTTTTAGTGAGAAGATTGTTGGAAGGTTGGGTCAACTCATCATCAATTTGAATTGGAAAAAAAGATTGAATTGCAAAAACTAATGGTCTCATAAACTATTTTTAGTCTCGTGAACCTTAAAATATCATTTCATTTCATTTATAATAAATTCACTAGTGATTTATATATACTATTAACATTCATTTTAAAGTAAAAACATATATCTTTAAACCTACCATATAACAATAATTTATATTGATACAACTTTTATATTTAGAATATTATAATTCTAAATAAGCCAGCACGTCAAGCTAAACATAATGGTCATGAAAAAAGAAAACGGTATAAATATGATAATATGAATAAATTAAATTTATTATTTAAATATTATATTTTAGAGATTTTTAATATATTATTAAAAATTTAATATGTAAAATATTAATTTTTAAAAGATATTATAGATTATTTATTTTTAATTTAAGTTAATCATAATTTTTAATTTAAATTTAAAATAATAAATTTTAAAGAGTACAAATATATTTATGTCCATTTTAATTTATAAAATAAGAAATATATATTAATATATTTCTTTATTTTAAGAAATATGATATATAAATGTTTTAAAATTATTTAATTTGTATTGAATTTATGATAATTATAATATATGTTTTAGATCAAAGTTTAAAATATATAAATATCATATTATTATTTTTTAATTGGGTAGTACTTTCGTTATTTATATTATCTATCTAAAATTAAATATTCCATTTGTTCCAGGTGGCCTCACCTGCCCGAAGGAAACCAGGTAGCCACCTGTCAGCATTAAAAGTTGTCCAAAATTTAAATAAGTCTTTCTCTATCAACATAACAACATTATCTATACTACAATTCAATTTTAACAAGTAAAAGCTATTCGACATGGAACTAAAACAAAATGTAGCTGGACCTTTGATTCACTCCTCGTCCGAGGATATTACTAGAGTTGGCGTTGGTACCCAGCATCTCGCTCCTCTTCATATCCCACAGTTCTCCCTAGTGCTAAGTTGTTTCGGTAAGTTTGGATCTGGACTGCCGCTATCTCCTCGAGGAGCTCTGCTCTCATGGGATTCTTCTCCTTGGTGTCCTCCTTTGCCTCTGAACCTCTACTTGCTGCCTATTCTCTATTGAGAGTCATAGCTCGAGCCACCACATTCTTCATGACCCAGTATTGTTGGATCGTTTGTCTGAAGAGTGTGTGCCATGGTCATGAACCATGTCCTCCCATTCTTCCATGGGAATGTCTTGGTTCTTTATGTTGTCATTTAGTTCTCGCTCCCAGCTAGCTATTTGGGCTCTGACATCCGGTGGGTTCCCAGCCATGTATGCGTCAATGAGGGTTTTCATGTGTTCTCGTCCTGTCTTTCTCCCTCTCTTTCCTTACTCTCTGTTGGGGCCTCTCACCCCCTCAACAATATTTTTGCCCGTTTCTCTCTTACCCTTCCTGGTCACATCTTTTCCATCTCTTGCCATGTTGTCTTCGTCATGATTACTATTTGCTTCTTTCCTTTTGCTAGCCTTCACTATGTACTGGACATAATTTGTGGTGAGACCTATCACATAACCATAAAAAGTATCAGTTTGCTGTTGTACTAACATCCAAACAATTTTCCATTTAACTGAGCCATGTTTGGTATCCCGCTCAAGGCCAGACGACCTGAGATTTTTTGAGGTTCCTTTTAGCTTCCCCCCATCGTCTCATGGTTTTTGGTTTCGCTGACCATCTCTTCTTTTACCCTCGGGTTAGTCTCGCTCCATCGTCCGTCGCTCAGACAGCATGACAGAGACATCCACACAGGACCACCACCAAGGTAATCTGAATTACTATTCTTAACTTTGCAGGGAAGCTTGGCCATGGAGACTCTACCCGGGGGTCTAAACAGCAAAACCCTGGCTCTATTCTTCAGAGCACCAAGTAAATTCCTTCTTTTTCCTCTTTTCTCAATCCTCTTTATTCTATGTAACTCTTCGTTTTTTCTCTCTGTTTTACCAGCGGAGTTCCCAACAGGAATCACAAGTGCCGCAACTCCTCGAATTTCATTTCTTGAGGTTACCATGGTGGAGTCCTCTCCACTCTTGGTACCTGCACCATCCTCTCCTAGCCTCAAGCACCACATGGCCAAAGCGAGCTTCCCCAGCCTAGCATCCTTACCAGGTTTGCTCATCTTTCCTCTACTTGCTCCTTTCTCTCTAGGCTCCTTCTTCGACGCCATGGTTTTAATTCTCTCATCTCTCCTTAAGAAATCTATATTTTTCACCCATCTAGGGTTGCAGGAGTTCTTGGAATCATCTCTAACAAAATCCCTACCTATCCTGGACACTTTCCCTAGTCTTATGAAGAAAGGCATCCTAATTCTTATGAGGTTGAGGGCCATAAGAGCAACATACCAACTATCAGAGCTGGCTCCGCTACTATCCCCAGGTTGTGTCGTCGTTCCTCGACCACCTTTCTTCTCTCCTGCTCTTGTTCTCGCCCTCTGCGTGAAACTACCTACTGTCTCTTTTCCTTTATGTTTTATTCCCCTTCCCATTCTGTCCTTGCACTTCTCTACCACATGTCTATCAAATTTACTCCATGCTCTTTTCCCTACGCTTTCACCTTAGGATGATGACCCTCTGTCCTTTCTCACGCTAGCCCTCATTAACTCTCTCTTGCTCTCTGTTGCTCTTGCCGCGTGTCCTCTTCCATCGTCCTTCCAATTGCTGGCATCCTCCTGCCCACACTCTCGCTAGCCCCCCTGCCATCCTCGTTGTCTTCCTTTCCCAGCTCCACCAACTTGCTCTCGGGGTCTACTCCTTCCCTGCCCTGTCCGTCCACCTGCCCTTCCCCCTGTCCTCTCCCTCCACTTCCCAAACTTATTCCTGTCCTTGCACTCGTGTGGACACTACCTACCACTTCCCAGCCCCATCTTCGCTGACCCACCTCCTCCACGTTGCCACACCTTGATCGGGGGATAAATATCATATTATTATAATTATATTGATAATTGAAATAAATTATAAATAATTGTTTAAATTAAAATTGAGTTTTTATTTGAAAAATATATTAAATATTTAAAAATTTATTATTATAACTAATAATTTAATATAATATATTTTTAAATTGTAATTATAAAAAATTGATGAAAGTAATTCTAGTCCAACTTATTTTTATAAGAAGGCATATGAAGAAGCATTTTATTGGTAAGAACATCTCGAAATGTTTTTGGCAATTTATTTCCTTCCATATCTGAAGTTTCATGAAACTCAGAATCTATTGAACCAATCGTAGAAAGTTGCTTCTACACTAATTGTCATTTTTATTTCTATGTGGTTCATGGATCAGAAATGGGAGTACTACATCCACGAATATTTGTACCACACTTATTAATATTTTCAATTATATTGAGAAGACAAAAATCTCGAAATATTATGTCCAACATTCCACACCTTAAGCCGAAGGGATGTTTGTAAGCCCAAACATCATTTAAAATTTTTCAAAATTCAAGATCCTCTACAACCTAGTATCTCAAGACAGTTGTATGTCTAGTGTTTTTTATGTACCCGAGTCATGATTCCCATTATAATTATTATAAATTATTACGCATGGTCTATGTGCTTCTCCTCTTCTCCCCATGACATGCCAAATATGTTAACTATGAAAATCCATGAAAGCAATGTCTAAGAAGGAGGAAAGTTATGAATGAAGATGAAATCAATCTCTTTGACATTTTATAAATGGATAGTGAAATGGCACGATAATGGATGAAGGAAAAAAATGTTGGAAAGTTGGAAAGGCATTGATGTTGAATGAATTGTGCTCACGACCTTCCTTGATTAAGTCATTAATGGTCATTGATTCAAAGTGCATCTCTAGAACTATATATGATCCTTCAACAACATGTCCTACGTCTAGGGACATAAATAATTTCTAGTGTATCCACTTGTAATTACCTTTAAGATTCCCTTTCCCAAGGTATGTTAAATTTTGTCAGTATGGATGAGAGTGTATTTTGGCCTTATTTTAAATCTAGTTGCTCTCCACCTCCCTTGAATCAGTAATTAATAAAATAAAACAACCTGAATAGTTTTTTTAGCTGTATTCAAACTTTTATACATTTTGGCTCTTGTTCAGACATATTTTTCGATCATTTTTTCCCGAAATCCAATAGGGATTTGTTTGAATCACAAGTTTGGATTGTTTATTCTACATAATCCAAGTGCTTGAGGGATTTTTCAGGGCTTTTAAACTTTATGCATTCAAAAATGCCTTTGAAACTATAAAAAAACACAACCTCGCTCAAAATTGTATCGCTTGATTCCAACCAAAATAGGAAAAACTTGGGAGATTTAAACAATGACATTTTTTTCAATGTTAAGCACATCAAGATGATGGATAGTGCTTGAAACCTCAATCTAAGATACTTTCCTCGCTCAAGAATGTTTCAATTTATGTTTCTTCCATTCGAAAACATATTTGAAACTATAAAAAATCACAACCTCACTCAAAATTGTATCGCTTGATTCAAACCAAAATAGGCAAAACTTGGGAGATTTAAACAACGACATTTTTTCAATGTTAACCACATCAAGATGATGGATAGTGATTTGAACCTCAATATAAGATACTCTCCTCATTCAAGAATGATGTGATTGATTTTTCTGTCATTCAAAAACGCATTTGAAGCTACACAAAATCTCAACCTCGCTCAAAATTGTATCGCTTGATTCCAACCAAAATAGACAAAATTCAAAGATTTAAATGATGATTTTTTTTCAATGTTAACCACATCAAGTTTATGGATATTGCTTTTAACCTCAATCTAAGATACTCTCCTTGCTCAAGAATGATGCAATTTATGTTTTTGTCATTCAAAAACGCTTTTAACACTATAAAAAATCACATCCTTGCTCAAAATTGTATTGCTTGATTCCAACCAAAATAGGAAAAACTTGGGAGATTTAAACGTCGACATTTTTTCAATGTTAACCATATCAAGATGATGGATAGTGCTTTGAACCTCAATCTGCTCGCTTAAGAATGATGTGATCTATTTTTTTTTCTCGATAATGACAAAGATCCAAGATGTTATCTCTTTAAATATCACTCGAGAATAACAAAAACCACAATCCAAGATGCTCTCTCTGTAAACATCAATCCAATATGGTCTCCCCACACCCGTCATTGTTGTGAATATTTTCACATCGTGCACTTCCTCATGTCACAGTCTCTAACATAGAACTAGTCATTTCTCTTCAAAATGATTCCTTCAAATTAACCATAGAGTATATAATTCTCTTTTTCAAATTAACCACACAATATAAGGTGATATAAAATAAATCACTTTGATTTTACTTTTTTTCCCAAAAAAGAAAATGAAAAACTCAAATTACAATTTATTATAGATATTAAAATTACAATTCGTTATAAAATATCTTTTCATTACTAGATCAATACCAAACTATGAATAGCTACTGGGATCAATGAGGGTAGCACTGTAGGGACCGGGCTCTACAGATGCTGAAGACGGCATCCATGGAGGCCCCCGGGGCCAAAAACCCTGGACTTGATGGTCATGGCTTTAACACCTTGCTCACCTGAACTCTACCTTCATTCTCCCCATATCTCTATGGCATACATCCCTCCATCTTGTGGTTACCTGGCTTTCAGTGGCCTCACCGGGCGGTTTACCTAGTTTAACCTCTGTCCCATTTACTCATCTCAACAACTGTAGCTCCTTCGACAATTTACTGTTGGTTACAATGGAGCTAGACGATGTTGACTATGAGGCAGACCCTCATACCCAACAGGTTATCTAGTCTCATCATCGAACCGTGTCGGGCTTTGGCCCTTTTCCTGCCACCCTGCGCCTGCTGTCAGCTGCTTTGTCCGTTCAAGCTCGTCCTGGTCCTTCTTTGAACCATCCCCCGCCCTCAGTACACATTGACGATGCTCCTAGTTTGGACTGCCCCCTGTTGTCTCTGGCTACCCTAAACCTGCTTGGAACCTGCCTACAACCCTTGCCCACCTTTGATGCCCCCTTACCACAGCTCCCCCATATCTCTGCGCCCCATTGTACACCCTCCACCTCTCGCATCCCTTCATCTGGGCCTCATCCCCTCAATAATCCTGCCCTCACCAGCACAACCCTAAACCCTAGAGGCTCAAACCCTAATACCCACATTCACTCTGGCTGCTTCGGCTCCTTGATCCCTAACCCTAAATCTACCTCATCCACCCCCCAAACTGTTAATCAGGGTTGTCGTGGTCTTCTCAAGGACTACCCGACTGCTCTCCACTCAGACAAGCCCAAGAAAGGCAGGTGCCTTAAATCAGTGGACAAGAATATCAACCTAACTCTGGGCGAGGACATTCTGATGGGCGAAGTTGCAGAGATTGCAAAGAAGGTTCTGGTGGGTCGTGGAAGTTGCAGAGACTACTTTGTAGATCGTCTTCGACTTTGGACCTCGGAGATTTGGGGCTCCTTGCTCAAAGAATTGCCCATCATTAGGGTACTGGCTCGTGGGTGGTTTGCCCTGCATTTCCATAGGGAAGCATACACTGACTAGATATTATCATGATTTTGGCACATAGAGTTTGCTCCAGTATTGTTAAAAATATGGGATCCTTTATTTGATCCAGAGAGGGAACAGATTGGCGTTGGGCTGATCTGGGTTTGTTTGTTGGGCCTTCCGATGCAGTTTTGGACCCCTATAGTCTTCAAGCGCATTGGAGATGCCCTAGGCACCTACTTAGAACACGATCAATCCTTTGAAAAGACAGGGATCGTGACAATGGCGCGTATCCTGGTACATCTAGATACTAGGGAAGCGCTGAAGGAAAAGATAACCCTCCATTGGAGACATTTCTTGCGTCGTCAAAATCTGGACTATGAAGGTGTTCCCTTTCAGTGCAGAAGATTCCACAAGATCGGCCACCTATACAAGGACTGCCTGCTGCTCACTCCTACTTCATAGACGACCGGAAGGGGAATGAAACACTACCTGCCAAAAGACCCGATTGTGGACAAGCAGCCCTCAGGTCAGGATCACTCAAAGGATGCGGATGGAGTCACTGCACAACAAACTAGTGCTCCACTGGTACCACCTATATCCCCTCCATTGAATCGATCCTGGTTTGTTGTGGAGGCTGCTCCTACAACGGGTAATGCTCCTCTTCCCTTTCCCTCTGCTCTGCTTTATAATCAAATAAATTCATCTTTGTTTCAATCTGCATCCCCCTCGTGCATGAGTACCCCCATTAACTGTGAGCTCGAGCCCCCCCCCATATTTTCAACCACCCCACTGACGGAACAAGATATGAGCCCTCTCCATCACCCCTCCCACTCCCCTTTTTCCTTGATCTCGCACTCCTATAATATCCGCTCCTGACAATTGATCAACCCTAACCTGCTAGGTATTAACATCCCCCCCCCCCCCCCCCCCCCCGAGCATAATCCCTCCAGAGGCAGGCCTTCAAATATCTCCAAAGCCATCAAATCTGCGGGGGAAGATGTGGCTCAGAGATGCCAGAACACCATTGAAAGGGCACTTAGAGCATTTGACACCCTTAACACTGTTCCCTAATGATATGGCTTTCTTTCAACTGTAGGGGCTTGGCTAGCCCCCCCAAAAAGCTGGCCCTCAAGTGACACTTGAATTGTACTCCCTGTGACATGATTCTTCTTCAGGAAACCCTAAGGGATTCTGAACAAATTGTTAGGATCCTTCAAGCCATCTTACCCGGCTGGCACTTCCAAGCCTTGGATGCAGCAGGCAGATCTGGGGGCTTAGCCATTGGGATAAATCCTCAATCTATAAGGATGATATCTTCTTAGGGAGGACAGGGTTTCCTGGGCATGGACATTTTCTCAGCTGAATTAGGCAAACAACTTTGCATCATTAATATCTATGCCCCAAACCAAAACAGACTTGCCTTTTGGCAACCCTTTCTAGAAAATCCCTTGATCAACAATGCCACAATTCTAGGGGGAGACCTGAATTTCTCCATTGGACATGAGGAATTTTGGGGGCATCACTCACAGCTAGACCCTCTCTCTGATCAGCTGAGCTCCCTCCTGGATCAATATGGGCTAATAGATGTGCCCATGAATAAGAAGATGCCAACATGACATAACAGACTGATTGGCAAAGCTGCCCTTGGCATAAGGCTTGACAGATATCTCATTCAAGAATACCTTCTCCATACCCTCTCCATCTACAGGCAATGGGTGGGCTCGAGGGGTATTTTGGATCACTCTCCCATCTTCTTGGAAGTGGCTGGCTCTTCCAGAAAACCCAGGGCACCTTTCAAATTTAACTCTACTTGGTTAAAGGACCCTGAATATATTAAACTGGTTATGGATTTCTGGCAAGCCCAACCTCCTTTCAGGGACCAGAGGAAGGCGCAGGTTTCTGCAGCAATCTGAAACAGCTTAAGAGATTAACTATTGAACGGAAAGAAAGGAAAAAAGTTATGGATGACCAATCCCTTGTGTAGAAATTTCCACCTGTAGATCAACCTAGTAATGCAATGTACTAAAGCAAAACACTTGATCTACTTCTACAAACAATTTAGCAGAAGCTTAATCAACCATGAGAAACATCAAGCATGAACACATATAACTAATAAGAATGAACCAATCACACATAACACAGAACATATCACTGGGGAAAGCACCAGCCTAAAACCCCAACTCTGTATTATCAATCAAGTGGAGATCTTCAACAACATACAAAAAGAATCAGCTCAAAAGCTATCCTGCTCTCTCTGTAATCAGAAGATGAAGATCATAGACTCCCTAGGCCTCAATATATAGGCCACAAGTCCTCCAATCTCCTATAATAGATCCTTCTCCATGCAAGGAATACTTACTAGAAATATCCAAGCATCTGATAGTACACTGTCCCTCATCTGATCTCAACTGGGTCTCTGATAGAACTAACATGCAACAGTTATCCATGAGTGAATCCTCAGTTATCTAAAATAATAGTTGTCACATGCATGCAAGCATTAACAAACTATATTTTATTATTTTAACAACTTGTTAAAATAATCTAATTGGACTTGACTAGTTAGAACTAAGTCAATTGATTCTCTCATTATAGAACTCATACTTATTCCCTCAATTAGTGGAGGAAATTAAGGATAAATTCCTCAATCAGTGGGACAACTCATGTGCATGCTCACAAAGACTTAAAATTTGAATTTCCTTAACTAATTAACTCAACTAAATTAATTAATTAATATTTCCAACTGCTGTTAAGACCAAAATTAATTTTACTTCTTATAGATAGACTAGGGACTGCTATAAATAGGAAGGGACCCAGAAATGCTATTTTTAGAACTTGCTATTTTTAGCAGTTTCACCTCTCACCCAATGTGGCCAATGACCTCACTGGCCAAACTGCTATTTTTAGACATGCTATTTTTAGCATGTCTATTTTTAGCACATTCTAAATTTAACATTTCTTGTTGCACATTTTTCAACACCTTGCGGACATCAAAGCACAATTGGCCTCCTTAACGGATGATAGTGGGCTTAGGCAAACATCTTCACATCATTAATATCTATGCCCCAAACCAAAACAGACTTGCCTTTTGGCAACCCTTTCTGGAAAATCCCTTGATCAACAATGCCACAATTCTAGGGGGAGACCTGAATTTATCCATTGGACATGAGGAATCCTAGGGGCATCACTCACAGCTAGACCCTCTCTCTGATCAACTGAGCTCCCTCCTGGATCAATATGGGCTCATAGATGTGCCCATGAATAAGAAGATGCCAACATGGCATAACAGACGGACTGGCGAAGCTGCCCTTGGTATAAGGCTTGACAAATATCTCATTCAAGAAGACCTTCTCCATACCCTCTCCATCTACAGGCAATGGGTGGGATTGTGGGGTATTTCTGATCACTCTCCCATCTTCTTGGAAGTGGTTGGCTCTTCCAGAAAACCCAGGGCACCTTTCAAATTTAACTCTACTTGGTTAAAGGACCCTGAATATATTAAACTGGTTACGGATTTCTGGCAAGCCCAGCCTCCTTTCAAGGACCAGAGGAAGGCTACAGGTTTCTGTAGCAATCTGAAACAACTTAAGAGATTAACTATTGAATGGAAAAAAGGAAAAAAGCTAGGGATGACCAATCCCTTGTGGACATTGAAGCACAGTTGGCCTCCTTAACGGATGATAGTCATCTCAATCTACCCCATCCTTCTCAATCCCAGGTATGCAAATTTTTGTACATGTAATCTCATCTCTTTTCATTGGGTTAACCTTCATGCAGATTTTAGATTGGCTTGGTAAGGGATGTACATTACATGATTTAATATGAATTTTGTAATTTCAAGCGATTGGCTCACTCTGCTCAAGCGTATTGAATTTCCAAGCTAGCTTAAATATGAATTGGTACAACATCGATTTGTGAATCCACAAGCATGTGCAAGGATTGAATCCTAAGTAGACTAATAAATTTATTTGCATCTCTTTGTTTTTATAGTTATATATTCAAATTTATATCAGCCTAATGAGTGAGATGAGTAGGAACAAATTTGATTTGGGATCGGTCCTTTTCAAGTTGCTAACTGGGTTGCATAAGTTATGGCTATGGCAAACAGATACTACCCAATGTATTGGTATGGCACCATAATATTATTTCTTCATGCAACTGCTGCAAACTTCATAAGCCCTGATTGGCACAGAATTTAGAAGGTGTGCTATTCAATCCTCATCCTCCTCACTTGCGGTAAAAATTTTGTATAGTCTCTGTGTGTCTTCTTTTGTTGCTTTTCTGATAACAAATTAATGTCTTTGAATCTCAAGCAAGTCTAACAAGCTTCTCACTACTTTCCCATATTTTTTTAGCTTTGCCTGGATCACTGGCTTCTTCAGATAACTTGTTCTCAAAGGAATTTGAATCGTTGTTCCAACTCCAATATACATCGGACTTGGTCAAACTTGGATTACTAACAACCTGCATTACACACCGTTTATTCAAATAGTTTTTTCTAGTAAATATTAAGTATTGCATGAGAAAATGACAGCTTTGCCACTGAGCTTATCAGTGTCCTCGGCGAGGTCGATGGAGTCCTTCCCTATCAGCCTTCTCGCTTGATGGTGCCCACCATTTCCCGGTTTTTCCCCCTTTTGCTACAGAACAAAGCGAGGGTAGAGGCGGTGAAGAAAATAAATCAGCAATGGCGAAAAGTAATAGGGCAATGTCTAAGAACCTAGTCTGCTCTACAGCCTGTGTGAACCAGAAATCAACCGGGAATCAATAATGTCGCTACGTTAAAAGAAAAAGGTATGCGTCCTAGCAATTTAAAGCAACAAATTCCATGAAATTATAGGGTTTTGGGCTGGGGGGGAAATTTGAATTGGGGGTTTTTTTTAAAAAGCAGTTCTGAATTACAGATTTTTAGGTTAATTTTTGTGTTAAATTATAAACATTTCCATTTCAATGGTTCCCCCTTTTTGAATAGTTCTGGTTGCCTGTCTCGGCTGTTAAAAAACTACTAGGGTTATCATTATTATCTCTTTAGGCCTGTGATTAAAAGACGACCATTACCAGTTATAAATTTTACTAGAGTTTTCCTCAATTTTCCCTTAGGACAGAGGCTTTTGGATGCCTTCCTCATGCCTTTTAGTAATCCTAATTTATCTCTCTGGACGGAGGTTTAGAGAAAACCAAATCCTTTTATCCAGCAGCCGAATGGTTGCTTGCAATTTTCTGTTTCTGTTTTCATGCCCCTCCATTACACATCTTGTTCCTACAGGACCACTGAATCGTATCCTGGAGTGGTGGTGGTTCAAATGGAGTAACCTATTCTCCATATCCCGAACCTACAAGTATATAGCCATTAGAATAGGTTTCAGTTGGTGGATTTTCCAAGGTTGTTATTGTATTTGCAGTTGCGAGGGTCTGGAATCTTAACAGTCTTGGCAGTGGTTTTCGGATCGCCTGGTTTTTTCGGGAAGGAATCCTACTGGTTTCCGCTTAATTACTTCCCGGGGGTTTAATTCAAACCATTAATATTATATTAAAACCATGTACCAATAAGCTGGCTCGGGCAAGAGGTGATGGGTGTCCAAAGCAACTCCCTAATACGCTTTTCCTGACGTTTTCCTCTGCTCCATATACATGTAACTTTAATGTTCTAGGAAAGTTAAGTTACCGAGGAGATTTCCATAGCTAGAGACGGATTTGATGGTGTTGAAATTCCTTTCGAGGGTAAAATCCAGGTAAGATTAGGCGTGGGATCTGACGAGTCTGCCTGAGGTCAGAAGGTACTTAAATTCTATTGTGGTATTCCATACGGTTGTCTCGGGTTATATTCTTATAGGAATGTACTTGGCATGACATATTCCTGACCAAGTGCCATAGATAGTCTCTAGGGTGGTGATTTCGAGGATGGTTGGGGTGTGGGTTTCGTAGTGATTGCAACTAGCCTCATAGAAAATTGGGAAGGCATTTACTTAGTAAGGACACCTTAGTTTTACCACATAGATGGATGGACCCCTTTGAGTCTGACACATCACTTCATGAAGCTTTTATCCAAGCCACCATGGCGGCTTAGTCATAATGCCGTGCAAACCAAAAAGTGATGAGAAAGGTGGCACAATCTCCTCGGCTGAAAACCATGGGGGGTAGACGTGACTTGTGGTTGGAAGTCGGTTACATGCCACAAAACAATCTTGAGAGGAAAAAAGGTGGCGAAAGGAAGGGTGGTAGAAAACAACGTCGCATAAAAATTACTACACTTGCACCTATTCTCTCATTTGGTCACGAGATGCTCCTCAATCGAATTACGAGTCTTCAGAAGAGAGCTTTAGTAGGAAGGTGGTATTTTTACGAAATTCAAGAAGCCAAGATGAGACAATGGTTGGAAAAGAAGTGGAAAATCTTGTTGGGGTATGTTCCTACGGTGGTGAAACTCATGGGAGGATGGTATAGTTTCCATTTTATGAGTGAAGAATACCTCAGGAAAATTGCAGCAATGCCATGGGTCAAGGACAATGGCTTTTTGGCAATGCATGCATGGTACGTGGGCTTCAATCCACTGAAGCAAATGCCAAAGAACAAACTCATATGGGTCAAACTACCTGGTCTTCCACTGGAACTCTGGACGAAGGATGTTTTTACTAATATTGGAAATGCCATCGGAAAATTCGTATATGTAGATCCTTGATGTCTGGGAGCTAGGGATAAGAGGATAGCTTGGGTCCTTATATAAAAGGACTTTGGTGAGGCTTTTCCAGACCACATTGAACTAAAGTGGGAAAATATCAATCTCACTCGGCGTTTGGATTTTTGGGGAATTCCATTTTGATGCCTCAACTGTCACCAAATGGGACATCTAATTGCAAATTTCCCTAAAGCAAGAGGAGGATGGCGGTTGTCGAGGGAGCGTAAAGGGCCTCACCAAAGGATACAGAAGGAAACCAAATCAAAATGCTTTTCTCTTTTCCAAGGCTATGACAAAAAACATAACGGAAATACTTTGGGCTCAGGTAATTATAGTCACTCAAACCATATATTTTTTGAAACTTCTCCCAGGTTCTTAAAAAAGACATCTGCTCCTATTCCTATTCAAATCCAATCATCATCCCCATCGTTTGAGCAGTCAGGTTCCCATATAGCAGTTGATTCATCTTTTAGAGAACATCCCCAAATGTTTTCATCTCCAGTCTCTCCCCAAATGCCCCTACAGTCATTACATAATATGATATATATCCCATCTACATCATATGCTACTTACACACAAGCTCGTAGGCTTCATTCTCCAGCTACTCAACCAAATTCTCCAAAAGATAAAGATAGGGCTCCTGTTTAATTTTTCTCCAGTATCCTCACCAATTAATTTTGTTTATAGCGATCTTGATCTCCTCCTACAAAGGAAAACTCTTGACCTCAATTCGTTTACAATCCATAAGCCGAAGGGATCCAAGTCTCCTGAAATCAACCCTACATCTATAGGAAATATTACTATGAGGTGGAAAAATAACAGAGGCAACAAACATTTTAGAGGTCATCCTCGTCAAACACATACTACCTTGACAAACTCGCCATCTCTCATTGATATACCTATTTCATCTCCCATCTCTCCTAGGGCACTTAGAGCATGCATGCCCTCCAATAAGCTCAAATGAATTCAATTCGATCATTGAATATAAGGGGCTTGGGGGCCTATCCAAAATTCCTCGCTCTAAGAGATCTTTTCATTTCATCTAAATCTAGCATAATTCTCATCCAAGAATCAATGCACTCTGCAGCCCAAAAAATTGATTATTTTAGGAGGATGCTTCCCACATGGTATATCGTGGCAACAGATGCCACTGGTAGATCTGGAGGTCTTGCAATTTTCTGGGATCCAAGGGGGGGGGAATTTGAAGGCTTTTTCTTGTTCAGTGGGTATATTCCTGGTAGGTTATATCAGAGGTATCCCTGGAAGATCGCATATTATTAATGTATATGCTCCTTATTAAGAGAAGGAAGGTTTTTGGAATACTATGGAGGTATCAGGGATTCTTAATGCACCTTCTCTGATTTTGGCAGGGGATCTTAATTGCACCTTAGGTATAGAAGAACTGCAGGGACAATCTAGGGTGGTAGATAGAATGGCACAGGAGTTAAGAGAAATTATTCTTTCTCACAACTTAATAGATGTCTGTCCACCCAAAAATGCTCCCACTTGGGATAATGGAAGAAGTGGCAATAAGTACATAGCTAAGAAACTTGATAGGTTTCTTGTCCAAGAAAACATGATAGAGAAGATGGGGGATGTTAGATCTATTATTGTTGAAAATTATATTTCAGACCATCGCCCAATCACTTTGCTTTGGAATAGTTCTGATACAAGGTTTGGTTTACCTTTCAAGTTCAATAGAATCTGGCTAGAAGATTCAAATTTTGATTCACTAATATGATCATTATGGAAGGAAAGAAGAAATAAAGAGAAGGGCATTTCCAGTTCAAAAAGCTTTATAAATAGGCTCTGACGCCCTAAAGCAGAAGTAAAGCAATGGGAAAGGAAGAAGGAGGAGGAACTAAGAAAGGAATTGGCTAAAATCGAGGAGGAATTAAAGATCCTACATAACCAAATGAATTTCCATTCCCTTCCTCCCATAGTAGGGGAGAAAATACATGCTTTAGAACTAGGGAAAAAGAAAATTCTTCAAATAAGGGAGACGACCTGGAGATTGAAAAGCAAAGCATTATGGATCAAGGAAGGAGATAAAAATACCAAATTCTTTCACTGTTTTTCCAACCACGGAAGAAAACAAAATACAATTGGAAAATAAAGGATGGTGAAGGAAACAAATATGACAAGCAATTCAATATTACATCTCGTACGATTTCATATTTCAAAAAAGCATATAATAGAGTGGAAGTGGAGGATGTGGATGCTCAACTATGGGCAGTTGAAGAATATCCCATAATGTTCAATGAAGAGAATAATGCGGAGTTGTTCAAGGAGGTTAAGGAGGAAGAACTGGCACAAGCCATTAAATCAATGAAAGGGGACAAAAGCCCAGGTCCAGATGGATGGACAATTGAATTTTTTTCTCATTTCATAGACATATTTCAGGAAGACCTGCTTCATATGGTAGAGGAATCTAGGACTAAAGGATTCATACATCCTCAGTTAAACTCCACATGTATCTCCCTTATCCCAAAGAAATCAGAGGTGGAAACCTTTGCGAATTACCGCCCAATTTCTTTGTGTAATCTAACATATAATATTATCTCTAAGATAATAGCCAACATATTGAAAGGTTCTTTATCTAAATTCATCTCACCTGAGCAATATGGCTTTTTAAATAATAGAATAATTCATGATGTTGTGGCTGTTGCACAAGAATGTATGCATAATATTAAATCAAAAAAGATGAATGCAGCAGTGATGAAGGTAGACTTTAAAAAATCTTATGACTGCTTAGATTGGGGATTCCTAAGAATGGTGTTGTTTAAAGTTGGAGTAAATGAAAATATGACTGAATGCATCATGGGGTGTGTGTCAACAGTTCGCTATGCAGTAATAATTAATGGATTCCCATATAAATTTTTTGCTTCCAGTAGAGGACTCAGACAAGGTTGTGCATTATCCCCTCTCTTATTTATCCTGGCGATGGATGGATTAAGTCTAAAAATAAAAATAAAAAGTTGTGTCCACTGGAGAATTTGAAGCATTGAAAATTAGCAATCGTGTCACAATGTCTCATAGATTTTTTGTGGATGATATTTTGTTGATGGGTATGATAAACAGGATCAAATGGTTAACACTCTCATTACTCATAAAGAAGTTTGGGGTAGCCACGAGACTTGTTCAAAATGAATAGAAATCTATTATTCTCTATGGATCATGTACCCTGGATGATATCTCATTTATTCAGAACTGTTTTGGAGTGAAGGTAGAAAATATAGATAAGGGTATGAAATATTTGGGGTATCAATTAAAGCTAGGATGCTATAAAAATGTAGATTGGATGTGGTTGGTGGAAAGATTCTATCTGAAGATTAAGGGATGGGAACAAAGATGTTTATCTATGGGAGGACGTATCATCCTCACACAATCAGTGCTGACTCAGTTGGGGTCTATTGGGCACATCTATTTCGTATTCCTCAAATGATTATTGATCTTCTAAATCGAGTAATGGCTTGCTATATATGGTCCAGTGCAAGTAGGAACAACAAGTATCATTTAGTGAAGCTGGAGAAGATCACTAGACCCAACGTTTTGGGTGGCTGGGGTATTCTAAACTTAAAGTTCTTTTGACGGGCTCTTATTTTGAAATCTTTATGGAGAGGCATTAACAGTAAAGGTATATGGGGAAGCTGATCCGATCTAAATATATGAAGAATAAGGAATTTTCCTTCTGGTTCAGACAAGGATAAATTGGGAAAAAAGGCGGTTCACAAATTTGGAACAGTTTTAGAAAGGTCAAGAATATACTTTTCCAAAATATCTCGTGGCTCTTTGGATCTGGTAACAGAATTATTTTGGGAAAACACTGCATTATAGGAGCAGGCGAGGGTTCACCAGGGACGGTGGAGCTGATACTACATCTGAATAGAAGGGGCATTTATGTCCTTAGTCAGCTGATCAATGATTTGAATGGAAACATTGCAATTTGGCGTGACTCTACCCAACTGAATCTTGCTAATCAGTATAAACAAGATTGGCTACAACTTTTTAAAAGGTTAAAGGAGGCAGGGATAAGTTATGACAACAAAGGGGATTGTATTACATGGGCTGGAAAGAAGAAGATTACATGAGAAATAGAGGTGGCATACTATTATCTCAAAATTTGCAGGAAGGAAATTCATAATGTAGAATACTGTTGGTTTTACAGTTTTTGGCAAATTAATATTCCAATTAAAATTGTAATCTTCCCTTGGCTAACATGGCAGAACATGAAACTTACATGGGAAAACATACAAAAGAAGAATCACCATGGTCTAGGGATATGTTATCTATGCAGGGATAATTCTGAGGACGATGAACACTTATTTTTACACTGCCATAGATCTGTTAACATTTGGAAACACTTCACCAACAAGAGTCAGATTCCATTCATTCAGTTTAATACAATTGAGGAATGCTTAAAATGGTGGAGCACTCAGAGTAAAAGCATGAGATTGCTAGCTTTGGTTATTTTCTGGGAAATTTGGAAAGATCGAAACCATCAATTTTTTGGTTTCAATAGACAGAGGGAAGACTTAGTCTATGAATTCATAGAACAGAGGGAGGTATTAGACCAGAATGTAGACAAAAAAAAAAGACAGAGAAGGGGAGAGTTCAGATCACCAACTACCCGGTGGGGTTTTTTTACGGGGCAGCTCAAGGAGGAAGATGTGGGAGCAGTTTTTGCTTAAAACTATCAGAAGAGCAAGAATTCCGGATACACTGGTATGTGGGAGAAGGAACAAGTATGAAGGTAGCAGTTGTTGATTTATGGGGTTTATTATGGTTTATTAAGTTTTTGGATATCCCTCAAGTACAAATTTTTGCAGATTCCAAATGTATGGTAGATCATGTTAATGAGAAGAACAATATTCAGCAAACTTCCTTACAAGGTTGGTTGAGACGTATAAAAAGCATACGGAGTTCCTTTCAGAATCCGTCCATTGAACACATTAGCAGGGCACATAACAAAACCACGGATGAATTATCGAAAAAAGGATTACAAGCTACAAAAGAAGGTATGGATATCATGATGAAAACGAAACCAAATGAGATAGAAGTAGAAAAACTAAAGATGTCGGGATAGATCACTGAAGAGCTCACAAAAAGGCAGAACTTCAATGCAGATTAGTCCATATAAAATTCTTGTTTTTTATATAAAGTTTTGTACAAATTTTGCATCTGATTTTATATAGAAAACATATGAGGAAAGACTACATTAAGATTGTGATCTACAAAAAATGCAAATGATCTGAACCACATATTAGTCTTTTAGAATCACTTTTAGAAATTCTGTGAATTTTGAAAATGTGGTTGAGAGTATATAGTACCATTAATGTTGTAATTTTTAGATAGCAGTTCAGATGGATGTAAGTGGAGTAGTTTCTCCCCAATGTAGTCATGATGTGGATATCTCAAGATTTATGAGGACAATATGTCTATCATAAGTATGTACTGTTTTAATCATAATATAAAACAGTTGGTTTTTTGTTGCTAAAAAAATAAAATAAACATTCAATTTTGTTAAATGCATACAACTAGCTATGCAATTTTGGATGAATTCACATGCCTATTTTTTTCTAAATATGCAGCGTCTGGTTTGTAGATTTTCTCTAATGGAGGAATATTGGTTTATCCCCAATTCGTTTCATAGAAAGAGCTGCCACTATGTAATAAGATGGAGACTCCACCTCTCTGGTCTACAATACCAGACCATAGGTTTCAAAAATACCAGCGCTATCGCCTCTGTAATATGTCGCGAAGGGAGGGAATGTCGTAAGTATTGGAAGGGAATGTTTCAGAATGTTCATTTTCAAACCCAACATAACAGAGCAGAATGAACCTTAATCTTATTCATTGTGTGGTTGCATATATGCAGGTCTCTGTGGTGGCTCCCAACGTCCCTGAAATGCATTCCACTGTTCCAATGGTAGGGGTCGTTATTGTTCTTAACACAATGCCTACTCTGCTCGATTCAATTCTTGCCTCTTTGTCACGGACGAAACCAACCATAAGCTCAACCTCAGCTTGGTACTCAGAATTAGATCCATTCATCACAAAGTTTTGACCTCCGCCCGCTGTTGGGTTCCTGAAAATTGAAGCACTTCAATTCTCTGTTACCCATGCGCGTTGTTGTGCTTCAATTCTCTGTTACCCATGGTTACATGCGCTGGGAAATGTACGTTGACTGGAAACCCACCAAATGAAAGCTAGATAGGGCGTTAGGTCGGTAAGTGTCAAGGATGTGGGTAACATGGGTAGAGATTGGGCAAGGTTATCTGATTCGCAGGCTATTTTGCCAGTTGATCTGTTAATTTTTTCCATAGTTTTCTGTGCATGGCCCTGCATCTTGGCTTTGGCTTTGACAATGCATTTTCTCTTTTAATTTTGTTTGTAGTTTGGGGTTGACTTCTTATTTTTATATTCTTGTATGTGCACACTCTTTTGTTTGGTCGATTTGGTTTTTGTTGCAGGATTTAAAGAAGAAATGGATGAGTAAAAGAGAGTTCTCTAATTTGGATTATTTTTATGACTAATTACTAGAACGGCAAAGAAGGTATCCTTATTTTAGGATTTGTTATATTTAATTTAAATATTTATACCTATTTAAATGATTCCTTATTAATAAATATTTGCAGAATGAGATGTCTTATGTGCTGATAATAGCTACTCGAGGGGATTGGATGCATATAATTCTTGGATTGGATGTCTTCTATGCTGATAATAAAATGAAAGCTATTCAATGTAAAGTTCACACTAAATGAGCCTATTGGTTAATTTTCTTTGGTCGATAATGGTCGATAATTTTGATTATTTAGGATTTTTTTCTATTCAGAGGTTTTCATCTTTGAAATGGGCATTGGCTTTTGTTTTTTGTTTTTTACTAATTTATTCTCTTTTCATCCATAATTTCATTTATAAAAAATATTTTCAGCGTGAAGCAGCATGGTAGAGCTCTATGTTCCATTATGAATCCTTGTTACATTTATGAATATTTATTATTTGAGGCAGGGTTTGTTTGTCATGTGAAGTATATTTTTTAGGTTTGCAGTTAATGGAGATGTCGTGGAGAGAAAAAAAAGAACAAGATACACAATATATATTTATTGGAGATTAAATTGGCGGGTGCGGTAAATTACGGCGGTTCTGGTTGGTACAACGGGTGCGGTAAATTGCGGCAGTTCCGGTTGGTATAGCGGGTGCGGTAAATTGCAACAGTTCTAGTTGGTACATCGTCGGTTGCAGCTACAACCTCCGCCTCAACCCAACACTGTTGCAGGTATGTACAATTTCGTCATCCTCTGCCAGAATTAATATCAATGTATGAACTTTGATTTTGGCCTTACGATAGAGAATTGTACGGAATCCATCATTTGTTCGATATTTTCTTAGGTTTAAAATTCATCTCTCTTTTATTTGGTCTTTTAATGTTTAAGATGGGTTGGATTTAGGTTATTAAAAACAGAGTAAATTTATATTTTAAATAATATATGAAACAAATGATATTTACATCTTAAATGATATATATATATAGAGGGGGTTAGTCACGTAATACATTGAGATCTTCTTACCTCTTGAATTCATGTTTTTTTTTAAGAGTTTGAGATGTATTCTTTTGAATTCATGTTGCTTTTCTTTAGTTTTTTTTAAAGAGAGTTTGAGATGTATTTGAATTAGATTTAAGTTATTAAATCAATTTAAATTTACGATGTCTAATAAACTAATCAAGATTGAAAATAGATAGTAACTTAAAAAAAAAATTGGAAGAGGATATTCAATAGCCCATCTACGAAGATTTGTATCAATATGAGTTCCCACCTTCCTTTCTTGTAAGATTCCCTTCAAAAAGAACGTCCTCTAAAGATATTGGGAATGCTTTAATTAGGTAATGGCTTCTCATTTTGATTGTATTCAACATCTATTTTTTTCAAACCATTGCCTAGATTAATCTAAGGTAGCGATATGAGTTCCCACTTTCCTTTCTTGTAAGATTCCCTTCAAAAAGAACGTCCTCTAAAGATATTGGGAATGCTCTAATTAGGTAATGGCTTCTCATTCTGATTGTATTCAACATATATTTTTTTCAAACCATTGCCTAGATTAATATAAGGTAGCTATATGAGTTCCCACCTTCCTTTCTTGTAAGATTCCCTTAAAAAAGAACGTCCTCTAAAGATATTGGGAATGCTCTAATTAGGTAATGGCTTCTCATTCTGATTGTATAAAACATCTATTTTTTTCAAACCATTGCCCGGATTAATCTAAGGTAGCTATGGAAATCCGATCAAGAACTACATGTATAACTTCCTCTGGAGGATGACATAGAAGAACTGGGGGTTTTCTCCCTTCTTTCTCGGGAAGGTTTGTCTCCATTTCCTCTTTTGATGATTGAGCATATAGATACATCTTATATCAAGGATTTCCTATTACATTAGATGTTCAATCATGAATAGTTTTTCAAGATCAATGTGCATGTCATGTCAGGTTCACTGGCTCCATGGTTGGTTGCATTATCATTTAAGTATATTGATAATTTTCGGTCATGTTTGGTTAGTTTAGGATCTTAGGTTAGGTTCGCGTTAATATCTGTTAAGTTATAGTTTTTCATTTTAGAGTTTTGGTTTTCAACAAGTCTTGTGATACCATAGGTTTATGGAATGAGTATGAATCATGTGGTTGGAGTTGACTTGGGAATAAGGTTTGTTTTAGGGTTGTGTCATATGTCAATCATCTTGGAATCCAAAAGTTGTGTTTGACGGGTTGATTTGAGTTATTCACTTGTTTGCAAGTTGCCACTTTTCAAGTTTCTCTAGCATCTGGAGTTCCGGGAATTTCAGCGTCCTGTAGGGGGATGCTGCCCCAAGTTGGAGTAATTGTTAACCTTTGAATATACACTTAGAAACAAAGACAAAGCCAAGATTTCCAAATCAACATTTAAAGATCATATTGGTGGAGATGTTTCAGAATTTTACTGGTTGAATTTTGGTATAGATTTCATGGTGGCTTCATGCTGACCTTAAGGGCGGTCCTCTATTCAAGGTAGATTTGATGGTATCAGTACAAGAGTGGGTGGCATAGGAGGTGAGCTACAACAACTCTCAAATGTGCACTTTCCAAGGAAATATAAGCAACCTCCTTAGGTGAATAATGGACAGAGTAAGGATGCATTGATGATGGTTGTTACAGGGTACAACCTATTCTAAAAACGAATTTCATAAGTATGTTAGCTTTTATGATAACACTAGGGTACGTTTATGTAGTAGTAAAAAAGGTATAGCTTCTGGTAGTTTCTAATCCTATGTTGGGCAGTATCTTCACAGAATTATATGACAATCTGACAGATGATTTGAAAATTTGTTTGAGGTCCTTATTTTAGAAGGTTATGACAGCCTGGAGGGTGCCAATATGATAGCAGTCTAGCAGCAATTTCTTTCAATTTTTCATGTTGTCTTCATGCCTTCATGATGAGAGTTAAATTCTTTATGCCAGACTAGAGTGGAGGGTGCATTACTCTAGAGTTATATTCACCCTTCACTCACCTATTTTAGGCATTGGCATCCTGTCAAATTTTGCATAAATATGGCAACTAGCTAACAAAGCCGATTTGCAATTATTATGACAGCATTCTGCCAGTTAGTGAGTCATTAGACAAGTTACTTTACGTTTTTTGGGCAGCAATGAAGGGACACCTTTCATCCTTTTTTGGGCATCACTTATACCTTATTTCTTGGCAACACATTGGCAGCATCAAGGTGAGTGAATGCGGAGGTACTCATGCACCATATGCACGCCATTCGAGGGATTTGCTTCATTTTTTTCTTAGCATATGTAAGGGCGCCTGGACTAAGTTATTTTCCTATTTTTGAGAGAGACATTAATTGTAACTACCCTTCATCATTCTATAAGGGAGGACGGGATAGTGAGACATTTTTTTCATCATTTTCCCTTTGATATTTTTTGGACCTCTTTCAACACTTTTTCCTCCCCACTCACTATTCTAGAGACATTGCATGCAACATAGGAGAGTAATCTTTTATGAGTTTCAAAGAATTGATGACAAATAGATGTCTATTTTTGGTTGTCATAATTAGTCTTCTATGTGGAATTTCTTGATCAATTAGATAGATTTTTAGTTTTCTAATATTTCTTCCGAGCAATCTGTAGTGTCTTAGGGTATTGTTTCTGCCCTTAGGGTCTCAGACATGAAAAAAATATTGCACCAATATCACAATAGTCCTTATAACTTTCCATAGAGATAATTAAAATGCAGCAATGATAAGTATCATCAACATAATGCATCATTTGTAACAAGGCTATAGATAAACAAAATTAAAACTTTAGTAACCTGTACTGGTTCCACAACAATTTACTATGGTTGTTACACCCTGACAATATTGATCCCTTTAGTACTAATATTATAGACACAAGTTAATCCTAACCAATTCAGCAGTTGCTACTATTACCCTACAATATCATAAATCATCAACTTCAATTAACAACTGATCCCATACAACTTTTATGGATTCAGAATAATTGGCTAAGAACTCTGTTATAGTAGTGTTGCCCTAACTGGGCTGGGTATCTTTCTGCCATGACAGACTTCCTTTCGATACCCTCTTGCTTATTGTTTACTGCTCTGATCAAACTTCTCTACCCTAACTAGCATGTGTTGAATTTCCACGAAAATTCTGTAACTGCTATGATGGACAATTTGAAACTAATGGAAACAATTGAAACTAAAAATTATTTTCACCAAGACACAAAATTTCTCAACACACATAAGCAACAGAGTAATCACAGATATAAAGAACACAATCACACAAGAGAGACAATTATTTTTCTAGGGAAACCCAATTGGGAAAAACCTCTCTTTGTTGCAGTATTCTTTATTGAGAGACACTGAGCAATCTGAATTTTTTACAAGGCAAATAGTGACCCAAAGAACACACCTTACAAACACTCGACCTCTGCTTACCTGTTTCTTTTCACTGAGATAGGTCTGATTTCCTTCCACATATGCTGCTTATTTCCTAGCGCAGGGGACTCCCTATTACTTAAGGCTCGACTCATATTGTCTAGTGCAAATATGAAACAAGGAAGCTGTCTACAAACTGCATACTAGCTCCTCCAAAATACGCTACCAAAATAAGGAACTCTCTCACACAAAAACTCGTGTAAGTCAATAATGATACAAGTTGTGCCTTTGCCCTTCCTTTATAGGCTCTATCCATGCTAAATTTGGTAGGTACAAATTTAGAACTTGAGCGGTTGATGACAAATTAACTAAGTTGAACCGCTTGTCTAATTCATATTTTCCTCAATCAAAGACTAAAGCTCCAATTCATTTTATCTAAATTTATAACTACCTCTTATTCCTATAGTCAAATTGAAGAAGGTGCATGTAACTTGTCCTCCAACACTAATGGAGTTGTGAACTTGTTCCCACAATTGGAACCTAAGCTCACCATCTCCATGATTTTCTCCATGGTCAAAGGAAAGACAACTTGATCATTCTAACTAAGGCACGTGCACAAAGAATACCTTCTCTCACTTTTATTTTTAACACTCCCTCTTAGCGAGGAAGGTGCTTTTGGAAGAACCCCGTCCACCTGGATTTGTCTTCAACACTACCACATTCTCCGTTGTTGTAGTTGTGCTACAATTTCTGCCTTTGATCTGGAAGAGATCGTTGTTTACCCATAAGGAACAACACTAGCAACAATGGTGATATAAGGATCATTAGCTACATAACTACCAACACCTAAGGTAGTTGCAGGCATTGGACCTTTCTATCTATGAAGAGGCATTGGACCTTTCTTTATAGAAAGACTCAAAATTGATTGCTTATTTAACTTGTCGAGGAGTGACAAGGGTCAAGTTATTTATGAAGAGACCTTGGACCTTTCTTAATAGAAAAACAAAAAAAATAGCTATAAAAGTTGATGGTATTGGGAAAGCTAGGTAGCTGTTGAGAATTTGTGTCGATCCTCTTAGGCTAGTTCCGAGGTTAGTTTATGTTGTACATAGTCATGTTGCATTTGAGGGATATTTGTAATTGCTCTTGATTGTGTGCAACCATCAATTTCAAACTATAGCCTTCTTTAGTTTCGAGTTTTGTTAGGCCAATGCATTTTTTGTCTTTTTGTCATTTTTTGAATCTTCAGTAGAAGGGCAAGAAATTTAACTCAATGCTTGCTTTTCCAAATGTTCATTGGTTAGATTGGGTTTCTCAACTTCTTACTTGTCTAGTATGTGATAGAGCATCACCCTATGATTTGGTCATCTTGTTAAACATAAGTATTTTATTCTCAGATTTTAGGCTTCTGTGATTCATTCTGATTTTTTTGAGATTGTTTTCTAGATTAATCACATAGTCACTTTTTTGGTCAACAGTTCGAACCAACTACTATGGTTCATCATGTTCACATGTGGAACATGATGCATCTCAACTATTTAAATTTGTATAGGTCAGATTTTTCTTCTTTGTACTGAGGATGAACCACAGTAGTTGGTTCAAAACATCGACCAAAAAAGTGACTATGTGATTAATCTGGAAAACAATCTCAAAAAAGTATTTTATCGTTCGTATATCTCTATAGTTGTTGTTATGAATTGGGATTCATCATAAGAACTCTCATGGTCAATTGGATATTTGAATTTGTTTTGTTGTCTTATCTAATTGCAAATAATAGCCTTTCATAACTCTACTTCCATCTTCAACAGGATCTTTCACTCTCTGAGAAATAGAGAAGTTTAGAGGTTTTGTTCTCCTTAATTCACTACTATAAATTCTCAAATGATCTTCCTTTTTTTTTTTTTATATGAATGTCCTTATACAACTTGAGTGGGCCTAATGGTTAAGAGCATGTGTTTCCCCTCCTAAGAGGTCACAGGTTCAAAACCAGAGCGGGGTAGAGTATGTGTGCCTTCATAGACTTAGCAGTCAAATCATTGCGTGGAGGTGGGTCCCTTATCCCACAAACAAGGGGTTCTCATACACCAATTTGGTGTCTGGCTTGGCCGCAACCTTAAAAATTGGATCATAATAATAATAATAACTTGAGATGTGGTATTGGACCAGCCATTTCAACAAAATTATTGGTAGCACCCCAACGCCAATTGGCTTTTGATTCTTACGAGATACTATAATTCTCCTCTGATCCCACAATTGTAGAATGCCTTCTGGGCTTGCTAGATTTGCTTCATGTGCTTATTTTTCCACCTTCATATCCTTTGGATGATATAAAAATTTGCAACTCATGTCTTAATCCCTTGGAGAAATAACTATGGGAAATTTTTCTTCTAGTTCTTGTGAACTTAATTTACGAGCCTTGCTTCCTATGCTTATTTTGCCACATTCATATCCTTTAGATGATATACAAATTTGCAGCACATGTTTTAATCCCTTGGAGAAATAGCTATGGAAAATTTTTCTTCTAGTTCTTGTGAACTTGATTTACCATTTCCCATGTATGATGTTATCAAGTTGTACCGCAAGGCACTCCCTACATGCATATTCTTCTATTTTCCTAGCTAGCACCTGAACTATGTTTGAACTTGATATCCCTTCACATATAATGATAATATGATTCCCGATATGGGGAAACCATGCATAGAGAGGAAAACCTTAGTGACAAGCGCATTAATCCATTTAACATACTGATCTAAAAACATCAAAGCCCATCAACATCCTTGGCTCACAATTTTATGTTTTCTCTAATATTTCACCCCCACACCCATCAGCCATCAACATACTTGGCTCACAATTCTTTCTCTATTCTTTCTTCCCACCCGCACCCTCACCCTCACCCTCAACTTCTTGTAAACTTCTTATAATGTTGTGCGCATAGAGAATGGAGAGATAATGAACGAGCCCAGTGATTGAAATCCTACTACCACACCAATCCTGGAAGAGAGGAATTCAGGGCCCATGCTACCACAACGATCCCGGAAGAGAGGAATTCAAGCCCTAGCCATTGACTACTCAATTTCTTGCTTACATTTTTTTTTTTTGCATTTGTAATATCCTGGCTTTTTCAGTTAAGTATTCTATCATGAGCCGTTGCTTTTGCATTGGTAATATCACGAGTTTCTCAGATCTAAAATATAAAGGCATTCGAAAAGATATATTGAGATAAAGATCTTTATCAGTTAGAAACATGGATGAGGGAGAAAAATGACTCGTTGACATCTTTCAATCTAAAGGTTCAATTAATGTGTGTTTATTGAGTTGATATCCTGCTCCAAAGTTCTAGAAACTATTCATGCTTGAAAATTAAAAATTCTTTGCTTTACACATCCTTAACCACATGCTATGGTTGACAGACGTAATGGGAGCTTTATTAAAGCGGTTTGCTGAAGAAATGGCAAATGAAAAGGAAAATATTGATCGGAACCTTGTTGAAGCCATACAAACTACTACACCGGTATGCCTATTCTTTTGCAGTAATCCTTCTCGATTAAGAACAAAACATTCTAAATGCAAAATTTGCTTCAGAACCCTAGTTTTGTTCAGTCATACATATTAGATATGAAGAATTTCTCTAAACATATTGAACACTAGGTCCTCAAGAGTTCATGCTTTTAACTCTTTGTTGTTGTGCAGCAGGGCTGGATGCAAGCATTCATGAATCTTACCATTGCAATTTCTGCAGAGAATAGACAAGATAAATTTTCCCCGGTGAGCATCAATTTCCCTTGATGCAAAATGAAATACAAATTATCTGATTGCACAATATCCATAGGTTTCATGAGTAATATCTATTATCTAGATCCCTCATAGGGAAATGACTTAACACATTGCCTGAAGTAAAAAAGTATCAACCATAAATACATGCTATAGAGATTCCATCGGCAATTTTCATCTTATGTTAACTCTAATTTGCTTTGAAGATTCAAAAAAGCCAGGATCAATACAATTATTTCCTTTTGGATTCTCCAGACAAGAAAAATGGTGACTGTCAAAGTCAGGATCCAAAACCTTTGCATATCAGTCAGGAACATCAAATGCGTTTGGAAGCACAAAGAAAAGAAGTCAAGGTGAGTAATATTTTAACTTTTCACTAAACATGCTGTGGAGGCAAATCAAAAATGTAAACAAAATGTACTGCAGCACGAAATAAATTATGTCGCCATTTGATTCAGTATAATGAGGAATATTGTTTGATGAAGAATTGCATATGTGATTTGTAGAACATTTATTTGCCAATGTAGGAAGATTATCCTACCATGATTGCATTGCCTCTGTTTCCATGATGATGAGATAACCAGCATAGTTTCAAGCTGATTACTAGTATCCCATGTGAGCTTCATCCCAAAATGTCCCTGCTGCCCTAGAGTAGGCTAGTAGGAAACGTGTTAAAGACTTATATCTTACATGTGCAGTCAGAGTATGCAATCAGGGAGCACCGTTTTCCTAAATATGCAGTCAGATCACAATTTTTTCTGATCCTGTTTGAAATAATGAAACTAAATCAAATGAATACTGCTTTTGTTGTACTAAAGAAAACTCGTTAATCGTTTTGTGATCCACGACTGTCTCATTATTGATTACCATCTCTTAGAAACTTCACAATACTCATTTTATTAAACAATGGATATGATTTTCAGGACATATGAGACATACTTAGAGCACGGGAAGATGTACACGTGGTACAACCAGAGTGGCGAAGGGATTTTGAATTGCTTGGTAAGTTAAAGCCAAACACTTCTACACCTCGACATTTAATGGGGGATTATTATTTTTCTTTAATGTTCGAAGTTTGTAAGCTTTACATTTGTTTTGTTGTTGTGTATTGCTAACTGAGTAACCTATTATAAGGAATGACACTGACTTCTTTCTCTCTAAAACATTATTTTTATAGATAACCTGGTCACAAGAATTTCTAATGCTGCTAGTGGGTATCATAGAGTTCTGGAAGAAAACAAGATCCTTTATAATAGTCCCACTATAGGTTTTATATTTACTGTTTTCTTGGGTCTCAGGAAGCGTAAGGGTGTACTGCAGAATCAAAGCCCATTTTGGAGGTCAATCTGATGTCCACAGTGCAGTGGAATTTATTGGGGAAGATGGATCCCTACTTGTTAATACATCCAAAATGGGCAAATATGAACATAGGATATTCAATTTTAATAATGTTTTTGGGCCATCTGCAACACAAGATATTGATTAAAGAGTTTTTTGACCTTGTCTTCTGACATAATTTGCATACAATTACTAAATATTTTTTGTCCATGAAATGGCAGACGAAATTTACATGGATACAGCCATTCATCCGATCTGCAATCCAAAATAGGCAAAGATGTGAAGAGAATATCCAATTTTAGTAAGGTTTTTGGGCCATCTTCTACACAAGATACTGATTAAAGAGTATTTTGACCTAGTTTTCTAACATAGTTTGTATAATATTACTAACTTGTTTTTGTCCATGAAATGGCAGAGGAGATTTACATGGATACACAGCCATTGATCCGATCTGTAATGACTGGTTACAATGTCTGCATTTTTGCATATGGTCAAACAGGATCTGGAAAGACCCACACCATGGTCAGTATATTTCTTCTAAGGATTTTGTTCTAAAAATTAGGCGGTTACCAAAAATATATATCTAAAATTTCTTAGATGAGAAATCAACTTCTGGTTTTTAATTAATAATTTTTAGATATTTCTAAATAATATATATCTAAAATGGCTCAGATGAGAAAGCACCTTTTGGCTCTTAACTAATAGATTAATTTTTAGATCTTTCTCAAGGTAACCTGGCCTGACATTTTGGACTTTGACTTTTTAAAATTTAGAGTGGTCCAACAGGTGATTCTAGAAAGGAAATGGGAGTCAGGTAACATGGCCTGACATTTTGGACTTCGACTTCTTAAAATTCATTTTGGACTTCGATTTCTTAAAATTCGGAGCGGTCCAACAGGTGCTTCTAGAAAGGAAATGGGAGTCAGGTAACCTAGCCTGACATTTTGGACTTCGACTTCTTAAAATTCGGAGCTGTCCAACATGTGCTTCTGAAAAGGAAATGGGAGTCAGGTAACCTAGCCTGACATTTTGGACTTTGACTTCTTAAAATTCGGAGCGGTCCAACATGTGCTTCTGAAAAGGAAATGGGAGTCAGGTAACCTGGCCTGACATTTTGGACTTCGACTTCTTAAAATTCACAGCGGTCCAACAGGTGCTTCTGAAAAGGAAAGGGAGTCAGGTAACCTGGCCTGACATTTTGGACTTCGACTTCTTAAAATTCACAGCGGTCCAACAGGTGCTTCTGAAAAGGAAATGGGAGTCAACTATAGAGCTCTTAATGACCTCTTCGAGTTATCTTAAATCACTTATTCTTTGTTTTTTTATGGCTTTCCAGCTCCAGATGGATATGCTGAGCGAACTTGCAGGACACCACCTGTTGAGTAGTCGTCGATGAAGGTGGGAAAACGAACGAAGGTTGTAATAACCTGCATTTTTCCCTTGTGGACATTTTAATGCTATCTCAGCAAGCCAGTGTTAATTGATGTTGTATAATAGTGCCAGCTTTTCTCATGAGCCATCAGGTAGGTTTAGGCTTCCTTTCTAGAGGAAATCAAGGTTAAAAGAAAAATATAAATTGGAAAAGCGTAAATCGGTGTTAAAGAAAGTCTACTTGAAATTCCTTGTAAACCAAGGACCAATGCTTGCAATTACTTGCAATATGCACCAACACTTTTCTTAGTGTAATTTAATTATTATATAACACTTTTCTTAGTGTAATTTAATTATTATATTGGTTTTCAGGATAAAGCCTACTTGTGAAGAACTGGATTAATATATAGAATAGTGAGAAGCCATCGTTGTTGGGGCATGATATTTCTCATAATTGCTGTGTAAATTCAAGGTCACATGTCATTTCCTATGTGACCAGCAAGAAGGCAATGTTATATGAAAACCGAATAGTGGCAGTGAAGGAACAGAGGTAAAAGAAATGCAAGACAATCTGACTGTTGAAAGATCAACTAGCGGCACAAAGAATCCAACACGATATTTGTCATAATTGCTATGTAAATTCAAGGTCACATGCCATTTCCTTGTTGAAAGATCAACTAGCGGCAGAAAGAATCCAACATGATATTTGTCATAATTGCTGCGTAAATTCAAGGTCACATGTCATTTCCTATGTGACCAGCAAGAAGGCAATGATATATGAAAACCGAATAGTGGCAGTGCAGGAACAGAGGTAAAACAAATGCAGGGACAATCTGGCTATTGAAAGATCAACTAGCAGCACAAAGAATCCAATTATTGCAAGATCGAAGGGCGGCACACAGGGAAGCTATTGACCAATAAAGTTTGTGTTTGGCGAGTCAAATTATTGCAAGATCAACTAGTGGCACATAGGGAAGCCATTGACCAATAAATTTTGGGTTTGGCCAGTCAAATTTGATCTGTACTGTAATCCCCGTAAGAAATGGATAAGAAATGGATAATATGGAGTGAAAAAGTATGGAAGGTGGTTCCCCTTTCAGGAGTGAAAATGATGAAAGTATGGATGGTGGTTCAAGTTAAAGAAAGAACAAAGCGTCCAGCAAAACACAAAAGCTAAGCTAACAAAGGTCTCCAGCAAAACAAAAAAGCTAACAAAGGTGGTTTTTTTTGGTTATATGACACTATGTTCATATATATTGTATTCATGCAATATGATGCAAGAAAATGGGATGTGGAAATGACTAATATGTTATCATAATTTCATAATTGGAGCAATGTGTAATTAGAGGGCTAGTAGATGAGTTTAGATTTGTGTAATTAAAATGATTTTTCAATTTTGAAATGTTGACATTGATTGATGGGTTGGTAAATTAATCATTTCTAATTTGGTTGGTAGATAAATTAAAGATGTTAGTTGTAAATTGTGATTCTTTCTTTTTATAGATTTAAAATATTACAAATTATGGTTTAGTTTTTGCTTTAAATTATCAGATAATTGATTTATTCATGGCATTACCTCTAGGTGAATGAAATTTTGGGTATTATGGGCATTATGAATGAATGCATTGTAGTTCTTTTCTATTAGTGATTTAATATATCACAAATTTCAAATGATAAATTGTATTTTGAGTTTTAGTTTTTACAATCTTCTATTTTTTTAGAATTGTGATCAAAATTTTGGATATTATGAATGAAAGCTTTTGCTTTGGATTGAAAAGTCCACATGATAAATTGTGTTTGGAAATGATTTTATTCGTCTCTTTAAAATTTATACATAGTTGTACCTTGAGTGCTAAAATATTGCATTTCTTTGAGAACTGTGATTAGAGTATATAATGAATACATTTGTTGTGAAGAGGAAAGTGATTGCAGATTACAATTGAATCAAATTGTACAAAAAAGAAAAAAACTATATGCATTATCTTGAATTGTATATTACAATGTAGTTAAAATTGAGGTTCAGTTCAAGAAAAGAACTTTAAAAAGTATCAATTAAAATTGTAGTTAAATCAATCTTGTACAAGTTATTTGCAAACTTTAAATTACAATGAAATGAAATTTTTTCCACCATACAAATCCATCTTTAAATTATAATAAAGTGAAGACTTTTTCCACAATACAGTTCTATATTTAAATTACAATGAATTGATTTTTTTCTCCATAATACAGATCCATTGTTAGAAAAGGAGATAAAATGTGAATCAAAAGTTTAATATTCTTTTGATGGAAAAAAAAAACTTATTCTTTGTATCAATTTTGTCTCAACGAATTTTAAGTTTGTTCTAACCAGCAATAAATATTTTAGGCTACTCGTTTGTTCTACCCAATAATGTATCTATCCTAAGTTGTTCCAAATTAAGTTACAATAAATTCATAATCCATCTTAACCTTACAAAAAGCAAAGTCTATAAAGTAAAAGTTTCAAATATCAATATTATTTATTCTTTAAATGGTTAAACATTTATTAAAATGATAAAAAGTATTAATAGAGTTGAGATTTAAACATGTATTAAAATGACAAAAAGTGTTAACAGAGTTGAGATATAGGGTTGCCGCCAATAATGTATTACGAAATAAGAAAAAAGACTTGCATTAATAAGATTATAAATTAATATTTAAAAATGAAAATGTGTTTTAATTATTTTTTAAATCCTAAATAGATGGTCAAATTAATTTTTTATTCATTTAAAAAGATTGATGTGTGTGTCTCTTCGAGCTATTGAGATAATACAATAAACAAGCACGCACACTGCTCTTCTCTCATCATTGCATTAAGTCTTACTGCTTTTATCTCTATAAATACATTGTAGCATAAGCTTAAAAAATATACACATTCCTTTAGAAGAAAGGAAAGGTTTGAAGTTGTTGCAGGGAGGAAACCAGACAATTGAAATGGATTCACATTGAAGAGTCGTATGCAGTATACCTGTACTGTCAAAAGCGTTGCACTATGCTATGCTAAGATGAGGACTGAAAAAAATAGCAAGCGCTACGCCCATCAGAGTCCTAGATTAGGCACTCTTGATCTTACGCCACTTGGCAAGCCCATATGTCCCAAATTTCACGACTAGAAAGGCTTAGGTATGATGGCCAAAACTGTCAGGCCAGGGTAACTCCAGCAATTAATGAGCGCAAGAAACAACTGATTAATTTTATTCTTTAGACAACTATATTTATACATACACAAAACGGATCAGTTCATCTTCTAGATGACTGTCTAGCTTCACCTCATCCGTTTCGGATTAGGTGTCAACATTCCCCCCCTTAATCTGAAGGGATGTTGGTGAGTCCAAGCATCGTTCTGAATCTTTCAAGCTTTTCTCTTCCAAGCGCTTTGGTGAAGATGTCTGCAATTTGCTCGTTTGTGGAACAATGACGGAGATGGATTGTTTTGGCCTCAACATGATGTCGGATCAGATGATATTTAGTATTGATGTGCTTAGTACGATCATGGAACTTTGGGTTCTTGGCCAACTTTATTGCAGAGGTGTTATCAATCATGAGTGGAGTTGATTGTATTTGTTTTACCTGCAAATCTTCAAGAATTTTCCTGAGCCGCACAATTTCTTTTGTTGCTTCAGCTGCTGCCACATATTCTGCTTCTGTTGTGGAATCTGCTGGTACTGATTGTTTGCGTGATCTCCAGGAGACAGCTCCCGATCCAAGACTCATAGCATATCCTGAAGTAGATACCCCAGTTTCTTTGTCTCCATCGAAGTCTGAATCAGAGTATCCAATCAAGTTGAAGTCGTCCACCTGTGTATACTTGATTCCAAGGTCTTGAGTTCCCTTCAAGTACCTTAGAACTCTTTTTGCAGTAGACCAATGTCCCTCACAAGGCTTTTGCATAAACCTGGAGAGGATTCCAACAGCAAATGAAATGTCTGGTCTGGTAGTAGTGAGGTAGATGAGACTTCCTACAAGTTGTCTATACTTTGTTGCATCCTCAAATTCCTTTCCTTCAGTAGATGTGAGCTTCAAGTTTTGTTCCATTGGAGTAGAAAGGGGATTGCACTCTGTCATGCCAAATCTGTATAACAAATCTCCAATGTATTTCTTTTGAGAAAGAAATATGGACTTTGGATGTTGGGTTACTTCAATGCCAAGATAGTAATGAACATAGCCCAAATCAGTCATTTCAAAAAAATTTCCTAATTCTTTCTTTATGGATGCAATATAGCTTTCATTGTTCCCTGTCATTAAAAGATCATCTACATATACCACAAGATATACAACTGTTTTGCCAACTTTCTTGAAAAATAAAGTTGCATCATCAAGATCAAAATGATTGAAGTTGAGTTTCAGAAGATGCTCAGTTAGTTTTTCATACCAGGCTCGTGGTGCTTGTTTGAGGCCATACAAGGACTTCACAAGTTTGCATACTTTGTGTTCATGTCCTTTCACAGCAAATCCTTCAGGCTGGGACATAAAAACATTCTCTTTTAGATATCCATTCAAGAATGCAGTTTTTACATCCATTTGATGGACTTTCCAACCGTTCTGAGCAGCTAGTGCAAAGAGTGTCCGGATGGTGGCCCATTTTGTTGTGGGAGCAAAAGTTTCCTCATAATCGACCCCTTCCTTCTGTGCAAAACCTTTTGCCACAAGCCTAGCTTTGTGCTTGTCAAGTGAGCCATCAGCTTTGTACTTGTTCTTGTAGACCCACTTGCAGCCAATTGGTTTGGTTCCAAATGGAGGATCAACCAGCTTCCAAGTGTCATTCTTTATGAGGGCATCATACTCCTTCTGCATCGCTTCTTTCCATTCATCATGAGAAGCAGCTTCTTTGAAGGAAGTTGGTTCAAAATCTGTAGACAAGTTCAATTCACAATCATAAGTAACATCCATATCAACAGGTGAATTAGAGTTATCTACATCACCTCCATCTTGTCGGTTTGAATTTCTGGTTCCTGTTTTTCCAATTTCATCAGGATGAACACTTTCAAGTGTCTTTGTCAGCCACTTTGGGGGACCTTTCTGAGATGGTCCAGGTTGTTCTGTTGATTGAGTTGGGTCTGAATCAAGATTGAGTCTCCCAATTCTATCAATTACATCACTTAAAGCATCATTCGTTGTTGGAGTGTCATGCAGGGGAGATTGTTCTTCAGAAGGAGATTCCACATGTTGATCTAGTATAGGAATCCCCCCTTCAAGATGTGGAATCTGATTATCAAACTCTTGGAATGATTTCGGTTTTGTGAATCTATCCAAGCGATCAAGTTGCCACTCAACAACACTGTCAGATTTGGATGATTCAAGAAAAATGACATCTCTAGATAAAACAAACTTTTTATTTACTTCATCATAAAGGCGGTATGCTTTAGATGTGTTTGAATACCCTAGGAAGATACACTTACAACTTCTAGCACCAAGTTTGTTTCTATGTACCTTTGGTATTAAAGCATAACAGGTGGAACCAAATATCCTGAGATGTTTTACCGAAGGAACATGTCCATACCACAATTCATAAGGAGTCTTGTTTCTTATAGCACTAGATGGACAACTATTCTTTATATATGGAGCACATAGAACAGCATCAGCCCAAAACATTGTCTTTACATTTTTGAAGAAAAGCATGGATCGTACCATATTCAAAATTGTTCTGTTCATTCTTTCAGCTACACCATTCTGTTGAGGATTATAAGGCACAGTTGTTTGATGTTTAATCCCATGTTGGCGAAGATAGTGTTCAAATTCATTTGATGTATATTCTTTTCCATTATCAGTGCGAATAGACCCAATATGAGATTGTGCATCATTTTCAATCCACTTATGAAAATTCTTGAATGTTTGAAAAGCATCAGATTTGTTCTTCAATAAGTAAACCCAACACATTCTGGTGTAATCATCAATGAATGTCATGATATATTTATTTCCATTTGCAGAAGAAACAGGCATTGGACCACATAAATCTGAATGAATAAGTTCAAGCTTCCTATGTGCTCTTGAATGTGAATCATGAAAAGACTTTTTGTTGTGCTTTCCTAGAATGCAAGCATCACATTGTTTATGTTTTCTAGGAATTGTAGGCAAACCAGCAACACCATTTTTCTTCAACAAGCGGAGACTATCATAGTTTAAATGTCCAAATCTAGCATGCCATAGTAAACTTGATGAAAGTGCACCTTCTTCATGATGAGAAATATATGAGAAATGTTGTGCATGAGCAGAGGTTCCTTGCAGTTTAAGGAGTCTTTCTTCTTCTATACCCCTCATGACAAGTGAGTGGTCAGATGCCTTTCTTACCTCAAGCTTGTCATCAAACATGTGAATTGAGTGACCTTGCTGGCGGATGTGGACCAGGGACAGCAAGTTTCTCTTCAGCTGTGGGAGATATAGAACATGATCCAGAAGAAAGTCTGGAAGACCAGGCAGTTTAAGCCTGATTGTGCCAAGCCCTGATGGCTTGATTTTTGACTGATCTGCAAAGTATACTGCTCCATCAACATTGTCAGTGAAATCTTCAAAGAAATCTCTCCTATGAGTCATATGACAGGTTGCTCCTGAATCAAGCAACCAGTCATTTTTCGAAGAAGCAAGTGAAGCATTAAACAAATCTTCATTTACTCCAATGTTACATTGTGCCTCAATATAGTGAGCGGATTCAGGTGCTTTACCTTTTTCTGTGTCATCAGTTTTACCTTTCTGCTGATTTCTTCTCTGCTCAACTTTGTCCCATGGTAGCTTGCATGTAGAAGCATCATGTGATCCATTTCGTTTGCAGCGAATGCAATGCAAATCTGCCTTTTCTGCTTGAGGATGTCTGCCCCCCCTGCCTCTGAAGTATCTTCCTCTTCCTCTTCGTCCACCTCTTCCTCTTGTAGAATCTTGAGCAGGATGCTTTTCTTTATGAGCAAGGCAAACAGTCTCTTCAGAAGATTCAGGGATTGTTTTCTTTCCAAAGGCTTTCTCTCTTTCAGCAAACTTTTTCACAAGAGTGTCAAAGGTTATATCTTTAAGATTTCCATTTGCTTGTAAAGACTCAAGATAGTTAGAGTAGGTAGGATAGAGTGCTTTGAGAAAGGCAATAAGAGAGATATCCAGCTCAACCTTAGTGGATTTAATATCATGCACTATAGACTTTATTTCAGATGCAAGAGTAAGAGGATCATTATTTTTCAGTTCAAGAGTGAAGAGTTTAATCATGAGCTGAACAACTTCAAGTGCAGAATGTGTATCATAGAGTTCTTTCAGCTTTTGTAAAGCTTCAAAGGCAGTGGAATAGGATGAAATATGACGACTTACTTCCTCATTTACAGATGTTGCGATCAATGCAAAGGCTTTGCTGTTCTTATTTTCCCAAATGGCGAGTTCTTTGTCTGATGTGGGTTGCACAGGGTCTTTGTCTTCTTCTCCGACACACACTCCTTTCCACAGCTCATTGTAGATAAGGGTGTGTTTTACCATCCGAGACCATTCAAAATAGTTCTCCTTGCCAGTGAGAACTATTCCGACCATAGAAATGATTGAATGCATTCTGTAAAAATATCTCTGCTAAAAAAAAAACTTATGTTGATAAAAGACTTCTGCTGAAAAAAAATCTTATGCCACTGCCTTATGCACTAACATTTGCATCAACATATCAGCATTTCTTATATAAAAAATCTCATGGATCACTTCAATATATATCATGCAATACTATAGATGCTTTGATATAAAAAAACACTCTCACTGTTATAAACACACACTGTGACTGCTTTGAAAACTGCTTCCTATTCAATACTCAAAACTGCCATCATTTGAAAAATTAACAGCACAACTTTATGCCAGAACCGCCATTAAAATCATCTCTTGGCATTCTCAAACTTAAGGGATTCATATATTACAGAGCGACTTCAATCAAGAGAACCATGCCTTGAGAAAAAAGAAAAGTTCTCAAAAGGCCACAAATATGCATCAACCAACTGCGCAAATATACTGCACTTCTCTTTAAAGAAGTCTACATACTTTAATGGTGATTATGCCCCTAAAACAAAACATAATAAAGTACCATGTGCAAAGTTGCATTTATCCCCAAAAGTGCATGTACCCTAGGCACAGTTTTTACATGGCTTAGTTTTGTGAATCTGTGGAACGTATACAGGCAGAGTGCATCTCATTGTGTATAATCAACTCACGGACCATGGCTTGGCACAAAACCTTTCTGAGATTCAAAACGCAGTCACCATTAAAAGCGCAGTCTTTCATTAGAAACGCAGTCACCATTAACGCACCATTAACGCAGTCATGAAGGTGGCATCAAAACGCAGTCATGAAGAAGGCACGTGGAGGCACCATTAACGCAGTCATTAAGATGGCATCAAAACGCAGTGGTCATTAAAATAAGGACGCACGCAGCCAGCATTACAAAAAAAAAACGCAGTCTTCATAAGAACTCAGCCACCATTACAAGGAACACATTCGCATTTTTTTTCTATACAAACGCAGTCTTTATTAACATACAGTCATGGTTATGACAGCCTCAATACAACAACGCAGTCATAAGAAAAACGCAGTCACCATCGGTTTTGTTTGAATGGAATGAGACAGGTTTTTTTTTTTTTTACCAACAGCTGAAACGCATCAACGTATACCTCAGTTTTCAACGCATAGGTAACGAAGCACAACGCAGCTTTCCAGGGAATGAACGCATCAACTCAGGGCACAGTACTCAAGGTCTGAGGGCGCAGTCTCCAGAGGCGCAGTCTCTGGCAGTCAGAGAGCGCAACGAATTCAGGCAAAGACAGAGGCAGAGCCAGGGAATCAAGCCAGAGCAGGATAGGAGTTACTACTATTTTAGGGACTGGGACCTGAGCTCTGATACCATGTCAGGCCAGGGTAACTCCAGCAATTAATGAGCGCAAGAAACAACTGATTAATTTTATTCTTTAGACAACTATATTTATACATACACAAAACGGATCAGTTCATCTTCTAGATGACTGTCCAGCTTCACCTCATCCGTTTCGGATTAGGTGTCAACAAAAACCACCCAGTTCAGGTGACCAATATCTACTAAATCTCACAACCACGATTTTCTGAGATCGGATGGCCAGAAAGATCTAGATCTTACGGCCAAAATTTTCTAGATCAGATGACCAACATCTACCAGATTTGACAGTTGTGATCTCTCAAATTGGACAAACAAGATTTACAAAATTTGACAACCATGATTGCCCAAATTGGATGGCTAGATCTGGTGGTGACAATTTCTCAAATCAAACGACCAAGATTGTACAGATCTAATGGCCACGATTTACTAGATCGGACGGCCAAGATTTTCTAGATTTGATAGTTGTGATCGCTTAATTTGTATGGCCAATATCTACCAAATTTCATGGTCACAATTTCCTAGATCAGGCGGCCATAATGGCCCAAATCTGATGGCTATAATTCCTCAAATCGGATGGCCAAGATATACTAGATCTAATCGTTTTGATTGCTCAAATTGGACAACCAAGGTTTACCAGATTTGACGACCATGATTTCCTAGATTGGATGACCAAAATGGCCTAGATTTGACGGCTACAATTTCTCAAATCTGATAGCTAAGATCGCCCATATCTACAACCATGATTTCCCAGATCAGACGACCAAGATCTACAAGATCTGACCACTATGATCACTCATATTTGATGGCCATGATTGTGCAAATTAGATGGCTAGAATGGCCCAGATCTGATGGCTAGAATGGCCCAGATCCGATGGGTACAATTTCTCAAATCAGATGGCCAAGATCTCTCAGATGTAACAACCACGATTTGTCATATTTGACGGGCGTGGTCGCTCAAATTGGACGACTAACATACCAGATATGACGACCATGATTGCTTAGGTTGGATGGGTCGAATGGCCCAGATCCGACGGCTACAATTTCTCAAATTAGACAGCCGATATCGCTGAGATCTAACAGCCACACTTTACCAGATTGGATGGCCAAGATTTGTCATATTTGACAGTCTAAATTTCTTTGATTGAACAACCGAGATTCGACGAGCAACATCGCCCATATCTGACAGTCAAGATTGCTTTAATCGAATGACCATGATTCTCTTTATTAGATGGCCAAGATCACTCAAATCCAACAACTGCAATTTCCCAAATCTGACGGTCCAAATTGCTTTGTCGAACTACTAAGGTTTTCTAGATTCGAGGGTCAAGATTGCCCAAATCTAAGGGCCACAATTTATTAAATCGAATGGCTTCAATTTTTTAGATTTGACGGTCACGATTGCTTTGATTGAATGCCCGAGATTGTCTAGATTGGAGGGTCAAGATCTCAGATTTTACGATCAAAGATCATTTTGATCAAATGACTGAGATTGTCCAAATTAGAGGACCAAGATCAAATTGGATGGGCACAATTTCTCATATTTGATGGTCAAGATTGCTTTAATCAAACCACTGAGATTGTGTAGAACGACCAAATTTTCCCCGAGCTTGAGCCCTTGATCTGGGAAGTGGATCTCGTGCCACTTGGAAGTAGGTTGACAATTGATGTGTATAAGTTGGTTGGCACATGGCATCCCTAGAGTCGTAAATTGGTCAGTGACTCGATATGTGATTTGTTGCAATGTGGGAACTTTGCTAGTTAGAGGCGTCGTTTAGTAATTTTGTAGGAATGAGTGTTTATGAGGTTTATAAAGGCTCGGTATGATTTAATTTTACTGTATGTGGGAGGAATTCATTGTGGTCACCAGAGGAGACGCACAACTTACAAAACCTCAACAATGTAGACCACCATTTAAATCACCTCACGGGGCCTAGAGTTGCAGTATTCTCCATAAAGAACGGGAATTTAGAGATGGTGGACTTGTCTCGAAACAAATTTAGGGGCTCAATACCTTTGAAAGCAGGTGATTGCCACTGTATGCAACAACTGGTTGTGTCACACAATTCACTGAGTGGAGCGATACCCTCTTAAGTCAAAATAATCTCAGCACCAATACCTCTTTTGCTAGGGAATTTGATGTGATTGAAGACTCGAGCTCAATGAAAATCATTTTAGTGGAGGAATACCTAATACATTTATGAGTCTCACGTCTAGACCACCATTTAAATCACCTCATGGGGCCTAGAGTTGCAGTATTCTCCATAAAGAGCGAGAATTTAGAGATGGTGGACTTGTCTCGAAACAAATTTAGGGGCTCAATACCTTTGAAAGTAGGTGATCAACATTGTATGCAACAACTGTTTGTGTCACACAATTCACTGAGTGGAGCGATACCCTCTTAAGTCAAAATAATCTCAGCACCAATACCTCTTTTGCTGGGGAATTTGATGTGATTGAAGACCCGAGCTCAATGAAAATCATTTTAGTGGAGGAATACCTAATACATTTATGAGTCTCACGTCTCTGTTGGAATTCAACTTGTCCTATAGCTTTCTTGTCGTAATAGTTTAGACACGACCATCAACATAATTCACCACAAAAACGATCACTCTACCATGAATTGGATTTGGTATGTTATCTTTTAATCTTCTTGAACTAATAAACTAACCATTTTTTTAGTAATAAATTAGTCTCGCAGTAAAATCATGAGCAAACGGCATATCCTAAGATCACATATGGCATATAAGCCACTCACCTTAGGGCGCAGTGGGTTTACTATTGTGTTTAGAATTCTACATAATATCAAATTATAGGTTATTAATATTTATGATAGGGTTATTTAATGTTTAATAGTTTGTCGTGTAGAAACAAAAAGTATAAATTTTAAATTATATATTAAAATTTTCTTTGAAGTTTAAAGTCTTGAAAAGCATAGTCACATCTCAATCAATTTATGTTAGTAAAAGGAAACACTACCTTACGGTTATTCCCATGCCACTTTTTAGTGTAGAAAGATCATGGTATGTATTAATGTTTTTATCGTTGATGTGATCTCTCAACCAATGTGGTATTATTTTTCACATAAAAAGAATTTACATAGTAGAACCAAACTCCAAAATATATTTGGATTTCCATGAGACCAAAATGAGGTATTCTAAGTAACTATGGTCTAATAGGAGGTTTGCACCCATAGTTAGATCCATAAATGTAGAAATTACTTAGGAAAGTGTCCAAAATGAGTCAAACTTGGTGAACAAGGGATAAAAAGAATCCAAGGACCCCACCTAAATGTTAGAGATCCTAACAAGGCCCCACATTTATGATAATGTGAAGGGTATTACAAGGAAATGTTCATCACATTAATGTAATAATTGAGAGGTATTATTTTGTCATTGGGCAAGTTACACATGAATCTAGTATGGGGTTGAACCACATAATGCACTCCCTATTCTAGATAGGCACATATTAGTAATCAAGGACGCAGAAGGTGAATATGATCGATTAGATGTATAAATGGAAAGAGAAGGGAGGTGGAACCACTAGGGTGGCCTTATTGAGTGAAGAGAAGAGAGGTGACTATTCTAGGCTAGACTAGTGAGGACAAAAGAGCAGAGAGAGTAAAAGTTTTTATTAGTATGATCCAAAAAGTGGCCATGTAGATACAATTGACCACTTAAGACTCAATGTCTTACAGGAGAAGCATGGTTTTTGACTAGGATTATATCTTCTTAATTTGGCCCTACTCAAGATAATGATCCATGAGGAGACCAACCAAATGAAAAAAGTAGAAAAATGACCAAGAATTTGGAGAGATGGAAGGAAAATAGATTATCTTGAGCAGGATCGAGTTGTCAAGGAGAGTAACAAGGGAAGCATAGGAGAAGTACAACACCATCAACCCTTAATATAGCCATTAATATTAGATACTAGAGGGTAGAGTTGGCCTTATAAAGGTCTTATTCAAGTCAAGGTTTAATTTGACTTGTTATATCCTTATTGAAGGCACTTGCAGATAAGAAAAATTGTATTAGGGCATTGGTGAAATATTGATGATAGGGGAGAGACCTACCTCAAGTGTTTAGATGATAAGGGAATGAGGGATAGGAGATGGAGAGTTAAAGATCCCCAAGCTAGTTGAGAAGAACACAGATGTGACAAAGTGGGAAGCCCATGGGGAGTTTTCTTAAGGATAATCATGTATTGAAATAAAAATAAAAGTAAGGCTTGATAAGTCTAACCTAGTCATGCAAACTTTTGAGTAATAAGGAGAGGAAGCAAACTTCAAAGAAGATAGGATACTAGACTAAAGAGACAAGGGATAGGCCTTGGAAGTGATATTTGGAAGGTGAGAAAAGGGAATGAGATAATAAAAACAAAATAAGTCGTCCCCTCATGAAAAAACAAGTTCTCTTCCTTAAAGGTATATATAATCATTGTCATTGCATCCAAGGGTCGCCATGGAGGTTGTTATACTTCAAATCTCATGGGAGAAATGAAAATTGGAAGGGTGGCCATGGAGGATGTTTTACTTCAAGTCTCATGGGAGAAATGAGAAATGTGTATTCATTATCTTGACGCCAAGGGATTAGGGAATTTCAATGACTTTGAGAGGTCTTGTCTTATATTTTTAAAACTTTAGATTGTCCAAGTAGTGGTTGAAAGATGCATAGTGCTAAGGGAATGACATACATGAGTTGTTATGACATTACAGTGCCTCATTTGATCTTGAAGTCATTGTAGCAAATCTCAACAAAGAACAAATTCACTACATTAACCTTTCATTTATTGAAAAAGGGTAGGTTGGGAAGGTTAAAGGAAAGGAATTGGGCATATTCCAAAGAAATCTTAGGGGATAACTCAAAGATGGATTCAATTATGAGGTCATTTTGATTAGGGCTTTTGATTAGGGATTCAATTATGAGGACATTTATAAATTTCCTTTGGGACAAGTGAGAAGAGAGGACTTAGACAAAGGGACCAGGAGGGATTTCAGGAAGCTATGGTGTGAACCATTGTAGGATGAGAGAGGAGAGGAGGGTCAGATGTTTTATGTCGACTTTTGGAAATTGATTGACTCTAATGAGAGGGAAAGGTGCCTTTGACATCAATCAAGATAAGATAAGAGGGGGATCATGTATGGGTTGGTTTGGAGAGACGTTTGCCTGATGAATTAGGAGATTGGTGTCAAGGTCAATGGGGTTAGGGAGGAATCCTATGGAGGGAATTCCTTCTTAGGATATGAAGCAATCATAACTTTGATCTAATAAGTAGTGGGTGTTGGTTTTCTTAATAACTTCTACATCATGTGGATTCTTTATATGATATTAAGAGGTTAGATAATAGAGGGATCAACATTAACTTTATCCTTTTCCTCAAGGGAGGGAGTTTAAGCCTCTTCTTCCTTAGATTAAAACTATTTTTCATAAAATATTTGGAAGAAAAACTATGGAATGGGTACCTTGTCTATTTCAAGTTTAACATTAAATTCTTCTACAACCATTGTTTTGGGTTTGGTAGTGTGATTTGTTTGGCGTTTCTCTTCATTTAGTTACTTGAATATTCACCAATATTTGGTATTGTCTATGTCCCACTTGCCATATTTGCTCCACATACTAGTGGTTGAGGTGGAAAGGTTGTATTTCTCCTCCTTAGTGTGGAATATGGTTAGAGTGTCGATTTTAGTTGTGGGTGCTTGTCACTCCATCATGTGTTAGCATTTCTATTGGAGATTTGGTTTTTATTTTATTTGGATTTTGTTTTTCCCACAACAACCTCAACGCAGGTGTTCTTCATTCACACTAGATGGTTGATTGTATATTTTATTGTTTTGGGGTTTCATGAAACACTTTGACTCTATTTAATTGGTCGAGTGTCCATTTCAAAATTTCAGAACTGATTTCCTCGATTATCTCTAAAGTGAAATCATGTAGATCCTTATGCCATTGGCGTATGAAAGTTGAAGGAGATATAGGCCAACGAGAGTAAACATACCACAACCATCCAATCTAGGCATGTCAAAGTGTTGAATGAACTATTCTAATAATAGGTATAGGTTTTGTATCAATGCCTCATAGAGGTGATGGAACAAACAAGGGAGTTACCTATTATATATTATGGAAAAACTTTAGTTGAGATATTGTTCTTATTGATGAACTTGGAGCAAGCCATGGTTAAAGTATCCAAGTGATGCCAAGGGTTTTCTTTAATGTCCCCCCCAAATTTGGGTAATTTTGATAGATATGGAGGAAGTTGTGTTTGTAAAATATAGGGCAAGAAGATTGTTTAGATATTTAATCAAAAGAAGAATGTATTTTCATACACCTCCTACCATGATTTAGCTCTTAACTGGGGTATTCTCTAAGGGGGAAGTATTATTGTTAGAAACGGATACCTTATCCAAACTTTGTATAATTGATTGAGAGAAGTGTTTGAATTGAAGAATTGAATATTATTTTTGAATTGATGTGTGTCAACTAAAATTTGTAACATAGTTGGCATGTATACTTATTCAAATAATTACAGAAAAGAGGCTTGAGATGGTGTTTCCATTAAGGTGAACACTTGGATATTGTGAAATTGTTGATATATAAGATTTTACCCATAATTAGGTGTGTGTCGGAATGTAAAGTTGTCATTGGAGAATTGCTAGAATGTGTATTTGTTTTAAAGGATATGTTGGGATGTGCACTCACCTTACAGGTTATGTGGCGGTTGTCATAAGAGGTTGGCTCATGTTTGAAGGTATTGTTGCATGCACACTTGTGCAAGGAAGGGATATTATTGAAAGTTTTTGAAGGAAGTTGGTATTTCATTTTTGAAAGTTTAATGAGTGTTGACTTGGTAGTGATATAGTTGTATGTGTACTTGTCTAGATAAAGTAAGTATGCATACGTTTTTGTTACAATGTTAACGCTTAGGGAAACCAAGGATAAGGAGGTGGTTGGGTGAGGCATCCACAATTGCTTTGGACCCTTGCTACTAGGTGAAGACATTTCTTAGGATAAAGTATTAAATGGTGATTGCTTGCAAGAGAGAAGGAAAGGTGGCTTAATTATCATCAAAAGTATTTCTAAAGGGGGGAGCATAACTACGATTGAGAGAAAAAAAATCCTTAGATGGCGAGTGAGATATCTCTCCTCATTTTGAGTTTTGGGGAATCCTCCCCTCTGTCAAATTGTAATGCTAGGAAGGGGGATCATAGGCATTAACATAAACAACCATGTTAATGGTGTTAGCCTAGAAAAACTCCCATTCTAGAGAGATAGAGTCCTTTGATGTGGGTTGGGGGGGTGATACTTAGAGAAATATTCATGCAAAGAAAGTGAGAAAGGGAGTATAAGGACATTTCCTCCCACAAAGAAAAAAGGTACAACACCCTTATGTTGGGATTGAGTGATGGAAATGAAAGAAGAAGAGTGAGCCTTCACTTGAGATATGGAAGAGTTGATATGGACTCCCAAGAGGAGTTGCCAAAATATAGAGAATGAATGGATTTTTCTACCACATGAATTTTTAGGGTAGGAATGGAATAGGACCCAAGTGTGCAAACTACTAAATAGGGGAAGATGAGAATGGAGTTTCCACTCAGTTTTAGGACCAAACTAAGAAATAAAAGGGTGAGAAGAAAGGGTAAGCCAGAAGGTTAATTCGGATCTTAAAGTCTTGTTAATGTAATATATGGTTCTAAACAATTAGGGTACTTCACTCAAGTACTAGATTAGTTTTGATCATAAATTAGGAAAGGAAATTGAACCAAGTAACTAAGGTTAATTCACCAGCAATTTTTTTAGCGAGCTATAAACCTTTATGTAGGAAATGCAAATAGATGTTAATCAACATTGTCTACTTTTATAAGAGGAGGAGAAATCAAGTTTAGATTTTTGTGAATGTTATCAACAAATCTCTATTTATCAATAATGTGAATTACTTACCATAATCTAAACTTAGTCCCAATTTAGTAATGGCTCCATGTACTCCAATTTCATTGATCCCATGGAGTAATTAGCCACTTTATTCATATCTCCTCCTCATTTCATGGTATTAGATATTATTTAAAAATAAAATCCACTCTATGTTGGAAAGGAATTTATTGATTGAGTTAGAAAGTTATAGATATTGAGTTCATATATTTGGGGAATCTTAATCCCACTATTTTGTTCTTCGTTTGAACCATTTCCTTTGTTAAATATGGAAATTTGAGATTTTTAATGTAAAAAATATGGTTGTAGTTTAACCCGATAATGCAATATAAATCAAAGCAAAATACTATAACCTACTACTATCAATTTGTGGAAGCTTAAAGATCGAGCTGAACAATATAACCAGAAGAAGAAGAATCAAGGGCACAATACACATGAAAATACTTTGGGGAAAGGTTATTGTATTATCATACATGGTGGAAATACATAGGAATTATACAACACCTTAATTCTCACAGCTAGCCAGCTCTCAGTACAATCCTCACAGATGCTCACTCTTGGCTTCTCTCCAGCCTTCCTCTTGCCCTCCAAGCTCCTATTTCCTTGCACTATTCCTTGTGGATGATTCTCCTGTTACCAAGTGGATGATCTCCTCCAAAATTGTGCAATCCTCAAGGATTAGATCCTTGACTGTATGCATGAGTTTTCTCCATGAGAAAATACATGCAACTGATAGTACTCTGTCATTGACTTTAATCTCAACTGGGACTTTCTCATAATAGAAATGCATGAGTTTCTGATGAGGGAATCTTCAGTTAACTGGGGTAGCACTAGTTGAGTGCATGCATGCATCAGCTCTCTGTTAACTCTCTATTAGTTCCTCAAACAGTTTGGAACTAATTTAACTGGACTTAACTTAGTAAACTGAGTTAACTAATTACAACTCAAATATAACTCAATCTTCTTGCATGAGTACAGAAAGACTTCTAATTTGAATTTCTCCAACTAATTAATTTAAAATTAATTAATTAATTATTTCCAAGTAGCTGTTAAGACTAAATTTGATTTTAATTCACAATTTAATTCAAGGGCAAATTAAATTGGAATATTCTTGTTGCCATATTTCAACATCTAAGTTAAGACAGAATTTGGAGTATCTTTTTGAAAACAAGGTATGCAGTACACATTTTCACATTTAGAAAATTTACAAGTTTCCAAATACATTTTCACACTTAGAGAGCTTACAAGTTTCCAAATTCCCTAATTTAACGTTCAAAAATAAAATGAGATCCATGTAAATATGAAAACAGAAAATCCATGTTTTTTTGTTGGTTTAAAATTTATCCACTTCTTACACTATTACACGATTTCTATAAAATCAAACAACACGATTTCTATAAAATCAAACAACTCTTTAGCCGCATATTAACATTATATTATAATCAATGAATGTATGTCATCAAATTTTATTCTCCCTCAAAGACACTAAAAGTTGTGAAGAGTGAAATAATAAACACGATTTTTTACCTTAGGAATTTTAGGTTTAGATTAGATATTAGGTTGACTCTCCCAATTTTTTTTAATACATAACATTCAATCAACCGATGGAACTCCACTGGATTTATGCATATATATATTATGCACATACGCATGGATTTATGCGCCGGAGTGCCCATGATCTGCTGATACTTCTTTGCCAGCGGATCATTTTGAAAAATCGGATTCGACTCTCCGGAGAAGTATGTATGTTTTCATTTGTTATACGTTGTAATTTACCTTTATCAGATGGATATACTGTACATAAAATATGAATGGTCCAGCGCGCAGCTATGCTTCGCCATGGAACGAAGCGTGGGTCACCATGGAACGACCTCACCTCCAAAAGTCCTTCGATGCGGAAAAACTCTGATCTGTGTCATTGCAATCAACTCTGTTTCATTGCGTTTCATAGGGGAGGAGGTCGTCCTGCCAATCGCATTCGCTGTCTGTCATGGAGGCCGTTGTGCCCAACTTTCAACAGAAGTATCCTACAGAATTTCCGGCTTCATAATGCCAATGAGTCACAATTTTAGAATATGGCATTTATCCACCCAATGTCTGCCACTTGGCGCGATTTGGACTTCTCAGGTATGACCTCTGAGAGACTGCCACTTGGCGCCACCTGACACCCCAGATCTGGTCTGCTTCCACTTGTCACGATCTAAACGCCAAAGATCTGGCATCTGAAAAGATTAAAATTTAATCTCCGCCCTTCGGCCACCAGAACCTCTGCTTGTGTTCCCTGCTTCCACTTGTCGCTATCTGAATGGCCCAGATCTAGGCTCTGCGAGGCTGCCACTTGTCGCTATTTGAACGGCCCGGATCTGGTCTTCTGAGAGGCTGCTACTTGTTGCGATTTGAACGGCCCAACGGCCCAGATCTAGGCTCTGAGAGGCTGCCACTTGTCGCGATCTGAACGGCCCAGATCTAGGCTCTGAGAGGCTGCCACTTGTCGTTATCTGAACGGTGCGGATCTGGTCTTCCGAGAGGCTGCCACTTGTCGCGATTTGAACGGCCCAGATCTAGGCTCTGAGAGGCTGCCACTTGTCGCGATCCGAACGGCCCAGACCTAGGCTCTGAGAGGCTGCCACTTGTCGCGATCCGAACGGCCCAGACCTAGGCTCTGAGAGGCTGCCACTTGTCGCTATCTGAACGGTGCGGATCTGGACATTAGATGATTCCACTTGTCACGATCTGGACATTAGATGATTCCACTTGTCACGATCTGGACGGCCCAGATCTGCCTCTGAGAGGTTGCCACTTGTCACAATTTGGACGGCCCAGATCTGTGCATCATATGCTGCCACTTGTCACGATTTGGACGACGCAGATCTGGCGTCTTAGAGGCTGCCACTTGTCGCGATTTGGACGGCCCAGATATGCAGCTAAGAATCTGCCACTTGGCATGATCTGGATGGCCTAGATCTGGCGACTGAGAGGCTGCCACTTGGCCCGATCTGGATGGCCTGCCACTTGTGCGATCTAAACCGGCCCAGTTCTCGCCATTGGATGCCTGCCACTTGTCATGATTAAATGCAATTGGATGGACGTCTGCCACTTGGCACAATCTGGACGACCTAGATCTACCGCTACGAAGCTGCCACTTGCCGCATTCTGGACGACCCAGATCTGGTCACTGAAAGGCTGTCACTTGGCGCGATCTGGGCGCTCAAAGGCCACCACTTCGCATGCGGTTGGATCTTTCTCTGTTTTCTTTTACAAATACTGAAATACTGATATTTAGCATGTCGGTGGTTGAATGTGGGTTATATCCAAAATCGAAACCGACGCGCTCTTGATTGATCGGTGCCGAGTGCCATCTTCTCCCAACGCTCGATCACTTGTACATAATTCTTCACATTCATACAGGAGCATTTACAGAAAATCTTTATTTTTACCTTCAAAAGAAATTCAAGAGAGTTTTTCATAACATTAAAAATAGTGTGCAACTTCTCGTTTCTTATTTCCCATTTTCAGGCGCAAAAGGCTATCTGATGTCCAGATTCAGTCGCGTTAGTCAGGATTTGGATGGTCAGAATTTAGCGTTTGTAGAAAATTTCTCTACTTTTACCTTGAAAAGAAATTTAGTTTCCTCCGAAGGGTTTTACATAACATTAAACATGATACGCATCGGTGTGCAGCTTCTTGTTTCTCATTTTCAGGCGGAAAAGGCGATTTGAAGTCCAGATTCAGTCGTTGACGTTCACACCAAAAGGTGTGCAGTTTTCAGTCGCCATTCTCAAAGGCAAAGAGCGGCTATTTTCAATGTGAGGAGCTTTCAGACTCTAAAAGGGCCCTGGCAGTCGCTGTTTAAGATTTTGCATAAACGTGGGTAATGTTGTGAGGATTAAATACAGAATGAAAAGGTTGCGTTTAGAGCCACATGCAGCTTCAAATTTTTAGAAAATATTCCTCCTGTATTTATAAATTTATACCATGAAATCAGCGAAATTATGATCAGTCGCTGTGTCTCAGGTTGCTGGGACAATCATGAATTGGTGTTTGCACATCACTAGAAACATACAATTTCTCTTTATTTATTTAGTTTTTTGGGAATATAAAATATGTATTTATGCTCCAACGACTTGCTAATATGAAAGTGGTGTATACTGGATAACATATTGCTTCTTTTCAAGAAGCAAATACCAGGAGAACAAGTTTTCGGGAAAAAAAAAAAGGGAAAAAACAATATTATGATTGGTTGTAGAAATTTAATTTTTTTTTTTTTTTACAAAATTAGAATTTTGATTTAGAAATATTTTTTAATAATTAAAATAAGAATAGTTAAAATATGAAATTTATTTTTAAATTAGTATATTTATAGATCAATTTTAAATGTAGCTCTATCAAGAGATGTGTAAATTTATTTATAAAATTTGATGAAACTTTTGTGCCCATGAGATTTGATTTTTTTTTTGCTCTTGATAGATTTAGAATTAAAATAGATTTATGTAGATTTTGAATAACAAACTAATAAAATATTTTAACTATAAGAAATTTTTAATTTTCATTCGTTTCTTGTTAATATTTAAAAATAACTATAATACCATGTTAAACAAACAATATGCTAAGCTTAAACATTTAAAACATGTTGAACAATAACATCACCATCTAAAATTTTCTATGAATAAACTTTGCATGTTCACATTATTGATCCAAATTGTTCCAATATAATAGTGCTCATAAAGATAGTTTAAACTCTAGTTTTCAATTTATTTTGTTGTTATTGTTGGTGAAACCACCACTTAAGGATAATTAAATTTTGCGTTAAATCATTTAGGGAAAAATAAACTATAATATTATGTTATTTATGTTATTGTTGGTGAAACCACCACTCAAGGGTAATTAGAATTTGGAGTTAAATTATTTAGGAAAAAAAATTATAATACTATGCTAAACAAGCAATATGCTAGGGTTGCACACTAAAAACATGGAAGAAACGGAAAGATGTTCAAAGCATGAAAATCATTTTATTTAGATGAATAATTCAAGATATATGCATGATAAGTTTGAAAGTGTATATGAAGAAGATATATATAAAATTTAGTAACACATCAAATGTTGAATTTTAAACTTTGAAAAATTGAAATGATAATATATATATAATGACTTATTTTCCACAAATATGAAAATTTTATGAATGTGCACGAATGACTTTCATGTATCAATGCTTGTGCGTGTTGAGAAATATGGAAAGAGTTTACTTAATTGAACAATTCACCCAAGGCATGTTGCAAATGAGAAAGTTTATTATATAGATTAAATAATTAGTTTCAACTATATATGGGTAGAAAGACTCACTTTCTAATAAACTAATTACATAAAAAAATGCCAATAAAGAAAAACATATTAAAATAGACTCTTTTTAAATATGATTGATAGATGAATTAATTGATACAATTTGTAAATTGTAATCATGTTTTCTTAGAGATTTAACATATTGCAAATATTGCATGATAAACTTTATTTTGAAAGGCTTTAGTTTTTGCCTTAAATTATTATATAATTGACTTATGCATGGTACTGCCTCTCGGTCATCGACATTTCAGGTATTATAGGTAGTATGAATGCATGCATTGTGGTTGTCTTATGTCAATGGTTTAATATATCACAAATTCCACATGATAACCTGTGTTTTAAAGTTCAGGTTTTATCCAAAATTATACATTTTTTTAGAATTGTGATAGAAATTTTGGGTATTATGAATGAATGCCTTTGCTTTGGATAAGAAATTCCACATGATACACTGATTGACTTATACATAAACACTATCCTCTAGTTTCACAATCTTACATTTCTCTGATAATTGTGATCAAACTTTTAAGTATTATGAATAAATGCTTTTGCTTTGGATTGAAAAGTTGTGACATGATAAATTCTTTATTGAATGATTTTATTTGTCTCTCTAAAATTTATACATAGTTGTACTCCCGAGTGCTAAAATCTTACAATTTTCTCAGAATTGTAATTAGAGTATTATGAATGAATACATTTATTTTGAAGTGGAAAATAATTGCAGATTACAATTGAATCAAATTGCGCGCGCACACACACATATATTGAATCATAGATTACAATGTAGTCAACATTGTGGTTCGGTTCAAGAAAAAAACCTTATAAGTATGAATATATGTTGTAGTTAAATCATTCTACTACAAATGAAATGATTTTTTTTTCCACAATACAGATCCATCCTTGAATTATAAAGAAATGATTTTTTTTCCAGTTTAAATTACTTTTAATTTTTTTTTTGGTCTAAGCTACTTTAAAGTTTGTTCCAGTTTAAATTACAATAAATCCATAATCCATTTTAACCTTACAAATATCAAATCCTAAAAAGTAAAAAATTCATTAATCTACCAAACCCATCAATCAATCTAACATCTTAAAAAAAAAATCATTTTAATTACAAAAATCTAAATTCATCTACCAACTCATCAATTTAAATTTTTTAAATGAAAAATCAATAATAATTGTATATACAATGTTAATATTCAAATTAAAAATACATAAAAACAGTGTTCCAATTATGAAAATATGAATACATATTCATGTCATTTCCATTAATCCTATTTTCCTGCAGCCCTTATGATTACATATTCAAGTCATTTCCACTAATCCTATTTTCCTGCATCCTATTTCTAGAATATATATGGACATAGTGTTTTCCTCTACTAGACCAACATATAAGTAAAAAAACACACTGTTATAAGCCAAAAAACACCTTTAATAGCCAAAATAAAGATTGACGTCCCTTTGAGTTTCACTAGAGGCAACTCTATTCTCTCTTTAACTTGAATCACTTTCCATACTTTCATCTTTTGCACGCCATATTATCTATTGCTGAAGGGGATTCCAATTCATCCTCAGGTCAAAATTTTGACTAGCCAAACCCAAAATTTGCTAGTCAAAAGCTTCCCTCAGTGCCAATAGTTGGTCTTGCAATAGTTGGATTCTCTGTGCTATTAGTTGATCTTGCAACAACCAAATTGTCTATCCCAACAATTTCTCCTTCATTGCCACTATCCAATTTTTTTTCTTGTGACACTGCCCTTTGTGTCGCTAGTTATTCCTACAAAAACTGGATTTCCTACCATTGTTTTTCTATCACTTTGTCCATTATAGTAAACCACTCCACTGCCCTTATCTGGTTCCTGAGCACTTTCCCTCAACCATTGAGTACAACATCAAGTCTGTCAACCACAACCTCCCCAAGTTCTTAAATAAAAAGTTTTAAGATCATATTGAGTTTCTTAGTTTGTTAAGTATTCCCATTCAACCGAAGAGAGATATAGACTTCATTTGTGAGACATGGTAGATATATAAACTTCATTTACATGGCATGGTAGATTTTTATTATTAGCGAGTTGAGAAGGGAATCAAATAATTGTCAACAAAGGTCAGAATAGAAATGGTAATCAATGAGTAAATGGGACTAGGCAACATGACTGATCTTTTGTCTTTGTTGCTATGTCTGATGTAGTTCCTAGTTGTACAATCAATAGTAGTAGTATGAGGTTATCTAGTTGATACAAATGGTTAACATTCACAGTAATTCAAGTGGTGCTCAGTTCAGTTTTCTTTATTTCAATCTAAGAGGAATCAAACATTTTCAGAGGTAAAAAGTGGTGACTTCGGTCGAGATTGTCTTAGAGAATTTATCTTAGTAGTAGAATGAGCTAGTTAGCCATGAATTAGTGTCGCTTAATGTGGAATTTGTAAAAGGAATACAACAACAAATACAGTGATACTTCGAGACCCATGAAAGAGCGCAAAGACTGGATAATGTGGAATTTGTAATTAATCAGACTACACTACTTTCAAGAGTGAGATTGGCATTTCGTTTTACTTTGACTACAACAAATGCTTCCATTGTCAGATTAGGACTTCCAGACTTTGCAATTACTATCTCATTGATACAAATGACATTTGTACCATTCAAGAGTGAAATTGGCATTTCATTTTACTTTAACTACAACAAATGCTTCCATTGGAAGGTTAGGACTTCCAGACTCTGAAACTACTATTATTGATACAAATGACATTTGTACCATTGACGGGGCGGTTTGAAATCAGAGGAAAGTATTCGTCATCTTGATTTCATAGTCCAGGAACAATGGAAAAAATCAATGAAAATCTACCTATAACTACAAGCACACATTAAAAAGAGCACAAAGACCAGGATACTGTGGAATTTGTAGTTAGTCAGATTGAGACACTTTCAATTTCATTTTACTTTGACTACAACAAATGTCTCAATTGGCAGATTAGGACTTCCAAACTTTGCAATACAAATGACCTATGTGCCATTGAAGGGGGCAAGTTTGAAATCAGAAGAATGCATTCATCATCTTGGATTCATAGTTCAAGAACAATGAAAGAAATCAATGGAAATCTAGCTATAAATACAAATGCACATTGAAAGAGGCAATACTTCTCAGGGTCTTCTTACAACTGGCTGTCTCACAAGGCTGCGGGTGCAATCAGGAAAATTAAAGGGTTATTGTTTACAAAAAATATTAAGTTACGAACCAAAACTTGTTAAAGAAGTCCACTGTAGGGCTATTATTGGTTCATTTATGGCACAATGTATTAATTTTAAAGTACAGAAACATTATTTGCTCAATGTATTAATTTTGTAGTACAGAAACATTATTTGCTATATTTGTGTTAGCACGAAGGGCACACAGTGCTGGGCCCAACATAAATATATGGTTTATGGTGCAATTTACAATATCCAAATTCCTGACCAGCATAGAAACTGATTTTGAAGTACAGGAACATTACTTGTATTAGCACAAAGGGCAAACAGTCCTGGGCCCAACATTTGTATTAGCACGAAGGGCACAGTGCTGGGCCCAACATAAATATGTGGTTTATGGTGCAATTTATAATATCCAAATTGCTGACCAGTATAGAAACTAATTTCAAAGTACAGGAACATTACTTGTATTATCACAAAGGGTACACAGTGCTGGGCCCAAAATAAATATGTGGTTTATGGTGCAATTTACAATATCCAAATTGCTGTCCAACATAAAAACTAATTGGGAAAGAAAACCAGTCTATTGGGGGGCAATATTGTATTTACAGGCTAAACATTGGATCCAAGAACTGTTAGACTTGAATAAGAATTGTTACACTTGAATATGTTGATGCCACTAGAACCGAATGAGAGATGGGAAGACGATGAGGATCCTCAGAGTTTGTTTGTGATTGATGATAAACTTCTGCTATGTCCTTCAATTTCTGAAGTGGGCTTGCAATGACGTGGGCTTGCAAATCTGATTTGATAGGAACAGCCCAAAAAACATTGCTATGATGTCCTTCGATTTCTGACTTAAGTTGAATCATTAGACCTGATGTCCTTCGATTTCTGACTTAAGTTGAATCATTAGACCTGAATATGATGATGCCACTAGAACTGAATGAGGGATGTGAAGACTGAGAATCCCCAGAGTTTGTGATTGATGATAACCCTGTACTATGATGTCCTTCGATTTCTAAGAACAGCCCAAAAAGACATCTATGCCATCTTTTTAAAGCTCCTTTGCTTAATTCACGCCTATATTAGTGTTTTGGACTATTGTGGCAGACAACACTTACCAAGTATTACTTTTGAATGGAGATAATAAGATAACAGACACTTTTCCTCCCAACACTTTTAGTCAGTCTATCGGTGTATTTCATGCTTCAGAGCAAATTTTCTTTCTTGAGGATCAACCTTAATCATGGCTTTTTCTTTCTTGAGGCTCGACCTTGATCATGGCCTTGCAGTGACAGTTTACTGCACCGTCCCAACTCCTCTTCCTACCACTTATCTTAATTTGCATCATTGATAGTTGTTTTACTACAAGTCTTGAGTCTGTCAAAGTTCCCATCCATTCCCATGCTGCTTTGGAACAATTCTCTGTGTTCCCTTGCCCTCCATTCCCATCATTGATTGTTGTTTTTCTACTAGTCTTGAGTTTGTCGAAGTTCCAATCCATTCCATGCTGCTCTGGAACAATTCTCTGTGTTTCCTTGCCCTCCATTCCCATTAAGCAACATGCTGCTTTGGAACAATTCTGTGTTCCCTTGCCCTCCATTCCCATCATTGATTGTTGTTTTTCTACAAGTCTTGAGTTTGTCAAAGTTCCAATCCATTTCCATGCTGCTCTGGAACAATTCTCTGTGTTTCCTTGCCCTCCATTCCCATCAAGTTGCTTAATAGCGACAGCCTGTGCATAATGAATAAGCACAAACTTGGAAAAATAAATATATGAAAAGAACTAAACTAACCATAAACAATAGCTCAGATCAATTGCCTATCGCCATAGAAGTATTATGTAAACAATGTTCAAATCCTCGAGGGTCAGCCAACCAAAAAATCCTAAACAAATAAAAAATGTCACCATAGAAAAATAGGTTTGTAATTACTACCTTTGAATGGAGATATGCTAGCAAAAGCTTTATTTGTATTTAGCATCCAATCCATTTTTTCCTCTCAGCCCTTTTACCATGTGTATTTCAAGTTCACTGCAAATTTTCTTTCTTCTTTCTTGAGGATCAACCTTGATCATGTCCAGTGATGGTTTTACTGCACCATCCTAACTCCTCTTCCCACCACTTATCTTAGTTTGCGTCATTGTTGGTTTTTTTTTCTACAGGTATCGAGTTTGTCAAAGTTTCCAAAGTTTCCACGCTGCCCTGGTACAACTCTCTGCAACTCCATTCCCGTCAAGTTGTCGACAGCCTGTACACAATGAATACGCACAAATTTACAAACATAAATATATAAAAGCAATTAAACTAACAAGGGTAAAAATATAAAACACTGGGATAGCTTACCACAAACCTTAGTATCATGGATAAATATAACTTCTGAGAAGTACAAAGCTTAGCAACCACACACAAAATTGAGGCAAACTTGGGGGCTTAGAATCCCCGATATAGTTAGATCAGCCCGAAATTGAAGAGGTCATACGTTCAACATGGTTCAATTTGCTTGTCAGGTTGCCCTTTAGTATCGATTCAATGAATCCAGAAATACAAAGGTAGAGTGAGTATGACCAATAGACGGGGCTAAAGATAGCAATGGTATATGGGGAGGGTGACCAATGATGGGGAGAGGTGAAGTAGGTAGTATCCCTGTCTTTGATCTCCTGCCTGACATGCAGGCAGTGGAACATTTACGGTCAAAGGAACAAGATATAAGGAACTAAGGCCCAAAGCCTCCAAAGCAATTAAAGTTTGGACAAAGCATTGGTTAGGACAAGAACAAAGCCTGGTCCTACACATGGCAAGATATAACAATAATTCATTTCTCTTTTCAAAAATAATTGCAACAAATGACAATATATTTTTATATCTTAACAGGAACATAAAGCACATATATTGTTCCAAAAGCTTAATTGTTGACCTTTGCTTGTGCTTCTGTTAGTTTTAGAGAAGCTTCAGCCTTCAGGGCTTTAGTATCATGTTTCCATGGCCCTCTTCAAAAGTCTAATTTGCGAGGACTTGCAGTGACGGTTTACTGCACAGTCCCAACTCTTCTTCCTACCACTCATCTTAATTTGCATCATTGATTGTCATTTTCAAGTCTTGAGTTTGTCAAAGTTCCCATGCATTTCCATGATGTTCTGGCACAATTCTCTGTTTCCTTGCCCTCTATTCCAATCAAATTGCCTAATAGCAACAACCTGTGCGCAATGAACAAGCACAAACTTGGAAAAATAAATATATGAAAAGAATTAAACTAACCATAAACAAATAAAAAATGTCACCATACAAAAATAGGTCTGTAATTACTACCTTTGAATGTAGATATGCTAACAGAAACTTGTGTATTTAGCATCCAATCTATGTATTTCATGTTCACTGCAAATTTATTTCTTCCTTCTTGAGGCACAACCTCGCTCATGGCCTTGCAGTGGTCGTTTTACTGCACCATCCCGACTCTTGTTCCTACCACTTATCTTACTTTGCCTCGTTGATTGTAGAAAATCATTGACTGTTGTTTTTCTACAGGTCTCCATTTTGTCAAAGTTTCCATGCTGCCCTGGCACAACTGTCTGCAACTCCATTCCCATCAAATTGTTGACAGCCTGTGCACCATGAATAAGTGAAAACTCAGAAACATAAATATATGAAAGCAAACAAACTAACAATGGTAAAAAAATAAACAAGTGGGCTAGCTTAGCACAAACCTTGGTATCATGGATAAATATAACTTCTGAAATGTACAAAGCTTAGCAACCAAAATAAGAGTCACAAATGCTTGCTGCCATACAAAATTGAGGCAAAACCTGGGGCTTAGATTTCCCAGTATAGTTAGATCAGCACCGAAACGGAAGAGATCATACATTTAACATGTTTCAATTCGCTTGTCAGGTTGCCCTTTATTGCTGCTTCAATGAATCCAGAGATACAAAGGCACAATGAGTATGATAAATGGACAGGGCTAAAGATAGCAGTGGTATATGGGGAGGGTGACCAATGATGGCAAGAGGTGAGGTACGTAGCATCCCTGTCTTTGATCTCCTGCCCGAACTGCATGCAGTGGAACATTTACGGTCCAAGGAACCAAGGCCCCAATCCTCCAAGCAATAAAAGTTTGGACAAAGCATTGGTTGCTACAGAACAAATCCTCATCCTACACATGGCAAGATATAACAATAATTCATTTCTATTTTCAAAAATAATTGCATCAAATGACAATATTCATTTATATTTTTAAGTCTTTACAGGAAGAGAAAGCACATATATTGTTCCAAAAGCTTAAATGTGGACCTGTGTTTCTGTTAGTTTTAGAGAAGCTTCAGTTCTATAGTCTCATGTTTATGTAGCCCCAAAATCTTCAAAAGTCTAATTTGCGAGCCCTTGAAACCTAATGTAAAAATATAGAACATAGTGAATAAAGTCTTCACAGTTCCATAGTTTACCACCAGTGTGTGCTTTCTTTTCATCTTGTTTCTCTTCACATGATTTGTTTTCTATGGTCAATGCTTTCCATTGCTTTCCATTTAGTTCTTATAAAAGCTCCCATATCCTTGAAAATCATATTTGGATTCTCATATTTCACCAATTGGTGATATAACATAGTGAATTGGAGCATATAATTAAAATGAACATTCTTAAAAAAAAACATGGGAAGCATTCATATAATAGAAATCAATGTCTTTCTTATAGAAGTAAATCAGAAGGGCATCAAATATTTTGTTCGGTTTACAATAGACTAGAGCATTATATGACATTGGGGAAATGCATTTTGATTTTTTCTATGTGCATGTGATAATATGATGGAGTACTGAAGTTTTTAAGGAATCTAAATTCCCTTCAAGCCTAATATTGTAAGAAAGACAACGAGCAAGCATAAGGGCACCACTCTCAAAAAACTTTTTGGTTAATAACTTAATTCCCTTTAGAATAAAAACAATTAGCATTTGGTTTCCATTTGGTTTCCTTCAAGATCGGCCATTGTTTGCTAATAAGACCCACTTGAGTCCATTGTCCTTGGGGGAACAAAATATATGCTGAAGAAGGTTTCTTTGGCCTGTTTGGACCACTTCTTCATAGGAGTCTATCAAAACCCTATTTAGTTTTAGCTGGTCTATGTTCCTAGGTTTTATGAGGCTAGGTTTTCTATGTTAGTGTGTGGAGTTAAGGCCCAACGAAAGTTGATTGAAAAATGGAAAAAACATGTATTTAGAATGAGGCATGAGGCTTCGTCCAAAATAGGATAGTGTGTGAATTACGCCCCAACAAGTTGATTGAAGAATGGCAGAAAACTAAGTGTGGAGTTAAGGCCCAACTAGAGTTGATTGAAGAATGGCAAAAACATGTATTTAGAATGAGGAATGAGGCTTCGTCTCCAAATAGGTTAGTGTGTGAATTAAGGCCCAACTAAAGTTGATTGAAGAATGGCAGAAAACTAAATGTAGGATAAGGCTAAAGGGAGCTGTTGGCGTGAGGTTGAAACCAGACCCCTCCACAAACCCTACATGTACCAAAGTTGAATGCACTCTTTCCTAGCCTTTTAGGAGGCCAATATTTTTATGTTCGTTATATTGCCTAGCCATGGTAAATTTCTGTCAAACGTGCATTTCTCTATGATAGAATGATGTAAGAAGTCCATGATGCTCTTGGCTCCTTCCTAAAAACATGAAGCAACCATATAGAAAGTTGTAGATATTATGGAGCTGAGAAGAAAAACGTGTCATGATGTAATGAAAATGTTGAGATTGGAATACACGTAAGAAACCCACACTCTCTAGTGAGACAAACTGTTTAAAAGTTAGTACCCCTCCCAATTGTGGATGAAAACTAGTATGGCCATAACATGGATTTAACCTTTTTTTTTCTTTCATCCATATCTACAAACTGCTTAGTACCCCTTCCAATTGTAGATGAAAACTAGTATGGTCATAACATGGACTCAAACTTTTGTTCTCTTTCATCCATATCTACAAACTCACAAACTGCTAGTACCCCTGTCAATTGTAGATGAAAACTAGTATGGTCAGAACATAGATTTAAACTTTGTCTCTTTCATCCATATCTACAAACTCACAAACTGCTTAGTAACCCTCCCAATTGTAGATGAAAACTAGTATGGTCATAACATGGATTTAAACTTTTGTTCTCTTTCATCTATATCTACAAACTCACAAACTGCTTCATACCCCTAACAATTGTGGAGGAAAACAGTATGGTCACAACACGGATTTAAACTTTTGTTTTCTTTCATCCATATCTACAAACTCACAAATTGCTTAGTACCCCTCCCAATTGTAGATGACTTTTGTTTCTTTCATCCATATCTACAAACTCACAAATTGCTTAGTACCCCTCCCAATTGTAGATGAAAACTAGTATGGTCATGACATGGATTTAAACTTTTGTTTTATTTCATCCATATATACAAACTCTAATCAATTAGAAAAGCAAGTTTTGCTTGTGCTTAAAGATTCCAAATACCTTCCTTTACCTATATTGCCTATAATAAATTCACATTAACACATGATATAAGAAGCAGCAAGAGTTCAATTAAAACAAAGTAGAACAATTAAATTATGTAGCAACAAACTAGTGAATTCTCTCATACATACCTCCATCTTTGCCCATTACATCTGTTGAATCTTCATCAGCCCTAAACCCACAATATGTGTTGTTAAGGCTTGCCTTAATTTCCCCACTCACGAAACCCAAAACAAAAATCATGAACAAAGGTTAAAAAAATATATATATATATAAACCAAAAAAAAATGAAAAGCAAAAATCCAAACTACAATTTAGCATGGCCATGCTCACAAATGTAAAAAAATAACAGCCATAGCTGTAAAATAAAAAAAAATAAAAAAACAAAGGAACAAGCAATAGCAAAAGATACAAAAAAAAATAGCAAAAAAATTTGAAAATAATAAAAAAAAAAACAAAGAGAGAGAAATAGTAGACACTTCTTTGTAATCCCAAAAAAAATCCATAGCCAATCAAGGGCATCCTGCACATCAAAAAAATAGAATAGTATTAAATAGAGACCATAAAATTTTATGAAAAATATAAAACAAAGACCAACATGAGGATTTCATAGCAGATAGCATGGATTTTGCACCAAAAGAGAACTTACCTCTACCACTACCTCTCCACTATAATATAGTGTTTCTCAAATAGATATTTCAATTGTTTCATCAATAATCCTCCATGTCACTTTCCCTACATTTCATTGCACTTAATTATTAAATAAACAACAAATAAATTCAGATGCCTTTAATTTAAATGAACACAAATAAGACCAGAATTTGTATTGACAAAATGCTCTTGTATATCCATATTTCTCCTTTTACCTGAACTTACCATTGATTTTAGTTCACTCTCAGTAGCTGAGTTGAGTCCTTTATTGTTTCAAATGTGCTATTTTTTTATCAGTTTGTAACAGATATTGGAATTGGTGAACCTTGATTTACATGCCCAAGCATAGTATCACCTGCAGCCTTGACATTACATGGACTTATATTTGGTGTCTAACCTGCAATATCATCAAACTCGAGGTGGAGAAAATATCTCTATTAAATAAATGGTGGATGTTTACTGCAATAATCGCTTTTGATATGGTCTTTTCACACAACTAAACTTGTATAATATTCTTATATGAAGAGTTTAATTTATTATCCACACCTTGAGGAGAGTTGATGTCATTTGAAGTGGATGTTGAATTGGTTTGTTCATATAGATCCAGCATTCGGTTGCACAAAAATTAGCACAGAAATTAACAATTGTAGTGGGTAGATGCCTACATGTCACTTACAATTTCCAATCCCCTGTTTCCAAATATATCTCGCCTAACAACAATTACTGTGTATGCGCAATCAAAGAACATTTTTAAATATGATGACATTATGCAAAGTTTGAGCATATTATAAATCTGAACAATCTGCAAAAACACCAAATTATATCAAAGAAAATATGCTAACCCTCACGCTGGTGAGGAGTCACATCAAAATCCTCCCACAAAGGCCTCTCTCCATCTAATGGTTGTTTAACCTTCAAAAAGTTAACAGCAAGAGAGATAGCTCCAACAGCAATATGTAAAGGCCTGCACTGGAGGTAGAGAGTTGTAACCCCTATAACACATAAAGCAATTTTCTAGTCTTGTTGAAAATCCAGAGCTACATGCAATCCAAAAAGCATAAAATATTGAAGAACAAGGATAAGGGACTAGAACACTCACCCATTATTCACAAAATTCCATGTTACTTGTACTAAAGAATTTTCTGCAACATTAAAACTCTTGATTGCATAAACAAGATATTTGTATGTATGTTGTGCAATAAAAGCAAAGGCCAGTGTGGAAAGAACCACCTACTATGCCATTAGTACCACCAATTGCTATTATCCATAGCACTCTAGAAAACCAAATTTAAATATCATAAAGCAAGTTGCATAAACACAACTAAGAATGATACACAAACAATGAATCCATGAAATACATCCAAAATGTTAGCTCCTTAAATTTCATTAACAAAAGAAGACAAAACATGCTGAAACATTAAGTTCTACACTGTTCTAAACCGTACCTTTTCTCTACTACATTCAGCAGCAGTTGGGTTCCTCTTTTACTGAATGTCCTACGCCAGCATTGTGACATCTCAAGGAAGCACATAAGTTTCTTCTACCTTGCCAAAAAGCAACATACATGCAGTCGCAATAGTCTACACAAGGAAGTACATATAACTAATCATCAAAAGGTTGTAACTTGTATTAGATACAACATTTGGACTGATCACAATATGCATCCCCAACAATATACCAAATTGAACAAAAAAAACAAAGACTTACAAATGTGAAAGTTTAGCCCACAAACCAAAAATGAATTATATAGATATTAGCTAATATCTTCTTGAATGCTTTATAATGTTTTCTAAATTCAGTCTACTCCGATATCCATCCACTTCTAAAAAAATATGTTAATATCAATGTGGTGAAAATAATACCACTCCATCCCCTCCTAAAAATGTTGACATCAACGTGCTGAAAATAATAAGAATGGTGACTTGTGAATTGAAAATAAATAGGAATTTAGAAAATTAAACATGTGTCAATTTTTCATGTTTGCTTCAAACGGGGATGACAAACTTGAATATTTAAAATAATTGAAGAAACCTTTAAAAGAGGTTTGACCTTCCAAAATACGTCTTGCCTTAAGGTCGATGAGTTTGATAGAATGCCTAAAGTTAATGTATTCACGAAAAAAAAAATTGCTTTCCCATCAAAAATATAGTTCAGCCATGTCCTAGTTAACAAATCATGATGCAAAACACGTTTTACAGAGTTGCAAAAAACCCAAAAAAAATTGAAAAACAAATTGCGAGACAAGAACAGGAAAAAAGTACTAAATAGTTTGTCCTAGATGAAAACTAGTATGGTCATAACATGGATTTAAACTTTTGTTTTCTTTCATCCATATCTACAAACTGCTTAGTACCCCCTTCCAATTGTATGTAGATGAAAACTAGTATGGTCATAACATGGATTTAAACTTTTGTTCTCTTAGATCCATATCTACAAACTCACAAACTACTTACTACCCCTAACAATTGGAGATGAAAACTAGTATGGTCATAACATGGATTTAAACTTTTGTTTTATTTCATCCATATATACAAACTCTACTCAATTATAAAAGCAAATTTTGCTTATGCTTAAAGATTCCAATAACCTTCCTTAAACAATATTGCCTATAATAAATTCACATTAACACATATGATAGATGAAAACTAGTATGGTCATAACATGGATTTAAACTTTTGTTCTCTTTCATCCATATCTACAAACTCACAAACTGCTTAGTAACCCCTAACAATTGTAGGTGAAAACTAGTATGGACCATGGTCATAACATGGATTTAAACTTTTGTTTTCTTTCATGCATATCTACAAACTCACAAACTACTTAGTACCCCTAACAATTGGAGATGAAAACTAGTATGGTCATAACATGGATTTAAACTTTTGTTTTCTTTCATCCATATCTACAAAATCACAAACTGCTTAGTACCCCTTCCAATTGTAGATGAAAACTAGTATGGTCATAACATGGATTTAAACTTTTGTTCTCTTTCATCCATATCTACAAACTCACAAACTGCTTAGTAACCCCTAACAATTGTAGGTGAAAACTAGTATGGACCATGGTCATAACATGGATTTAAACTTTTGTTTTCTTTCATGCATATCTACAAACTCACAAACTGCTTAGTACCCCCCGCCACCCCAATTGTAGATGAAAACTAGTATGGTCATAACATGGATTTAAAATTTTGTTTTATTTCATCCATATATACAAACTCTACTCAATTAGAAAAGCAAATTTTGCTTATGCTTAAAGATTCCAATTACCTTCCTTAAACAATATTGCCTATAATAAATTCACATTAACACATATGATATAAGAAGCAGCAATAGTTCAATTAAAACAAAGTGGAACCATTAAATTACGTAGCAACAAACTAGTGAATTCTCTCATACATACCTCCATTTTTGCCCATTACATCTGTTGAATCTTCATCAGCCCTAAACCCACAATATGTGTTGTTAAAGGCTTGCCTTAATTTCCCCACTCACGGAACCCAAAATAAAAATAATGAACAAAGGTAAAATATATATATATATATATATATATATATATATATAATATAAAAAAAAACAAAAAAAACAAAAAAAAAATCCAAACTACAATTAGCATGGCCATGCTCACAAATGTCAAAAAAAAACAAAGGAACAACAAGCAATAGCAAAAGATACAAACAAAAATAGCAAAAAAGTTGAAAATAATAAAAAAACAAAGAAAGAGAAATAGTAGACACTTCTCTGTAATCCCAAAAAAATTCCATACCCAATCAAGGGCATCCTGCACATCAAAAAAATAGAAGAGTATTAAATAGAAACCATAAAATCTTAAGAAAAATATAAAACAAAGACCAACATGAGGATTTCATAGCAGATAGCATGGATTTTGCACCAAAAGAGGATTTTTACCTCTCCACTATAATATAGTGTTTCTCAAATAGATATTCAATTGTTTCATCAATAATCCTCCATGTCACTTTCCCTACATTTCATTGCAATCAATATTTAAATAAACAACAAATAAATTAAGATGCCTCTAATTTAAATGAACACAAATAAGACCAGAATTTGTATTGACAAAATGCTCTTGTATATCCATATTTCTCCTTTTACCTGAACTTACAATTGATGTTAGTTCACTCTCAATAGCTGAGGTGAGTCCTTTATTGTTTCAAATGTGCTATTTTTTTATCAGTTTGTAACAGATATTGGAATTGGTGAACCTTGATTTACATGCCCAAGCATAGTATCACCTGCAGCCTTGACATTACATGGACTTATATTTGGTGTTTAACCTGCAATATCATCAAACTCGGGGTGGAGAAAATAGTTCTATTAAATAAATGGTGGGTGTTTACTGCAATAATCGCTTTTGATATGGTCTTTTCACACAACTAAACTTGTATAATATTCTTATATGAAGAGTTTAATTTATTATCCACACCATGAGGAGACTTGAAGTCATTTGAAGTGGATGTTAAATTGGTTTCTTCATATATGGTCTTTTCACACAACTAAACTTGTATAATATTCTTATATTCTTATATAAAGAGTTTAATTTATTATCTACACGTTGAGGAGAGTTGATGTCATTTGAAGTGGATGTTGAATTGGTTTCTTCACATAGATTCAGCATTCGGTTGCACAAAAATTAGCACAGAAATTAAAAATTGTAGTGGGTAGATGCCTACATGTCACAAATTGACAAATCACTTACAATAGCCAATACCCTATTTCTAGATATATCTCACCTAACAACAATTACTGTGTATGCGCAATCAAAGAACATTTTTAGATGTGATGACATTATGCAAAGTTTGAGCATATTATAAATCTAAAAAATCTGCAAAAACACCAAATTATATCACAGACCCTCACGCTGGTGAGGAGTCGCATCAAAATCCCCCCACCAAGTCCTCTCTCCATCTATTGGTTGTTTAACCTTCAAAAACTTAACTGCAAGAGAGATAGCTCCAACAGTGATATGTCAAGGCCTGCACTGGAGGTAGAGAGTTGTAATCCCTATAACACAAAGCAATTTTCTAATCTTGTTGAAAATCTAGAGCTACATGCAATCCAAAAAGCATAAAATATTGAAGAACAAGGATAAGGGACTAGAACACTTACCCATTATTTACAAAATTCCATGTTACTTGTGCTAAAGAATTTTCTGCAACATTAAAACTCTTGAATGCAGAAACAAGATATTTTTATGGATGTTGCGCAATAAAAGCGAAGGCCAGTGTGGAAAGAAGAACCTACTATGCCATTAGTACCGCCAATTTCTGTTATCCATAGCACTCTAGAAAACCAGATTTAAATATCATAAAGCATATTGCATAAATACAACTGAAAATGCTACAAAAACATTGAATCCATAAAATACATCCAAAATGTTAGCTCCTTGAAGTTCATTAGCAAAAAGAGGCAAAACATGCTGCAACTTTAAGTTCTACACTGTTCTAAACCATACCTTTTCTCTACTACATTCAGCAGCAGTTGGGTTCCTCTTTTGCCGAAAGCCAGCATTGTGACATCTCAAGGAAGCACATAAGTTTCTTCTACCTTACCAGAAAGGAACATACATGCAGTCGCAATAGTCTACACAAGGAAGTCCATATAACTAATCATCAAAAAGTTGTATTGAATACAACATTTGGACTGATCACAATATGCATCCCCAACAATATACTAAATTGAACCAAAAAAAAGACTTAAAAATGTGAAAGTTGAGCCCACAAACCAAAAAAAATTATATAGATATTAGTTAATATCTTCTTGAATGCTTTATAATGTTTTATAAATTCAGTCTACTCTGATCTCCATCCGACTTCTAAACAAATATGTTAATATCAATGTGGTGAAAATAATACCACTCCATCCCCTGCTAAAAATGTTGACATCAATGTGCTAAAAATAATAAGAATGGTGACTTGTTAATTGAAAATAAATATGAATTTAGAAAATTAAACATGGATCAATTTTTCATGTTTGCTTCAAACTGGGATGACAAACTTTAATATTTAAAATAATTGAGAAACCTTAAAAAGAGGTTTGACCTTCCAAAATGTGTCTTGCCTTAAGGTCGATGAATTTGATAGAATGCCTAATATTTATGCAGTGTTCCACGGGGTCACGTCCCCCTACCTAAGGGTCGAGTATCGGAGTTCCCCCGCGCTCTGGGGACTTGGGGATGACATGGGGTTGTTTCCCCATGCTCCCAAAAAACAAGGTACGCGAGGAGTCTCCAAAGAGGTCATTTCCTGAAAAAAAGGGGACGAATCCACAAATCGGGGACAGTTGAGGTCATTTCCACTCCAAAAAATCAATTTAAACAAAAAAAATGATAAATGATAAAATTAAAATATTAGTTATATAATATGATTCAGGTTCCGCCGGTTTAGGTTTATATTTATGTTTCATTGTTGTTGGATGTCAAACCATTGAGAGTCACCGTAGTCGTCTACCATCAAACGAGCCCTTCAATTTAGTGACCAGTCGCACCGTGTTGTTGTTCCATTGTGCCTGCACCGTGCCTCCATCTCTACTAAAATTTGAAGCCCGCACTGTGCCCACTTCCACCATTCGTGCTGGAGTTCGAAGCTCGCACCGTGCCCACTTCCGCCATCTTTGCTGGAGTTCGAAGCCCGCACCGTGCCCACTGTCGCCATCTTTGCTGGAGTTGAAGCCTGCATCGTGCCGCTATTCATAACTTCATAGTCGTTGTTCCAGAATCACCACAGTGAGTGCGGCTAACAAGTTACAACCTCACTGTATTTTTTTTAGTTTTTTATTTTATTTGTAAATTAAAAAAATAAAAAAATTTATTATTACCTGTTAGCTTAGGCTGTAGGTTGTCTGTCACTGTATTTTTTTTATTTTTTCTTAATTTTTTTTGTAAAACACTGAAACAGTGAATAAATGTTAAAATTTTATCATTTTCATTTTATTTTTTAACTTTCGAATTTCAGAGTGTTGTTGACTGTGTAAAATGCTAAAATCATTTTAGTGTTTTACACAGTCAACAACACTGAAAGTTTGAAATTCGAATAGCTAGAAAAATAAAATAAAATTTACTGTTTTACAAAAAAAAAAAATAGAAATTGTAAGTAGTCATAGGAGGGCAGGAACTAGAAATCAGAATAGGCCTTTGCATGGTGTAAATTCTGGAGGCCCACCAAGAAAACTGGAAAATTTTGCAAAGGGAGGCATTTAATCCTCTAAAACCACTTCTAATCTATGCAACCAGACTGCCGAAAAAAAATCCAAAAGTTGGTGGTGGCTCACGTGATTGGGTCTACAATATTTGTGGGCATCACTTTGCTGGCAGCTATACCAAGGTGAAGCAACACATTTTGGCTATTACAGGTAAAGGAGTCAATATGTGTGCCTCAAAGAACCTGAATTCAGCTTAAACAGAGCAACTTTGGAGGGCAGAAAGGGCAACCACTGGAAAAGGATTTTTTTCTAGCAGACATGTTGATCCATCCACAAATATTCCTCCATCCATTGCTTCATCCAAAAAGACAAAGGTTTCTGCTGGTGCATCTCATTCTTGTGCAATGGGTGCTACAATGTCTGGGATGTACAACATTCTAGATCGAGATGACACAGATGATGCAATTGGCAAATTTCCTTTTGCCAATGGAATTCCCTTCCATGTTGTTCGTTCTCCTTATTACAAGGAAATGGTCCAAGCAATTGCAAGAATAGGGCCTTCATATGTACCACCCAAAGAACATAAGCTACGAACAACAATTTTAAATAAACAAGTGTCCAAAATTAATATGCAAAAAGAGAGAATGAGACAAACATGGTTGAGCTTTGGTTGCTCTATTGTTATGGATGAATAGATTGACATCCGAAAACACCCACTAATCAACATCATAGTGACATCTTAAGAAGGTCCATTCTTTCTTATACTTGTTGACTGTTCTGGAAAGCACAACGATACATCTTTCCAATTTGAGCTTCTTCGAGAAGCTATAGAGGATGTTGGGCCTGATAGTGTCGTGCAGGTTGTGACAGATGCAGCAGCAGTTTGTAGATCAGTTGGGTTATTGATTCAAAGCAGGTATCAACATATTTTTTGGACTCCTTGTTGTGTGCATAAACTCAATAATGCACTGAAGGACATTAGCAAGATTCAGTGGATATCAGACTTGGTGACAGCTGCAAGAGATGTGCAGATGTTTATCTGCACAGGCCGCTCCCGTGTATCCTCGCTTCCTCGTCCCGGAACCTTGGTGGAACATTGTATTAATGTATTCACGAGAAAGAAAATTGCTTTCCCATTACTCTACCAATTTGTCATAGATATCTTTTGAAGTTTCGAATTTAGATACATATGGGATGAGGGGATCTTTGATGGATTCTATGAGAATCCTTTGAGCCCTAACTTCCCCTTTCATACATTTGGCAAGAGCTTGAGCACCTTCCTTTCTTGGTTTAGTGATAGAACCTTTGACATGTTCCATAACCTCATTTTCAATGAGATTCAAATTTGTCCTTTTCTTCCATGCAAGATAGTTTGAAGCCCCAACCAATTTGTTGCTTTCCTTGCAAAAAGACATTTTGACAGAGTCGGATGTGGACATAAATATACTTACTTGATAGGATGTTCCTTCTTCTTGCTACTTCCTTTTTGTTGTTGATGATGATATAGAGGATAGAAAACTTCTCCTTGATGAAGGTAATTTTCTTCAAGAATAATCATTGATCCCACAGACAGTGATATGACATTGCCTTCTGATCCAGCTTCCTTTGGATGAATAGTCTTCAAAACACTTTAACTTGAGTAGATGTAGGGTTTTGTCCTTCTCCCTCTTGATGATGATCCCAATACTACTTTGTAGACTTCTTTGATCTAGGGTTATCATGCTTCCTTTGACTTCAAGATGATCTTTGCTTTGATGCCTTCCTTGAGATTTGATCCTTGAGTTTCCCTTGATGAGATGCCCTTCCTTGACTTAGTCACCTTAGCTCTTATACCATGTTGAAAAATCTAGGGCATAGCAATTAAGTGATTTCTCTTCTTTTAGTAACTGATTGTGAGTGCTTTTTACTTCTTTAGATTAGGATCTTCTTTTACATAGGTTATTAGTGTTCTTCTTCATTAAACAGCGACCAATGCATAAACCATAAAGAGACAAGAGACACAAAATATAGGCTATCAGCCAAGGCCAAAACCTCTCCCTCTTTGAGAGGAAAACCCGAAAAAATTCTTCTTCTTATAGAGATTCCAATTGACAAATACCAAGACCAAGACCCTTGACCTATTTGCCTCCCCAAGACCAAGACACAAAGCTTCTAAGCTTGACCCTTTCCTTCCTTGAGTCAGTGATTGTCAAACTTTTGGTTTCTTTCCTTCTTGGTTGCTCCTTAGACTTCAACTTCCTACAATTCTCGACTTCCTTCAGAACTCAGATTCCTTTCTCGCATTCCCTTCAGATCTCAAATTCCTTTCTGGACTTCTTGAAACAGAACTGTAATATTTCAGAGTTAGCTTCACCTCTTAACTCGGTTATATGTTCTGAATTCCATCGCTCTAGATGGAGACTTCTATTATGGTAATATAGCTTAAGTATCACCCTAACTTTCTCTGTGGTTGACCTGTAATAGCTCATCTTCTTCTGCAATCCATATACCTTGCACGTGTGAAGAGTATCCACCCAAAACAGATCAGAAATAACCTCAGTTATGTTCTCCCTTCCTTCTCTTGGCGATAGGTTGCCTTCTTGATTAACCTCGCACTTTCTTTTTTTGGCTTCAGACCTTGACCGAATTGTCCTTGAAATTCTATCTATGAAATAGGGTCGAGCTACCCTATTTATAATTGTCGCCCATGTTAATTGGCCAACATGACATGTGGTGAACCGATGTGTCCTTTTATGAAGATATTATTATCCTTCAAAGCCAACTTGTAGGAGACTTTGCTTGGTCTTGGAGGACTATTTATATTTATCTAATGACTCATACAAAATGCAACATGCCCAAGAAGGGTCCTTCATACATGACATTGACTCTCTTTGACTTTATGACCAATCCTAAAGGCTCACAATGGGAGCCATCACTAAAAATAAAATTCCTTTCATGAGACTAGCATTACAAAAATAATTTTATTTTTCTTTGCATCAATTACATAAAATCACATTTATATATGTCATTATGAAGACCGAACCTAACTACACTTTTGAACAATTCTCAATCTAAAGAATTCTCATAAGAAGAGTCTGATTGGTAACCCGTTTGTATAGCATCATATCATCCAACATTGTCACATAACAAGGCCTTGACTAATAGCTCTATCTCTCCACAAGATCAGAGCACAATATTGGCGAGACCAATGATTTATACACACTTTCATCATTGTCCCTCTTGGAACATACCCCACCCGGGTTCTCAAGGTGTGTTCCACCAAGACTATTCTTATCTTGGATTCCCAGTCCTCAAAGAATATCATTCTTCTACAACTACTCTTATCTTGGATGCCCTACCACATCCTCAAAGAGTATCAAATGCCAGATTCTTACCCAATCCTCCATTCTTTCTTCCCAAGCGAAGATAAGAATGATGTGTCTATCTCTCCCTTCTCAACTAGGGAAGTTATACCCATTCCTATAAAAGGAATATGCCCAAGCTCCCTCTTAGCTTAGGGCCTGGCTTCCAAGTTTCTACCAATTTAGAAACTGGTTTCCAAGCTCCCTCTTAACTCAGGACCTGTTTCTAGCAGTAACTCTTTATTCATTGGTGGAGATCATGGGACCTTCAGCTGCTTGTAGCGCTCCTCCATTCAATGTCATGAATTTCATCTTTGATATTATGGAGCCTTCATCTTTGTAAGGCATCAGCCATCCATCACTTTCCTTCACAAGCCACATTGGTCATGTCATCCCTCTTTCTATTGGAAAGTAATCTTTTAGTCCCCATCTGGCTTTTTCTTTATACAACTACCTTTTCCACGTCATGTTCCCTCTAGGATCTTTCATCCGACCACATGAGTGCTTAGTTGTAGGTAACATCTACAACTCTCTTTCAGTAGCCCTTTATCAACCCAACCAGATGTTTTTCAAAAATCAAAATGGACATTAAATCAAAGTTACCTTTTATGATGGTCTTTCATCATGACATCTATTTGCTTGCAATATTAACATCCCGGACATATATTTGACACATCTCCAAGATATATAATGTCAAGGGTCTCCTTCTTTTCTAGACTTCATCAGGGTCTTCATATCTTTCCCATGGAGATATCATAGTCAAATATTTTAGTCATTAGATGTTGATTACCTTCTCCATATTGCAACTTTCATGATCTCTTCCTTTCTTTATTCACACATTGCTTCTCAAGAGCTTCCAATCATAGTCCCTTCATCTTTGTCAACCACCTCATATTCCATACGAGGACATATTATGTTGATTTCATCTAGTTAATATGTGAACCATTCCTTCATACATCCTTTTAACGAAAGAGATCCTTTTCCCTTGATCATGCTCATGTGATGGAGCATGCATCCTTATTATCTGCAACTATATAATGACATGACTTAACTCACTAAACATATGCATACATACCTCTTTTCTTCTTTGGTCATCTAGACTTCCTTCAACAGCTTCCTATCCTTGCTTCAATCATCTCTACATGTTGCATTCCTTTGTCATCATACCATCATTTTTCAAACAATGAATCCCATCCAAAGTGGAATTCTTAGGGAGACATCTTTCAAGAGATGAACCTTCCAATGAATATTCTAGTAGAGGATCCTGATTATCATCATCTTGTAGATGCTCCTTCCTAATGATGTATGATGAGCTTCCTATTAGATGACTCTCTTTCACCCATAAATACTACTTGTGCTTCAAATGAGGTTACCAAGAGCTAATTCCTTATATTGATGACTGCCATAGACCTTTACTTCAGCTATCTTTCAAGCTTATTATGATGATGTCATGAGCTCTTGTTTCTATCGTATGCATTTATGATGTCGTCCCTTAAACGATGCATCTTGTAATAATGTTTTTCTTCTTGACTGCGCTGGTGGAGGCATTCTTTGCCCTATTCTTCACCTTGCTGAGATCCAAACATCCATAGTTATACAAATTCCTTCTTCCATCATGTTTCTTAGAACAAAGGTTCAGCCCATCCATCTTTACTTCTTGTAACGGCAATATTTATTGACAAGCACCCCAAGCAAAGTATGCAATACCAAAACAGGGCGCTAAGATTTTTAGGGTTTAGATGCAATCAAGAGGTCATTCTAGGGCTTCTAAAGTTCAAACGCTAGATCAGATTCTATCCCCTCTTTATGTTATACTAGGGTTCATCTTTTTCCCTAAAATACTAACAAACCCTAAAATCTTATCTTCAACCCAAAAATATCTTTAAAATATATCATACATATCTTATGGTCACTTACCTTTGTCGAGATGACTTACATTTCCAGATGCCATCTTCATCAATCTGTTTTCGGGAGTGAGATATTCTTTACTGTACTCATCTGTTGATTCTTCCATGTATATGATTGCCACTGGCCTTGGATTGATGTCCTTATAGCTTCACGGGTCCTTATGTAAAATTGACAGATATAAGCATGTTAATTGTTTCTTTATAGCTTCGACATTTGTTTGATGACTAGATTACTTCAGGTTTGTTCCCTTGGATCTTTCAAACTTCAGTACAGTGATCAGATATATATGAGATTGGTGACTGCCACATGTACTCAGTCACCACAGAATCTGAACTTTGTAAGAAGACTAGAGTAGCAGTGTCACAAGGACACGTCTTTGAAGAAGAGATCTATGATATCACGGAGATAGAAAGATCTATGCTTCAAACTTTTGGCAAGTTTATAATTCTTGACAAAGATAAACTGTAAGCCTAAAAGAGGACCTTAATGAATTTGGATTGATGTTGCCTTTTGGAGTTTCTTTTTATCAATCTTTTGCACAATCTCAGTTCTTGAATGGAAACTTTAAGATAATCATATTTACCTCAGAATCTCAGATTTGTGGTTGTTTGTAGAATAGTCTTCATACAACGGTGCAAATAATCTAGACTTCTTTTCTTTCAAAATCTTGGCTCGCAACTTAACTTATTTTTATTCCATATTTTGACTCTACATCTTGACTGAAATTCGGTGCTACTTTTATGGTAGATACCCTAGATTCTCCACGAATGAGAGGAATTACAACGCAGAAAAATTAATTCTGATCTCTTCTTCTTGAGATGATGAAGGAACGAGGTACCCAAGAATGCTTCAAGTGTACGAACTAGGGTTTTTGAGATATGCTTTTATTGACTTCCTCCAAGATGATGATGTAATCTTTGTTCTCAAAATGCCTTCGACATGAGAGGATCTTCTTGATGATTTGATGCCTTTTATAATCTTCTAGAACTTCGGTCCTTGAATGTCCTTTGTTAAGATGCCCTTACTTGACTTGTCACCTTAGCTCTCATACCATGTTGAGAAATCTAGGGGCAATAGTCTAGGTGATTTCTCTTACTTATGATAACTACTTGTGGAGATTTTTTTTCCTTGATTAGATTCTTCTTTAGCTTGATTATTATTGTGTTTTCTTCATCAAACAACTACTAAAACATAATGAACAATGAGACAAAGGACACAAAAAATAGGCAATCAACCAGGTCCAAAACCTCTAATCTTGAGAGGAAAACCCTCTTCTTCTTATAGAATCTTCAATTGACGAATTCCAAGACCTAAACCCTTGACCAAGAAACTCTACAAAACCAAGTCACAATTCTTCCTTGAATAGCTCTTCTTCCTTTAAGTCAACGCTGGTCAAACTGACTGCCATAACACAGATTCATCTTATTTTCAAGGTTTGGTCTCTCACTATAGGCCTACAATTTTCGGCCTACTTGTAATCACTGAAATTCTGCATGTGTGAGCTGAATGGGGCAGATTGGTGAGGCTCTTTTCCTTCGCTTGACCTGAACATTTCTTCTCGAGACCTCGGCTAGCAAGAATGCTCTTTTCATGACCTTTATTTTGGCTTCTTCAAGGACTGTTGAAACCCTACCGCAAAAACCCTAGTTGCAGTCACACATGTGAGTGGGGGGGCTCAAAAACAAGGCTAAAAGACTTCGATCTTCTTCTCTTTTTCTTCGTTCCTTCAAGAGACTTTCTCCCTTCCCTACTCACACTTTTTTCTTCTTCGAGGATGCTTGATTGATGTGTCTTCAAGTGTAGCCGAGTACTCCTTTATATAGTCATTTCACCTATGTAATTAGGTCGACTTGTCATCATGTCTAGGTCGACGTCTCCTTCTAGATAGGTCTATAGCTCCTTTGTGAAAGCAGACTTGTTGAGCACTAGTGACGAGGTCTTGGAGGGTCTTTTGACTCTTACACTGACTGAAATAAATTTCTTTTTACAATATGTAACATGCCCAAAAACAAGGCTAAAAGACTTCGATCTTCTTCTCTTTTTCTTCATTCCTTCAAGAGACTTTCTCCCTTCCCTACTCGCACTTCTTTCTTCTTCGAGGATGCTTGATTGATGTCTCTTCAAGTGTAGCCGAGTACTCCTTTATATAGTCTTTTCACCCATGTAATTAGGTCGACTTGTCATCATGTCTAGGCCAACATCTCCTTCTAGATAGGTCTATAGCTCCTTTATGAAATCCGACTTGTTGAGCACTAGTGACGATGTCTTGAAGGGTCTTTTGACTCTCACAATGACTCATAAATTTCTTTTTACAATATGTAACATGCCCAAATGGGTCATTCATACATGAAAACGACATAATGACTTTAGGACAAACCTAGAAGCACTCAATGGGCGCTTTGACCTATAAAAATAAATTCTTTTGAGCATGAAACCCATGTCTGAAGACTCATAATAATAAATTTATTTTTCTATTTCATTAAATACATAAAATCATGATTACATATGTCATTATGAAGATCGAACCTAGATACATTTTTTCAACAAATGGAGCATATCGTGGTACATGAGTTATGTCAACCTTTGGTTTTCCACCCTTCTTCAAATGACTTTTTCCTTTTATTGATTTTTCTTCATAACTGCTCGGGGCTCGAAGGGATGAGAGTATGATGTATAGAATGTACCAATAGGTACCCCCTTTTAACATGGGGCATTTCATTGCCCACCAGGGGTTGGGACAATCATGGGTTCCTTAATGTGAAGGGGGCTCATCTAGGGCCCATAGGAAACAGGGTGATGGCCATAAATAAGGGGTAGAGCTCATGTTTGGATTTTTCCCACGTGCTAAATTTGTATGTCTCGACCATCTTTTGCATTTTGTAGTACATTTCTTGTTGAGAGTGGCCAAATTATGCTTTTTCTTTTCATTTTAGCTACACCAACTTCTGGGCATCATAACAAGACTAACCCAAAGTGTGGACAAGGGGAAGGGGAGGCAAACTCTGTGTGGACCCAGTGGACACATGTAGACCCAGATGGGAAAGTGATGAATGGGGTTAAAATGAGTGGAAGGGAGTGATGTATATGGTGTCAGAAAGCGGGACCATGCAACCAAAATTGGAGTTTCCCATGTAGGGCTAGCCCTAGAACTAGTGGTCAATAAAGGAGATCCCACAAGACAAGGATACAAGGCTAACCACCGAATCAAGCATAGGAGACAAGAGTAAAAACCTAGCCCACTCTTTCTGTCGAATCCCCCCACCAATCCATGCCCAAAAGTGTCCATGATAAGTAAGGAAAACAACTCAACTATACCAACAAAAAGCCATACCTTTGGGGTCGGGAGGCCCACCTTCAAACATACGATCATAACAAATAAGCGAGGGAACACAGGCCTAGCTCAGGTAGCGAAGACAATGGCACATCAAGCTATCTGGTGGTTGCAAGGGACTGCTCGCTGCAAGCTAAGGACCATCTAGGAGAAAACTTTTCTCATATGCATACTACCCACAAGTGGTGGGTAACAGGACCTCCACCTCAAACAAACATGACAAAGTAGGGTGAAGAACCATGCAACTTCATGGTATGACAATGATGGATGTTAACCCCAAGAGAAGGCTTAGAAATTGTTTCACCCTCTACAAAAGTCACAATATCGTGTGGATTGGAAAGATGGAAGAATCCTAGGAAGTGCCAAGTAAATAAGGTGTTGAGAATGAAGAGAAAGACATGTCATCGATCTTCTAATGCATTTGTTTCTTTTAAGGCTTGATCTCATCACCTTTTTGTCTAGTTAGAAACCCTATTTAGTTCTAGCTAGTCTATGTTCCTACATTTTCTGAGGCTTGGTCTCAAGACAAGTTAGTGTGTGGACTTGAGGCCCAATGAAAGTTGATTTAGGAATGGAAAAATATATGTAGGATGAAGCCTGAGCCTTCGTCTCAAGATAGGTTAGTATGTGAATTAAGGCCCAACTAAAGTTCATTGAAGAATGGAAGAAGAATGTATGTAGGATAAGGGCTAAAGGTAGTTGTCAAAGTGACGTCAAAGTTGGATGCACTCTTTCCTAGCCTTCTAGGAAGCTAAAATTGTTATGTTCTTTATATTTCCTAACTGTGATAAGTTCTTGTCAAAGATGCATTCCTCTATGATAGAATGATGGAAGAATTCCATGATGCTTTTGGCTCCTTCATAAAAGCATGAAGCAACCATATACAAAGTTGTAGATATTATGGGGCTAAAAGGACAAATGCATCATGCTTCAATGATAATGTTGAAATTGAAATCCACACGTAAGAAGTCCACACTCTCCAATGGCACAAAGTTCTTAGCACCCCTCCTAACATATTTGGATTGGAAATTTTGCTTTGTTTCATCCATATCTACAAACACTCTACTTAATTAGAAGCAAGTTTTCTTGAAGCAACAACATAGAAAATTGTAGATATTATTATGGGGCTAAAAGGACAAACGTCTCATGTTTTAATGAAAATGTTGAGATTAAAAACCTACACTCTCCAATAAGTGCTTAGTACCCCTCCCAAATGTAGATGAAAACTAGTGTGCTTAGTACCCCTCCCAAATGTAGATGAAAACTAGTATGCTTAGTACCCCTCCCAAGTATAGATGAAAACTAGTATGTCATAACTTGGATTGCACAAAATGCTTAGTACACCTCCCAAATGTAGATGAAAACTAGTATGTCATAACTCGGGTTAAAATTTTTGTTTTGTTTCATACATATCTACAAACTCTACTCAATTAGAACAAACTTATGCTTATGCTTGAATATTCCAATTACCTTGGTTTACCAATATTTCCTATGTCTCATGTTTGAATGAAAATGTTGAGATTGAAACACACATGTAAATACTAAAAAGCCTACACTCTCTAGTGGCACAAAGTGCTTAGTACCCCCTTCCCAAAGTGTAGATGTAGATGAAAACTACTATGTCATAACTTGGATTGCACAAAGTGCTTAGTACCCCTCCCAAATGTAGATGAAAACTAGTATGTCATAACTTGGGTTGAAAATTCTATTTTGTTTCATCCATATCTACAAACTCTACTCAACAAGAAGAAAGTGTTGCTTATGCTTGAAGATTCCAATTACCTTCTTGTACCCATATTTCCTATAATAAATTTACCCATATTGCCTATAATAAATTTACATGAGCACACATGATATAAGTAGCAACAAAAGAGTTCAATTAAAACAAAAACCCATTAAATTACGTAGCAAATAACTAGTGAATTCCCTCATACATACCTCTTTCATCTTCGCCCATTACATTTGTTGAATTTCCATCAGCCCTAATTCCACAATATGTATTGTTAAGGGTTGCCTTAATTTCTACACTCATAGAACCCAAAACAAAAACCATGAACAAACGTATATTAAAAAAAAAACACACACAAAAAAAGACAAAAAAAAACACAAACATGAAAATAAAAAATACTAAAGCACAATTTAGCATGGCCATGCTCACAAATGTAAAAAAATAACAGTAGTTGTACAAAAACAAAGGAATAGAAAAATATAGCAGAAACAATAGCAAAAAGAAAATGAAAATAACAAAAACAAAACAAACAAAGAGAAATAGTAGACAAACTCTTCTTTACAATCCCAAAAAGTGTTTACAACCAATCAAGAACATCCTGCACATTAAAAAATAGAAGAGTATTAAATAGAGACCATAAAATATTATGACAAATATTAAATATATACCAAATATTTTTGGAGAAATATAAAACAAAGACCAACATGAGGATTTCATAGCATAGCACGGATTTTGCACCAAAAGAGAACTCACCTTTACTACTTCCTCTTCACTATAATATAGTGTTGCTACATAAATAATTCAATAGTTTCATGAATCAAAAAATAACTCACCATCCACCTTCGCCTCTACACTCTCCTTCATTGCCACCATCTTCCTCGCATGAAAATATTTCGCTCATTTCTTAGTGCACTTCCAATTTTGCTGCTCTTTTGTTTATCTGCATTCCATTGCATTCGTAAATAAATAAATCACAAATGATATGTGATACCTCTATATTAAACAAACACACATCGAATCATACATACCTCCTCATCTTAAGTTGTGTTCTTCATTGAAAGCACAAATAGAATCTACAACAACCTTGTGACTTGTCTTTATTTCTCCATTGCTTAAAACCAACAAAAACCAAACTAGAAGATATCAAATAGAAAGCAAAAAATATTCCGAGAGATATTAACTAGAAACTGAAACAAGGTAACAAAGTATGAGATATCTTAAACAAACAACAAAACCCTTATGAATAATCATATGCAAAAGCAAATCTTATGTAGAGGCCAAAAATCGTAAACCCTAAATAGATAAGTATGGAGGAGAACCATCTATGCAAAACATACATGGGTCTTGCACCATAACATAACTACTCTACCTCTACTTTTGCCTCATCTATAATGCATCCCATGTCTCTCACAAAAAGATATTCAATAGTTTCATTAGCGTTCAACCTTACTTTACAAGCATTTCATCGTATTCATAGATAAATAAATCGCAAATGATATGTGATGCGTTTAAATTAATCAAATACATGTGGAACCATGCATACCTCCTCATCTTGAGTCATGTTCTTTATTGAAAGCACCTTGAGCCTTCAAACTTGTCTTTATTTTTCCATCGGCTAAAACCAACAAAAATCAAACTAAAAAATATCAAATATAGAGTAAAAAATCTTATGAGAGATATTCAAAAGAAACTAAAATAAAGTATGAGAAATGTTAAAAAAACAACAAAACTCTTATGAATAATCATATGCGAAACTAAGAACATCTTATGTAAGGCCAAAAATTGTAAACCTTAAATTAATAAGTGATGAGAACCATCTACACAAAACGTACATGGGTCTTGGACCATAACTCCTCTACCTCTACTTTTGCCTCATCTATAGTGCATCCCACGTCTCTTTCAGAAAAGGATATTCAAAAGTTTCATTAGCATTCAGCCTTACTTTACATGCATTGCCTCTAAATTTAAATAAACACACATAATATAATTTTGAAGCAACAACTGAGTTAATTTAAAATACCATGGAATTAAAATTAAGTAGATAAAAGCAAGTGATACATACCTTCCCCTTACCTTTTTCCTCTACATGTGTGGAATTTGCATCAACTGTAATCCCACAATATGAGCTGCTAGGTCTTCCATTAATTTTCCCATCCATTGAATAACAAAAAAGAGATATCAACCACACAAGATATTTTGTGAGAAATAAGATGCAAACACTGAAATATCAACTACACAAAATATCCTGTGAGAAATGTGAAGCAGTCTGACGACACTTATATTGAAAAGAGAAAATATCCATGTTGGAACTAAAAGAGAACTCACCTTGTACCTTTGCACTCTCCAATACCTCTCCAAGTCTCTCTCACACAAAGATTTAAGTAGTTTCATTAGTGTTCCTCCACCTTCCTTTACCTAGATTTGCATTGCACTCACCATACAAATAAATCTCAAATAATATACAATGCATTTAATTTAAACAGACAAATGAAACCATACCCACCTCCTCCTCCTGCTTAGTCCTCCCCTTCACCAAATGCACTTATGCAATCTACACCATTCCTAGGACCTGCCTCTATATCTCCACTTCCTAAATGCAGCAAAAACCAAACCATTAAATATTAAATGAAAACCAAAAATTTCTTAGACAAACAACAAAAATCTTATAAGAAATATTAAACAAAGGTTGAAAAATATTATAATAAATTATTCATAAGCCAAGACCAAAAAAATTATCAATAATATTATACAAAAGTACATTTTATTCAATGACCAAAAATCATAAACCCTAAATAAATAATGAGGGAGGAGAACCATTGTAGTGAAAATGAGAAGATAAGCATATTGGAACCAAAAGAGAATTGACCCTCTACCTTTGCACTCTCCTACACTACTCCAAGTCTCTCTTACACAAAAAAAATTCTGAAGTTTCAACATTCTTCCTCCACATTTGCTTGGCCACCTTCCTTTAACTACATTTGCACTACATCCAATAAATAAGAGAATTCCAAATAATATAATATGCATATAATTTAAATAGAAGTTCATCTTATGCTACGAAAATTTTAAAATCCCAAATTGGAAAGAAGGGTGGAAAACCATGGTATCAAAACCAACATCTAAGAGGATTTTAGAGTAGAACATACATGCTACATGAGCCTTGCACTAAAAGATAACTTACCCTCTACCTTTGCTTCTACTTTTGCTATTGTGTTCCACATCTCTCTCACACAAAGATATTAAATAGTATCATTAGTACTCATTCACCTTTCTTACTCAGCATTGCATTTAAATTTCAACAAACACATGATATAAGGATGAAGCAACAAATCAATTAAATTAAAATGGGCATGAAACAACATAATTATGTAGTAGCAAACAAGTGAATTCCCATTATACATACCTTTTTTGCCTTTTCCCATAAACAAGTAAACTCCCCAATTACATACCTCTTCACCTTTGCCCTCTACACTTGTGGACTCCACATCAACCCTACACCCACATTGTGGGTTGTTAAGGTATTTTTTGATTTCTCCACGCATTGAATTAAAAAAAGAGAAAAGTAAATCAAAAGACATAAGAAAAACAAAATACTAAACCACAAATTAGCATGGCCATGCTCAGAAAGTCAAAGATATAACAGCCACAACAACAACAAAAACTAAAAAAAGAAAACAACAATAGCAAAAAATATCACCAACAATTAAAATCAAAAACAAAAATAACAAGAAAATCATAAAAAGACAAACAAGAGTATGTTTTACAACCCCAAAAAGTGTCCATGGCCAACCAAGGAAACCCTGCACATCAAAAAATAGAGCAGTATTAAATAGAGACAAGAAAATATCAATCTGAAACAAAGACCAAATATCTTATGAATAACCTTATGCACTAAAAGATATATCTTATTCAAAAACCAAAAATCATAAACCCTAAATAAGTAAAGAGTGAAAAGAACTAGTGTTTGCTTCAAGAAGATTTTGTCGCAGATTATGAATGGATTTTGCACCAAAAGAAAACTTACCTCCACGCTTGTATCTGCACTCCACTATAATGTCTCTCTCAATGAAGATATTTCAGTAGTCTCGTTAGTGATCCACTGCATTCTTTTACCTACATTGCATTGCACTCATAATTAAACAAATTACCAATAATGTAAAATGCTTCTAATTTAAACAAACAAAAATCAAAATCAAACCATAAAATATTAAATAAAGATCAAAATATCTTATGAGAAATCTTGAAAAGACACAAAATAGAACAAAAATATTATGCAAAATTAATTACATTTTATTCAAAGACCAAAATCACAAACCCTAAATAGCCTAGGGAGGAGAACATTTTATTTGAAATATGAACAGTTTCATAGCATAACATACATGGGCTTTCCACCAAATAAGAACTCACCATCTACCTTACCTTTGTTGCACTTGCCCACATCTCTCTCACAAAGATATTTCAAGAGTCTCATCAAAATCCTCCATCTTCCTATACCTACACTAAAAAAAAGAAAAATCAACAATAGCAAAAAATATCACCAACAATTAAAACAAAAAACAAAAATAACAAGAAAAACCATAAAAACACAAACAAGAGTATGTTTTACAACCCCAAAATGTATCCATGGCCAACCAAGGAAACCCTGCACATAAAAAAATAGAGCAGTATTAAATAGAGACAAGAGAATATTAATTTGAAAAAAATACCAAATATCTTATGAATAATCTTATGCACCAAAAGATATATCTTATTCAAAAACCAAGTCATAAACCCTAAATAAGTAAAGAGCGAAAAGAACTAGTGTTTGCTTCAAGACGATTTTGTAGCAGATTATGAATGGATTTTGCAACAAAAGAAAACTTACCTCCACATTTGTATCTGCACTCCACTATAATGTCTCTCTCAATGAAAATATTTTAGTAGTTTCGTTAGTGATCCACTTTTTCAGTAGTTGCACTCATAATTAAACAAATTACCAATAATGTAAAATGCTTCTAATTTAAACAAACAAAAATCAAAATCAAACCATAAAATATTAAATAAAGATCAAATATCTTATGAGAAATCTTGAAAAGACACAAAATAGAACAAAAAAATTATTCAAAATTAATTACATTTTATTCAAAGACCAAAATCACAAGCCCTAAATAGCCAAGGGAGGAGAACCTTTTATTTGAAATAAGAACAATTTCATAGCATAACATACATGGGCTTTCCACCAAATAAGAACTCACCATCTGCCTTACCTTTGTTGCACTAGCCCACATCTCTCTCACAAAGATATTTCAAGAGTCGTCAAAATCCTCCATCTTCCTATACCTACACTACATAACATCTAAATTTAAACAAATTAGTCATGCTCAGAAATGTTTAAATTTAAACAACAACAACAACAACAATAGTGAAAGATACAAACAACAATAGCAAAAAACAAGAGAAAAAACAAAAAGGAACAAATAGAGAGAAACGGTAAAGACAAACTCTACTTTGCAACCCCAAAATGCATCCACATGCGAACAAAGAACACCTTGCATAGCACAAATTAAAGTAAAAGAGACCAAACAATCTTATGAGAAATATGTTGAAAATAGTAGCGAGAAAGGTCTTCTTGACTTGTGCCTTAGTAAAGGAAGACCTTGATCAGTCCTTCTTTAGAATGCACCAGTTCAAGGACGAGTCATGGAACAGTTAACTCATGCGCAAAATTTGGAGGCTCAATTTTGTTTGTCTCCAAGTGCGAGTTTGTATTTAGCAAAGGACAAGTGAGAGTCTCAGAGTCTAATTGAGGCTAGGACGAGTTAGAAACTTAGAAGAGTCAATTCGACTGAGTTAACAAATCAATCACAAGTCCAGGTTCTAAAAATTAACTTGCCAGATTTAGCATGAGTCAAAAAGCCTAAAAGGAGGTCGAAGGCACATCCATAAACCATTAGCATTGAGCACGAGTTTGTGTGAGAAAGAGTTCTTGCTAGCAAAGCGTGTAAGGAGTAGCGTATACACAGTTTGAGAGAGAATTTTCCTTGTGATGCGCGTTAGGATTTAGGGAGAAACTCCTTAGAAATAGGGGCTTGGATTTGCACTAGGAAATAGGCTTTCTAGCGCTAGCAAATGGGAGCCAAAAAGCACAAGGAAATATGAGTTGCATCGAGTCCTTGCAGGGAAGTTTTGGGTTAAGCATTAGAAGTGAGAGTAGATTTGTTTTATGTTGAAACAATTTGCCTTGTAAATAATTATGTTTGCTCAATTTTTCTGAATAAAATCTATTTGCAAGGAGACGGTTTTCCCAGTTGGGATCCCTAGAAAAATATTGTGTTATTGTGTGATTGTGTTTCTTTTATTTCGTTGCTTACCTATCATAAAGAAATATTATGTCTTGGTGCAACAAAATTAGTTCCAGATTTGTCATCATAGCAGTTGCAGGATTTCGTGGAAATTCCACAAGGTATCAGAGCAGAAATCAATATAAAGATCGGCACTGAGATGAGTTTGTGACCAACACAGATCAATCATGAAGGTTAGCGCTAGATTGTGAAGGAGCGCTCTCTGGGTAAGCAGGATGGCGTTCCCAGGATTGAAATCAAAACATTGTCTAGAGGGAGCCTCTAACTTCGTCTCTTGGAAAGGGAGGATAATGATATTGTTGGAGGCTAATGGGGTGGGAGACTTCACCAAGAACGTTATACCACCACCACAAAATCCCCAAAGTTGACCCAACATACTAAGAATGATATCAAGACCAGGAGGATTATTTTAGAAAGGGTCAAAGATCATATAGTTCCTCATATCCATGAGAAGAAGACAACCTTTGAGATGTTCAAAACTATTTTATATCTATATTAGAATACCAGTGATGCCAGGAAGATTGCTCTTAAGGAGTATTCGAATGAGACAAGGAGAGCCCATCGTCACGTAACTTTTGAAGTTCACTCAGGTTTGAGATGAGCTAGGTGGTATGGATGTCACTGGACCTAAGCAAGACCTTGTCACTTTTGCTTTACTAGGACTTCACAAGTCTTGGTATGGTTTCCAGGATATTATCAATGGCAGAGAGAATTTTCCCAATCGAGAAAGGTTATGGACTGACTGCGTTCAAGAAGAGATCTAGAGTGGGACCCGAGATGGTAGATCAGCGAAAACAAAGGACGAGGAGAACTTTGCTCTGGCAAGCAAAGCCAAGGGCAAGAACGAAAAAGGGGAGGTGGAGTCTAGTCAAAAGGACGAGAAGAAGAAGAAGGATCTTATTAAGATCAAATTCTTCCATTACCATGAGTTTGGGCACTATGCTACTAATTGTCCTAATTGGAATAAGGGGTCCAACGTCCAGGAAGAATAATGTGGTTGCATCAGTTGAGGTGATGTGTTTGCTTCTCAGTTCGAGAAAGATTTCTTAATGATAGCTTGCATGGCAAGCTCAAAAGGGAGCAGCATGTGATATATTGATTCTGGAGCCTCCTACCACATGATCGAGAACACGAAGTATTTCAGGCAGTTGAAGGGGAAGTACACACAGTTTCAGATCGAGCTGGGAGATGATGGCAAGTACACATCTAAGGGAGTTGGTATTGTTAGCTTTGAGAGGGAGTCTGGGAGCCTTCACCATCTCAGAGATGTCATCTATGTTCTAAGACAGAAGAAGAACCTTGTTTCAGTAGCAACCCTTGAGGTCAAGGGAGATGATGTCATCTTCAGCAGAGGTAAGGCATACCCCAGGTACTTAGCTTCTGAAGCAGTGAAGCAGATAGGTCTGAGGGTGAAGAACCTTTATAGGTCGCAGGTTGAGACATGTGCAGCCTTGAGCAGCAAGGCAGGTGGTGGTGAGCAGAGTAGAGATGTTGGATAACTTTGGCACACTTGCATCATGGGGTGTTGAAGATTCTTCAACAAATAGCCACAGGATTACCAACATGCAGTTTTGACTAGCATTATGCGTGCAAGGGGTGCACAATAGGAAAGTATGCCAAGACTTCCTTTCAGGGCCAAGGCAGTAGAGCCAACAGGATTTTGGAGCTAGTGAATTTAGATGTATGCATGCCCTTCTCTTCTTCGTCGCTTATGAGACAGGTATTATGTTACTTTCATTGATGATTATTCTCAAAAAACTTGGATATTTTTTATGAAAAAAAAAGATGAGGTCTTTACCAAGTTCATGGATTTTAAGGCCTTGGTATAAAACTAGACCAAGATGAAGATCAAGGCAGTGAGAAGTGACAATGGTGGAGAATATGTCTCCAATGCCTTAGAGGATCTATGTGTAAAGGAGGGCATTCACAGAGAGCTAATAGCACCACATAACCCTCAGCAGAATGGGGTGGTTGAGAAGTAGAGCCATAGTATTGTTGGAGTAGCCAAGGCCATGTTGCATGATCAGGGACTGCCTATGTTCTTGTGGGCAGAGGCATGCAACACTACAATATTTCTGCAGAACAGGAGTCCACACAAGGTTATTGGTTGAGTTACACAGAAGGAGGCTTTCATAGGCAAGAAGCTTGATGTTTCACACTTTCGTATCTTTGGCACAAAATTCTATTGCCTTGTGTCCAAACACAACAGAAAGAAGTTGGAGCCCACAACAGAAAAGGGCATTTTCGTGGGATATAGTGAGACAACTCAAGCATACAAAGTGTATCTACCAAGACTCAAGAAAACAATTCTCAGGTGGGATGTGAAGTTTGAGTAGTCCAGAGCTCTCTGGGGGTCCTTAGAGCAAGCGCAGGCTGTAGTACCTAAGATGGAGGAGCTACTCGCTCCTAAGGAGGAGCCTCATCCAACTGGCAAGAGGCCTGCACAACAGAACCCACAACAAGGTGCAAAGCAAGATGATGAGGAGAAGAAACTAGGACGAGAGCAGACAGGTACTTAGAGACTCCTAGCACAAGGAGGAAGAAATCCAAGTGGGTCGAGAAGTTGATTCAAGAGGCCCAAGAGCTAGATGAAGCTCCTCGCACCATGTTCAGGCAAAGCAAGCAGACACAGAGGTACACAGGTTATATGGCACCGATGACAGAGGTGGAGGCCACTGAGCCTTCTAGTTATAAGGAGGTTGCTTCTCAACAAGTTTGGCAGTAGGTTTGGCAGGTAGAGGAATATTCCTCCATCATGAAGAACGATTTTTGGGAGATTGTGCCACGACCTAAGGGAAAATCAGTAGTTCGCTCATGCTAGGTGTACAAGGTGAAGCATGGAACAGATGAGACCTTTGCCACAGTATCATTGTATTCATCCATCAAGACTATTTGGGCACTTACAGCATAGATGGGGTGGAAGATCCACCAGATGGACGTGAAGACAACATTCCTCTATGGAGTGGCTAAGGAGGAGATTTATATGGAGCAACCAAAGGGGTTTGAGCAGTTCAGTAAAGACACACGTGTGCAAGCTGAAGAGAGCTCTTTATGGGCTCAAGCAAGCTCCAAGAGCATGCTACACTTGTATTGACAGCTACCTTCGAGGATTGGGCTTCACTAAGAGTGAGGCAGATGCCAACCTATACTACATCATGGTTGAAGGGCTTTCGCTCATTCCAGTGCTCTATGTTGACGACCTTATATTGAATGGAGTAGACAACTTGATCTAGGATTGCAAGGGAGTTTGAGATGAAGGATATGGGGCTTATGCACTATTTCCTTGGATTGGAGGTTTGGCAAGGTGATGGTGAGATCTTCATGGGGAAGGGGAAGTACACTACACAGATTCTCTAGAGATTTCATATGCGGGATTGCAGGCCCATGGCCACACCTCTAGTCACAAACTGGGGGAAGGTGGATGTTAGTAGAGCAGAGAAAGTGGATGCCACAGCATACACGCAACTCATCGGGTCGTTGATGTAATTGGTCAACACACGACTTGATATTTTATTTACACTCAGCCAGCGAAGTCAGTTCATGACAAAACCAACCTAAGTTCACTGGGTTGCTGCTAAGCATGTTTTGAGGTATCTCAAAAGCACATTGGATTATGGATTGTGGTATAGAGAGGTTGATGGAGTGAGTCATAAGGGCTTCACAGATGCAAATTGGGCAAGGAGGTCCACAGATTAGAAGAGTACTTTAGGTGGCGTCTTCAGCATTGGGTCAACAATTGTTTCCTAGTACAGCAGGAAGCAAAGATTAGTTGCACTCAGTTCAACAGATGTCGAGTACATGGCTTCCAATTTGGTAGCATGTGAGGCTATTTGCATGAGGAATTTGCTTGTGGGACTTTTGAGAAGGAGGATGGAGCCTATTGTGATAGGCTATGATAATCAGCGTTGCATCAAGCTCTTTGAGAACCCAGTGTTTCATGATCGCTCAAAGCATATCAAGATCAGGTATCATCATCTCAGAGATTATGTACAGAAAGGGATAGTGAGCACGAGTTTGTGTGAGAAAGAATTCTTGCTAGCAAAGCGATTAAGGAGCAGCTTGTATGTAGTTTGGAGAGAATTTTCCTTGTGATATGCGCTAGGATTTATGTAGAAATTCCTAAGAAATAGGGGCTCAGTTGTTAAAATTGGTAACTAGGGCCAAACTCCATGTGGGTCATCTTATTTATGGCAGCTGATATTTTTCTTGGATCCCTCTCATTGAGAGGTGTAGGATTGATCTAAAGATCATCCAATTTCGATAAGTATTCATGGAGTTATGAATTTATTTGTGTTATAAGACAATTCGTCAAGGTCAGCCAGCAACCAAATATACCCCACATGTGCTTAACGTTTTAGTATAAAAGGAGATGACTTGATAGTCATTTCTACACACACTTCTCTCTTGATTTCTCTCCACTTGTCTTGGGTTTTAGTGGAAGGGAAATCTAGGAGTGGAAGCCCTAAATGTTGGAGGATTGAGGTTGCCCTAGCCGCAGTCAAGAAGAAGAACGATGCCCTAATCTAGAGGACGCAGTCAAGTGAGAAGCCCTAACGCTACAAGGACGACAGCCCTAGTATCTACGCTATCAAGAAGAAGCCCTAGCCTATACGCAGCCAAGAAAGAGGTTGCCCTAGATAGTGTGGGAAAGAGAGGTTGTTTGGGTGCTCTTGTAGGGAGAAAGGCCGAAGTTTGAAGCCTAGGGCCGCAACAAGAAGAGGAAATTCAGCGTGGGTGAAATAGGGTTGTTCTGAAGTCATTTTAAGAAGACTGAAGGGATGAAAGGAGGCCGAGGAGAAAGGGAGTTGTTTGAGGGCTCGTAGAGGGTGGAACGGTCCTCTAGAAAGGTTGTCGCAGGCCTGTTCTAAGGGCTATAGGATGCCACTATAATGAGAGGAGGGCAGAGCCATTATTAAGGGCTAGAAGGCTGCCTAGAATTATAGCGAAGGGGGCAGCCTTCCCTTGGAGGACAACCGCATTAATTAACGGCAAATGTGGGCAGATTTTAGGGGCTATTTGGCTGGGTGTGTAAGGGCTGCCAAATGGCCTAACCAGTCACCACATAAGCAGCAGTGAAGGCAGTATTGGAACAACAGTGTTGTGGACAGTTAGGCAATGGAGCATGGTGGAACCATGATGCATGGACAGCGAGACAACAAGTTGCCATATGCCCATAACAGCAGTGTTTTGGGCATGACTATTAGGTACAACAGTGTAGTAGTACAACTGGGACATCTAGGCAATGGTACCAGCGTAAGTATGTTATGTTGTTGTAGGGACAACAGCAATGTTGGGTTGTTGTAAGTATATTGAGATAACAAGCCATGATGGGAGAGCAGTACTAGCAGCAATGATATCGTGCCACAATGTTCAATGGGACAACAACATGATGAGACAAAACAATGATGGGACTGTCGTGTCATTGTGCAGTAGTAGCACAATGGAACAACAAGCACGGACAGCATGGTGCAACATGGCAAGCTTGGACAGCATGGCAAGCATGGACAACATGGATAGTTGTGGAAAGCACATGAGACATGTTGTATGACAACATAGTTCAACCATGGCACATGGGACAGCATTGCAGCATTGGGTGCAGCAGTCATGAGGTCCAGCGTTGTGATGATGGGTGCAGCATGGTGCAACACGGTGAGGTGCAGCATGATGACGAGATGCAGCATGATGATAGGTGAAGGAGTCACCTTGGAGAATCAATTGAAGCAGCATGTCTTCAACTGATCTCATGTATCATATTCTTAGAGATGATCTATGCTATTATCTAGATAAGTCAAAGTGTTGACTTCTGTTGTAAATGTACTCTCTCTCTCTCTCTCTCTCTCTCTCTCTCTCTCTCTGTGTGTTGAACTATTGAAGAACATATAAGAAGAATTGATCAAGGGTTTCCCCACATTGGGGTTTGTCCCTAGCTAGCGCCACATCTTGTGTCTTCTTGTCTTGGCTTGTCTTCTGCGATTTATGTTTATGTTCTATCTACAGCTTACTTTAATGCTGATGTGATTGCTAATCTGGAAAAGATATTGAGATAACTGTGAAAATTGAAATAAATTGCTCTAAGCATAGAACATACCTAAAATTAACATAAGCACTAAGAAATATGGATTTCCAGGGCTAGGAAATAGTAGCCAGACAACGCAAGCAAATAGGAGTTGGGTCGAGTTCTTTCAGGGAGGTTTTGAGCTAAGTATTAGCAATAAGAGTAGCTTTGTTTTCTGTTGAAACATATTGCCTTGTAAAGAGTTCTGTTTGCTCATTTTTTCTCAATAAAATTTATTGGCAAGGAGAGGGTTTTCCCTGTTGGGTTCCCTAGAAAAATATTGTGTTATTGTGTGACTATGTTCTTTATCGTTGTGATTCTTTTATTCCGCTACTTATCTATCGTAGAGAAATCTTGTGTCTTCATGCAACAAAATTAGTTTCAAATTTGTCATCATAGCAGTTGCAGGATTTCGTGGAAATTCTACAAAATACTAAATACACACGAAGTATCTTGAAATAAATATGAAACAGAGCTCAGATTATCCTACAAGAAATTTTAAATAGAGACCAAAATTCTATAATCAATCTTATACAGAAGTAAATACATCTTATAAAAACATCAAAAATCATAAACCCTAACTACATAAAAAGGGAGGGGAGCCATTGTATTTGAAACAAGGAGGTTGACACAATTGATCATAACATGGAATTGGCACCAAAAGAACTCACCTCTTCCTCAAACTCTACACTTTACTACGATCTCTCTCGCACAAACCTAGTAGATTCATCACTAATCCTCCACATTCCCTTACAGATGCTAGCACCCAACCTTGATTCCTCCAACTTTTAAATCTAACGAAAAAGCAAAATAAAAATCTCATGAGAAATATTTAAAACATATTAAAATTCTTATGAGAAATATTAAACAGATTATAATATACTATAAGATTCTAAGAAATTTTTAATGGCAAACCAAAAATCTTATGCAAAAGTAAGAAGGGAGTAGCGCCATTGCATTTGAAATGGGGAGGATTACATGGATTGTGCAACAAAAGAGAACTCACCCTTTGGCACCCTCTTACACAAAGATTCAATAGTGTTCCTACACTTTCCATTACCTACATTGCCTCTAAATGTAAAAAAAAAAAAACACCACTTTCCAATGCCCTACATTGCCTCTAAATTTTAAAAAATAACACATTATGTAATTATGTAGAATAAAATGAGATAAATTAATCATACATACCTTATCCTTAGCCTTCACTTGAGAAATCTGCTTCGACTAAGTTGTTCGAGTCTGCACTAATTTCCTTATCCACTAAACAAAAACAAAACTAAAAAATCTTTTGAGAAATATTTGAAATACACCAAAAATCTCATGAAAATTATTAGCATGGAGTGCATTATATTATCAAAAAGGGGAGGATGTAATTAAGGAATAACTAGTGGACTATTTAGAGGAGGGGAAAGATGTCTTTCTCAAGTCCATCTTCAACACCAGGGATGAACCTTTAGAAAAGTTAGAAAGGATATAAGGCCTATATCAAGGAGGTATGAGAATGTGGAGGAGAGCTTTAAGACAATTGGAAAACCTTAAAGAAAATATCTTTGAGTATCCTACATATGTGTTCATTAATTGTCAATGAAGGGGAGCAAATATATCAAAAGATATCAAAGGAGGGAAAAGAGATATTTTAAGTCTACAAAAGTAGGAGGACAACGTATTAGGGCAAGCATCAATTCTACTAGGTTAAAGGAATGGAGCTAATTACTAACATTAGTACAGGGGGGAAGAGTGTTGAATTTTCCTTAGGCCCTAGATCTGGTATGAGGATAATCACGCACACAAACACACTATAAACACACAACATTCTAGGACTTTGCATAGTGGAAATCTTCAACAATGAAATCAATTTAGTACACAGAGATTTGAACCCAAAGCTCGATTATTTTATTAATCCATCAATAAAAGAATTATGGGGCTCCCATGCCCGGGATCATGGCCCTCGATCGCTAGTACAACTTGAATATCTGTTGCTTCATATCTACAATATGCCCACAAAACGTACAAGGATAAACAATCTGACTGACTTACTTGTTGGAGAATCCTTTCTCCTTCAATACTTTCGGTCCACATTACCTTGTGTTACACACAACTGCTCATAGTAGCTTGATTCATCAAATGGACTATGTATTAACCCATAATATCTCTTCTACTCAAAGTGGATTTGCCCTTCATATCACTGAATATTAGCCCTCCAACAATCAACTTACTCACAGTCAATGTTGCACGAAGCGGGAGCGAAGCGGAAGCACGAAGCGGAAGCGCGGAGCGCGGAAGCGTCATTTTCCAAAAATCTAGGAAGCGAAGCGTCCGCGAAAGCGTCTGCTATATATATATATTTTTTTATATTTTTTTGCATTTATACTCAAAACAAACATCCCAAATACCAAATTAATTGTAGAAGACATGAAAACATGCATATTTTTGCATAAATCAAGATAGATATGGCATCCATGATTCCATTGTAGTTACTAGTATGTACAACAATCATCTATATTCTAGCTATTACAAACATACATAAAATTTTTAAGCATATTATAAAACATAAAACATTTAAGCATATTATAAAACATAAAACATAGAGCATATTATGATTTATCTAGCAAGTGAGCAACTGTCAACATTTGTCATGTCCAAAATTCAAATAATAATGTTTACAAAATATGTCACTTGGTCACCGCCAAGCCAAAAAGGTTCAAAATTCAAATTCACAAGTCTACAAGTCTAATGAGTAATCTATGACAAAAAGAAGTAGATTGTGAATATATCTACTAATCTCTCCTCCTTCCACCACGAATAGAACGTGATGGCGGGCCTCCACGTGGTGGCAATGAAGAAGATGGTCCCTGTGTAAGTCGTGGCACTGGAACTGATGAAGAAGAACCCCCTGCCGTTGGTGTTGAACCATGGAACCTAGAAACCAAGGGACCAGATGGGGGTGGGGGTTGTGGCATATCAACACCCGTGTCATCATCCTAGAATCGCTCAAAAAATTCATGCAAAAAAAAAAACACTAGTTAACAAAAAAATTAAAAACATGAATTAGAGAAATGCTTTATAAGGGAAAATTGGAAAATTCATACCACAATGGACATACCTGGATAAGAGAATCCTCTAATTGCTCTAGTCGCAACACTCCATCCTCCAAATTGGGCTCCTCTGGATTCTTGTCCCAAGTCAACAAGTCTTTATTAGACTTTGCATCTTCACAGTAATGGGACAACAATCGCAAGTTGTAATGAACATAAACCAAGCTCTCTGCCCGGTCTAAATTCAACATGTTCCTTTTAACACTGTGGATGAAAGAATAAGAGCTCCAACACCTCTCTGCAGAAGAAGTGTTTACCACCTGTGACCCTAAAGTGACCCTAACCCACCCCTAACCCACCCCCTCATGCTTAGTTAAGTTAGATTTTAAATGAAATTAAAAAAAAAATTTGATATCCGCGGGTTGCGTGCGGGTTGCGCCCGGGTGGCGTGCGGGTGGCGTGCGCTTCCGGGCAGGTTGCGTGGCGCCACCTCATGCCCGAACCGCATGCCGAAGCGCGATTCCGGGGGGCCGCAACCTCATTTGGCAGGAGTCGTTTCAAAAATGCGGAAGCGCGCAACCTAAAAATCGGAATCGCGATTCCTCTGTCGATTCCGGAACGCTTCCGCACGGGTCGCGGGTTGGGGGGGGGGGGGGGGGGGGGGGGCGATTCCTGCAACCCTGCTCACAGTAGATATTGTCCATCAACCCACTGCATACTAGCCATCGAAATGCACTCTATTCTCAACTTCATTTGTGAACAAACTTTAGGAAAAGCTCAGCATCCTTCTAAACTTCTCCTGGTAGCATTCTTAGACATGGGCTAAACCCTTCTGCCCATAGATCTCTTGCTACCTATTAATGTCTTCCACATCTAGAGTTGATCAAACTTTCGAGAGACCTCATAAGCTAGCAATCTCACAAGTCTTTTTAGCAAGCTCCTCAACAAGACTAGCACATAACATATCTCAACAAACTTTGTCCTTGCCCTTGTTCTCACTATAGTCTTCCTTTACCACTCTTGGATTGCACCCACTTTGTTTGACCTTCAACTCTAGGCCTTGACCTTCACAAATCTACCACTATTTAGGCTACGAGTAGACTTTTCTTGGATTGTTCAAGCCTCAGCTTTACTTTTGGGCTCCATTACATTCTTGAACAAGCCCTTTACTACCATTCACACCTCAGCCATGTTCTTACTAGCTGTGACTCCTCGAATTTGTCCTTAAAACCCTTTGTTCCATCCCTTAGTAGACCTCCCACAGACATTGCCTTCTCCCTGTATTCTCTTAGGTCCTCGGCTTAACCAATAGACCCCTCTTTCTAGTGCTCAACACCTGATGTAGGTCTCAACTGTTAAAATCTTAAAGTTCTATGCATAAATTTAAAAAGTCTTTGCATAAACTTGAAAGTTCTATATACAAAACTGAATGTACTTGCAGAAAATTGAATGTACTTAGCAGAAAATTGAATGGAACTGAATGTACATTGTAGAAAGCTTAATGTACTTTACAGAAAATTGAATGTACTTTGCAGAAATTTAATTGTACTTTGCAAAAAATGGATTGTTCTATGTTGTTACGATTACTTAGAATGCAGATTTCTTCTTCACAACTTTTCAAATCAGCAATTGTAGATAGAACATATAGTTAAGGATCATATCAAAACAACCAAGCACAAATATGAGATGCTGAGAGTTAGGTCCCATGAGCTAGGCAAAACCCACAAAGGGTAAACCCCAAATGATTCTTCTTCTATTACATTACTTCAATTGTTCAACAGAATACAAAGAGAGAGAGAGAGAATGAATGATGTCGCAAATGTCTTATCAACTTTTAATCGAGTGTTCTTGTTCTTTGCTTGAAGATCTCCCTTGCTCTTACTCTTCACTTTCTCTCACACTTCTCTTGCACGCACTCAACATTAGCTCTCCTTCTTCACAATGAACATGCTACTCTCAACGCTCACTTGCTCTTGCTTAAATAGATGAGAAATGAGAGAAGTTACAAAACGAATTCATTCCTTGAACCAATAATAGGAGAATCGAATTCCATGAGGGCAAAGTTACTTGAGGAGAAGTGTAACTCATCCCAAGAGTAGAAAGAAAAGTACGCTTGTCTTGAGGAGTTAGAATTTGAATTAGGGAGAGAGAGAGTTACACTTAGACATGAGAGAATATTTGTGAGAGTTACAAATCGAATTAAATGAGGGAGTTACAAATCGAATTAAATGAGGGAGTTACAAGTGCATTTAATGAGGAGGAGTTACACTTTTGAAAAACATTGAATTAGTGAGGGAGAGTTACATTCTCTTAAGTGTGGAGTTACTATTTTATTCCAAAAGAGATTTGATTTGCCAAGTTAGAAATTCTCAATTCAATTTACTTATTCCATGAGAGAATTCGTTTTTATTAATCCATTAAAGGTGTATGACTTTAGACTATTTTATAAATAATAGTATCATAATAATAATAATACTAGTAAGGATAAAAATATTAATTCTTGAATAGTATAATCATGATCGATTTGATTTTAAAATGGATTCCTTGTGTCAAGATCATCCTTGATCATTTAGACATGACTTTATATTTTTGGAAAGTCATTTCCAAATTGAGATGTGACTCCTTTTGGAAAGTCATATTAGAATTGTCAGATATGAAATTTTATTATAGGTGGTTCAAACAAAACTAAAAGATATAATTTCTTCTAGGAGAAATTCATCCCTACGCTACCAAATTTTAAGATCAACCTACAGATCTACGTCATGTAGGTCTTGGCCCTTCATTTACTGCCTCGAATCAAGTCCCTTGTCATCCGCAGCTAGACCCATTTTGCCCCTTTTTGCTACAAGACAGGCCCTTTGTAAATTGCGGCTAGGATCTTGAACTTTGTTGCGGCCTACCTCTACTTTCATCCATGGATCCACCTTCCCTTGCACAGAAGACACATGGTCCTTACTATAGAAACCCTTGGCCTCTTTCATGGATAGACCTTGGCTTCTTTTCCAACCCTACTCGACCTCTAGATTTGGTTTCTCTATGGCTACATCCTTTTAACCTTCACGCACAATGAAGTCCTTCTCATTGATATGTCTCATGAGCCTTGTAACACCATCCCTTGAAGGACTAGATGTGTTAAGCATTTTAAGTCTATGGACACTGAGCAAATTTGTCCTTCAAACCCCTCTTTCCAACCCTTAGCAGACCTCCCACACACTTTGCCTTCTCCTTCAAACCCTTCTTTCCAACCCTTTGAAACCCATTTTTTATATGATTTCATGGGGACTGCTCTGAAATCTATGTGAAGGATAATTTGTTTTCTGGTGTGTTTATGCTTTATGCAGTTGCACTAAAACCCTCAAGCATGGCCTTTGGAACCATTGTCTAGGTCTGCCAAGGCTATATGGCAATGCACTTTGAGGCTACAAAAATTGCATAGTTTTGAGTTTCTCTTGTTGTCTATGTAAGACAGTCAAGTATAGCTACAAACGCTAATTTGGTATGGTCTTCTCTACTCTGTTGTACACATATGCAAGAGAAAACTAACCACTGCAATGTCCTTAGAAAAGCGTACATAGATAGAACAAAGTAACAAAGCAAATTATCAGTTGCGTCGTCCTTAAAGAGGGCATAGCATAATTTCTAGGAACAATGATAGCATAATCTCTAGGGACAGTGGTAGTAATAGCATAACTTATACAAGGAAACACCAGAAGCATACTTATAATAAGCCACAGCCATAGTATAGGTCAACATAGCATATACAAGGAAATACCAGGAACAGAACTATAATAATCCACTATCAATAGTATATGTCAAATTTGTGCATAAGACAAGCAATGTCACTCTAGATGACTTCGATACACTGGGCATTCTTCATATGAACCTCATGAATTGTATTTCAGGCTACTAGGGAAACTCCACCATGACATTATGAGGTCTTTCAGAGTGCCAAATCGTGGTACCCGATGGCTCAATCTTAAGGAGACCTGAGGTCTTGCATCATGTTAACGTTCCCTAAGAAGCATAATGTCCCAAAGGTTGAGTAAACCATCCAGCTTATGGAAGTACCTTTGGCATATGGGTTAATAACAGTACCTAAAGGTATAGCATTATCCATGACTACAAGATCCATTGATTACCTCCTACCATACGATTTAGGAAGCACTGCAATCTTGTAAACCTAATATATGGTGAATCGTTCAAACAACTACAGTCAATAAGGTACCTCATAACGGGCATTGGGATAAAGTTCATAATTTTCCTCCCAACCATTGACACACTACCAACAATGCAGCTGCTACCCCTTAGCTTGCGAAAACTATCCCAATTACCAGACCAGGGATTCCAGAGGTTTGTCCTGTTGTTTTTTGACGATCTTGGTGTCTGGGATAGAATCATAAATCACTGACGCTACCAAACCAAAGATCACAACGGAATGTAAACAGCAGTGAATCTACTAGTGCGCAAAATATGTACAACTTTTAACAATTTTCAACCCAACTTCGTTATATTAATCAACATATAATACAACAGTCTAGGGCTCTTGTACCAGGGATAATGGCTCTCGTACATCCACTAGTACAAGAATACAAAACTAGGCTTGGTGTCAATCCATCGACAACCAATCTACCCTCAACAAGATACTCTGACCATCTGGCTGATGTAGTTGACTTCACAGCTTCCCTCGATCGTACCTTGTACCTGCCCAATCCTTCGACTCTCGATCTGCAACACTGCCTCCATCAACGATCCAAGTCCATTTGGCCACTGAACCTCGGCTATCAATCTGCTCACTAGTTGTGACTTAGTCCATCAAGGGCACAACACATCGAGACTCCTGTCCAGTTGTTCACAGCTCCACTTGTGAACAACTCTCAATCTGCCGACCACTGCTCAGCGACTCAGGGACTTCAACCCACTATGAAGACTAACATAGGGAACAGAGGGTTGCCACCAATCACTGCAAGATGTCCATCTCCCACAATGAACACGGGCTAGGAGGACTGCCCATCATCTTTTGTAGATGTCCTTCTCCACACGACAAGTCTTGGGCTACTCAAACTACTACTGGTTGATCAAACCTTGAGCACAACTACTGCCACTCTAGAAACCATCTAAATCCATGAAGATGGTGCACACCAGGCTCCAACTTGGGCACTATCACGTTGTCCTCCAACAAACCATAAATGCCCAATCCGCGTCCACACTTGGTCCTCTCACACGCTGCCCTCGAACAGACAACGAGTGACCAATCCTATTGTAGCATCTGCTCCTAGTTAGGGCATCCAATCATCTAGGAAACCCCTCCTCTTGGCTGCCTATAGACTCCACCAATCAGTCCTCTCCTAGGACCCCCATCCACCTAGCATCCAATCATCACCAAGAGACCATCTACAACCTCATGCTATTGCTCTCTTGCCTAGGGTTCTATGCATGTACCAAACTGGTTTGGGCACGCTAACAGCCCTAAACTTCTCCAATCAGGCTATTTCCTTCAGCTATTGGTCGCAAGGTATCGAAGGTGTAGTTGTGGGCCTTGGGCACCTCCACAAGGCCTCCTACAATACACAGCTTAGACCACAACTAATATACCTACTCCAACTCTGCAAACAAGCCCAATACAATAGGAGAATACCCATGTTTTCCTTCGCTGCCCTTAGAGGAGACTACGGCCTGGTTAGAAGAGCCTTTCGGCCCTACTTCACCTCCCAACTGTTGTTGTAGCAGCCCCTCACTACGGCCATGTAAACAGAGATATACACACCCAAAAACATAGACAAAACAGTCACATAGCTCACTTAAATTTTTTGATATGATCTGCAAGGTAGGATTGCACCATTGTGGTCACAAAACTTCCCTCAAGCCTCCATACTAGTTGCCTTAGAGCTGCGGCTCCTCCTAAGAAACTCACACCCAAAACAGAAAATGATCTCCACAAAAACTCGACTACCTGCCTCAGCCTCTCTTGCCACAGACTCGCACTATAATTAAGAGCTCCTTGTGATGATTTTATGCACTTGTGATGGCCTGAAATGACCTCAGATATGACTTAAATTTTTACATGTGTTATGTGGAACTCTAGCCCACTCTTGGGCTCTCCAACAACAATGTTGACTTGTATTATGGTGCCCAAACCCACATGTAAACTTCAAAAATTAATTTATCTTCAACGACAACTCGGAATTGGACGATTCTCTATGCGTTGGATTCATCTCATCATCTATTATCATCCTCATCCATCACATGTCGCAAACTCATCACGGTTTTGGCCCAACAACTTTGGGTGCAAAACCCCAGGCTTTGGTTTCAAGCCCACAAGGCCACTTGTGGAGCTCCTTCCTCCAAACCCTCGATCCTCAAGGCTTGGAGTACCTCCCAAGCTACAAAAATCAACATGTCCCACCTCGACCGTACATATAGGTGTTCAGTTGTATGCTTGTACAGGGATTCCAAATGTAATTCTCCTTCACCCATCAACCAATGAGGGACTCTAGAGACGAAAATCCCCACACCTCACTTATTTTAGGGATTCCAGGGATTATTTTAGGGATGTTGGGAATCCAAAGTGTGCTAATTTTCAGCATTCAACAAGGAAACCAGCCTAGGGCAGCCAAAGGCCTCCGCCCTTTAGCTACGAGGGACTCAAAAGATGGAGATCTCCACCCTCAGTCAATTCAAGTACCCCAGAGAATTTAAACAATAATTCCATCGACAGAAATAAGGAATTTAAGTCAACAGTGTAAAGTCATGAGGCATAAAAGTTGACCCAATTGTTTTCCCACCAAACCAGCTAGAAATTAGTTAGGTCAAATGGACATGACTATAAGTCTTTGCTCCCTCAATGGTAATGACAGTCAAGCAGTAGCATTAATACTAGTCTACTTGCAAAAAGGAGTTAACTACAGGGTTTTCGCCCTCTAAAGGATAAGGACAATCAAACAATCATTTTAACAAAGTGTGTACGCAGGTATGAATACCCTATAACCAAGTTACATCAGGGAATAAAATAGCAATAAGGGATGACATCACTCTGATAGCTTAAGTCGTGTTATTCACTACCTGTTTCTCAGTTAACCTAGTTTCAAACAAAGCAGTCTCCTAGAATACACACTAGCCTCTAGACACTAAACTATTCACAATAGATACCTCGGCTAACCTAGTTTCAAACAAAATATTGTCTGCTAAAATAAACCCTTGCATTCAGGTACAAAAACAGTAATATCACATAATTCTCCGCGGGTTCACCGTGACTAACCTCCAGTGTTGCAGGTTCCCCCTGTTGCCCTCATCAAGTCGACCACCCAATTCCAAACTCGTGCCTCTCCTTCCTTGACAATGAATGCCCTGAATTATGCTCTTTAGATGCTTATTCAATATTGACCTTCTCTCCTTTTTTTTCCTGCTATTGTTTTCTTCTTTTCCTCTCTTACTGCGCTTCCATTGTTCAAATCTTCTAGTTCTTTGTGTATTCTCGTGTCACATCCTGGTTTGATCTATCCTTCTTTTCTACCGTCCAAACACTCCCCTTGGTTGGTTAAGGCCTAACCCCTCTAGACCACCCAAAGGTGTGCCCCTATCACTACAACTGAGTTTTGTAGGCCAATTCATTTCCTGCCATTTGCCAACCTCCCAGAGCCTTTTCTAGAATCAGCAAGGTGTGAAGAAAAATCTCCTCAATCATGTGCTAATAATCTCGTAAATATCTACGAATGTGTTTGAGGGATCCTTGAGTACTTACATATTCACTTACCATACGAACATCAATGCCTATAAGCATATATGGGTTTATTTGGTCTCAGTGTAGCTTCTTCAGGCCCAAAGTGTCTCCACTGTACTTTAACCTGCTCCATTGCTCGGTTTCGGAGCGTGAACTTCCTCTGTTCTAGGATGTGTAACGGTTCTGGATGGAATTCCCCCTCTGGCTCCACCTGTAGAACAAACCAATCAATGACATGATTAGGATCATGCACATATTTCTTAACCAAGGATTCATGTAAGGTATCACGAATTTTTACTGAAGGAGGTAAGGCCAATTTGTAAGCCACCGGCCCAATCCTTTCTAGTACTTCAAAAGGTCCTCAACCCAATCTTTAGTGAGCTCTTTTTGGGTCTAATGCGCAAATATAGACGTTCCCCAACTTGGAATTCCTTATGCACTCTATGTTGATCCGCGTAACTCTTTTGTCAATCATGTGTCACATTCAAATTTTTCTTAATGGCCTGCATTTCTCGTTCCAATTCCCTCAACATTTTAGGTCCAATTAAGAGCTTGTTTACTAGGTCAGTCCAGCTAATAGGAGTGTTACAACACCTCTCGTATAATGCCCCGAAGGGCCTCATCTTCAGAAATTCCTGATACCCATTATTGTATGCGAACCCTATGAGTGGGAGGTATTCTTCCCATTTCTTTGGCTAAGGCATCACACACATCCTCAACATATCTTCTAGGATCTTGTTTGTTCTTTATGTTTGTCCATCTGTTTCGGATGATAAGTTGTGTTGAAGACCAATTTTGTCCCTAGCCTACGAATAGTTCCTTCCAAAATCTTGAGGTGAACTTAGTGTCTCTATTAGAAATGGTTTTCTTGGGAATCGCGTGGTCTCACAATTTCCCAGATGAAGATTTGGGTTATTTTGTTCGCTGAATTCAGGAATTTGACAACTAAAAAGTGAGCCACCTTGCTCAATTTGTCAATTACCTCCATGATTGCGTCATGTTGCCAGGATGTTCTTGCAATCCTGCAATAAAATCCTTGGATATCACTTTCCATTTCCATTCTTGAATGGGAATAGTCCATAATAATCCTGATGGGTGTTTGCATTTAGCCTTTACCTATTGGTATTACATACATTTTGCAACAAAGTCTGCTACCTCTTTCTGCAAATTAGGCCAGTAATAAAAAAAATTGATGGTTGTGAGGGCCTTCTGATATCCTTGATAGCCAAAATATGGTTGGCATGGAACTCCTTGAGTATGTCCCTCCTTAATTCACTGTTATTTGGCACATAGATCCTATTTCTGAATTTGATCAAACCCTCTTTTGTGAGGTCATATTCCTCACTCTTCTCTCCCTTGTCCGCTTGTTGCAACTCTTTCTTTATCTATTGGTATTGCTCATCATATTGTCTTGCATCTATAATTCGTTCTCCAAGGTTACTTCCATAAGAGCTAATGATCAGTTAGGTGGTTTATTTGCACTTTTCTGCTAAGCGTATCAGTGACCATGTTCTCCTTTCCTTTATATATTGGATCTCAAAGTCAAATTCACTAAGTATTGCCAGCCACCTAGCCTTTCTCGCATTCAATTTAGGTTGGTCAAACAAGTATTTCATTCCTCCATGATCAGTCATTAACGTAAATCTTATGTTGAGGAGGTAATGTCTCCACATTTTTAATGCATAGATAATAGCGGCTAGCTCCAAGTCATGCATCACATAATTTAGCTCATGTTCATTCAGCCTTTGTGACTCGTAGCAAACCACTTGTCCATCCTACATTAAGACCCCACCGAATCCTTTGCAGGCATCAGTGCAAACTACAAAGTCTTTGTCTAGATTAGCAATCCTTAAGACCAGTGCATTGGTGAGCAATCATTTCAACTGATCAAAATTGGTTGCACATTCAGTTGTCCACTCAAACTTCTTCCCCTATTTTTGTAAGACGTGATTGGATGACCAATCTTGGAGAAATTTTTAATAAACTGCCTATAGTAAAAAACCACTCCCATGAATGATCTTACCTCGGCTACATTTCTTGGTGCTGGCCACTCCATTATGGCTTTGATCTTTTTTGGATCCACTGTTATCCCATCCATGGAGACTGTGTCCCAAATAATGGATCTGGGATTCAAAGAAATCACACCTGCTCAAATTTGTATAGAGCTTATGTTCCCTTAGTAGTTGTAGTACTGCTACTAAGTGTTCTTCATGTCCCTCCTTAGTTCTTGAATACACCAATATGTCGTCAACAAAGACAATCACAAATTTATACAGATAAGGGTGCAATACGTTGTTCACTAGGCTGCAGGCACATAAAGTTGGTTGGGGCATTTGTAAGCTCAAAGAGCACCACCATGAACTCATAGTACTTGTACCTGTTCCGAAAGCTATCTTATGGATATCTTCCTCCTTGATGCGCACTTGATGATATCCTGATCTCAGATCGATTTTGGAGAAGACCGCTACTCCTCTCAATTGATCGAATAAGTCATCAATCCGCAGCAAGGGGTTAATTATGATGGTCATTGTTGTTGAACAAACTAGCAGGCCCAGTTTGCAGGCTAAAGCTAGAGGGCACAACAAGAATTTGGGACTAAGGCACACTGTCACCACATCTTGCATCCCCTTCTCTTTTTGGATTTTCACCAATGGGAGGAATCCTAGTGTTAAGGAAATCACTTAGGATGATGGACCAATGATGTGGTCTATAGTGATTTCCAAGTGCCATTCAAATGAGAGTCTCAATATAAGGCTCTCTTGCTTCAATGAAGCTTAATGGCTCTCCAAGAAAGAGCTAAAGGCAAGAATCAAGATCTAGGAGTTTATGATGTTATAGTAAGGTTAGGAATTCCTAGAGTCTATCTCCAAATGATATAGGACCTCTCAAATAAGCTCATAGAAATAAGGAATTGTTTTGGGAAATGTGTTGCCTAATTTGAGAGACCTAGGTTGGGTCCACACAAGACCTAGGGTTTATGGATAATGGCGGGATGAGGTCCTCCAAGGAGCTCACTAGGTCAAGGTGGGTAGAGAAAGGGTTTAGAATGACTTATTCAACCGAACACTATGTGTAAAACCCTCAAAGGAGACCACTAACCAAGATGTTGAAGATGATTTTTAGATATACGACTAGGGCTTGATTCTCTCCCAGTCCGACTGTGGGAACGGACTCAAATTTGAAGGATCAAGAGGGGAAACAACAATGTAGTTATCTATACATATGGTTTTCCAAAGTCACCCTTCCAAAGCAACTCACATCAAGCCCTAGCTAGCCATACAGAGTTAGGGGCGAAATTTAGAAAAAGGAGAAGAAGAAAAAGAAAACGAGGGTGATCGCAAAGATTTCTCGGATCAGTGCCTTGACCTTGGGCTATGGAGTCTATGTGATTCGAAATCTAGCCAAAATCTTCTTCAAGGAGGCTAGAAAATAATGCCCTAGCAAGCACTCTCTAGTATTTACCCACCCAATCTTTATGGACTTTCATGGAAAGAAAACAAGTTCTACTCCACTAGGAACATTCATCTGCTTGTTATCAATGAGTAACATGCACAAATTTGCAATCTAACAATCCTATACAACGATATTCAATAATTAAGGCGCAAAAAGAAAGAGCTAGATACAAAATTTCCACACATTAGACATTTTATGCAAAATATTTCACAAGATTACTTACAAGACAACAAGAGATACATCCAAATCCATAATCAAGAAGATGGCTCCAAGAGAACGAAAATTCCAGCTCCAAAGATATTGAAATGCATTAATTGATCTCCAATAGACAACCAAGAAAAAGTGTGAAATTCTCTTTAAGAGAGCTAATCCAAGTCAAGTGAGGATGATCCAATACAAATGAGGCTCTCCTTTATTTATATCAGCCTTCACAAATTCGAATTAGCCTAATTAGCCTATCTAGGCCCCAAATAATATTTCAATGTGCAAATAACATCTCTCTTGGTGAGAAGCGCACCAAATAGCTTAATAAGTGAAAAATAAGCCATCCAAAGCTAGCCAAAATGATAGAATAATGGTCAAGAGGGTCGTTGGAAGGCCATAATGAGTCCTCTTAGTGCCATGATGAAGAGGAGGGCTCCAAAATGATGATTAAGGGGGTGGCCCCTTGATTTCCAAAGAAAACACCATGTGGTGCTCCCAAGTGGTTGTGGGGCACAATCAATGGTCTCATGGGTCTCCAATGGCTCAATACAAATCAATGCTCCATCAGTGAGGTATAGAAGGTGATGCATGCCCTCCCGTGTCTCTCCAGATGAGACAAAACTCCATTTGGGCCCTAGATCAACAGCCAAGTGTTGGGTGCAAGTGTGTGGTCAGCTGAGCAATGTGGTCCAAGTGCATCATCATCTTTGTATGGTTGGGGCATGAACAAGCAATGTGCGATGTTGAAGAAGCCCATGTTGTGGCAATCAATGCTTTGTTGTGGTGGAGGCTCATGGCTCTCAATGCTCAACTTACAAGTGCCATTATGACCCTCTAGAGGGCTTGGACCCCGTATAGGGAGACCAAGTCCAAAATGGAGACCCACTTGCAATCCTGTATAAGATCCAATGTGTCTCCTCACCTTCCTGTACAACAATCCATTAGTGCAATTGAGTAAATAAGCTTGCTAATCAAGGGCACAAATGGACACTTCATAGTGGCATGCCCTTCCAAATGGGCTTTAGAATGTGCAAGTGTTACCAAGCTTGATAAGAGAAGTTAATAAAGGACCCTATTAGGTGGTTTCAAGTTTCAACCTTTAAGGGAGTGACAAGTCCATGGTACATCCATCAAATGACAAGGGTCATGTGATATAATGATGCAATGGAGTGGGTGCAAAGGGAAGGCTCCAAGCCACATGCCATTGTACAAGGGTAGCGATGATGAAGAAAGCCTACACATTGGGTATATGGATGTAGGAGGGAACAATCGTGGGACATGAGTTACCTAGGCCTTTGTTTTTCCACTCTTCTTCATATGCCCTTTGCCTTTTATTGATTGTTCTTTCTTTTACTACTTGGGGCTCTAGGGGATGAGAGCATGATGTGTATGATGAAGCAGTGATTACCCCCTTAAGGTCGAGTAGTTCATCGCCCACCAGGGATTGGGACAATAATGGATTCATTAATGATACAAGGGGCACTCATAGGGGCCCTAGGAACTAGGGTGATGGCCATAATGATAGTGGGTAGAGCTCGTGTTTAGCTTTTGCCCACGCGATAAATTTTTTATGTCCCGGCCATCTTTTGCATTTTATAGTACATTTCCTGTTGTAAGTGGCCAAATTATGCTTTAACTTTCTTTTAGTTGCATCAACCTCTAGGGCATTGTTTCAGGCCCAACCCAAAGTGTGGACAAAGGGAGGAGGAGGCTAACTCCTTGTGGACCTAATGGACAAATGTGGACCCGAATGGGAAAAGTGTGAAAAGGGGTTATAATGAACAGCAGGAGTGAAAGACATATGGTGTTGGGAAGCGGGACCACGCAACCAAAATTAGGGCTTTCCATGTAGAGCCACTCCTAAAGCTAGTAGCCAATAGAGGAGACCCCAAGGGACTAGGATACAAGACTAACCACCAAGTTGGGACAAGGAAACAAGAGTAGAGTCCCAGCCCATTCTTTCCTTTAAATCCCCCCACTAATCCATGTCCAAGTGTGCCCAAGAAAAGTAAGCATAAACACCCAATTACGTAATGAAAAGTCATACCTTCAGGGTTGGAAGGCCCACCTTCAACAATACGATCATAACAAATGGGCGAGGGCACATAATGGCTGGCTCAGGTGGCAAATAATGGTGGCATATCGAGCTATCCAATGGCTACAAGGGGCTATTTGTTGTCGGCTGAAGACAAATCTAGGAGAAATTTTCTCCTATAGAGGTCACCCACAGGTGTTGGGTAACAATCATCTTATTTAATTGCCTGTAATCAATGCATAATCTGAGTGTGCCATCTTTTTTCTTTACAAATAATATTAGTGCTCCACATGGAGACACGCTTGGCCCAATGTAGCCCTTATCAAGCATCTCCTTTAATTGTAATTTGAGTTCTACCAACTCAGGAGTACTCATCCTATGTCGGTGTTGCTCATGGCATCAACTCGATAGAAAATTATACCTCCCTATGAGGGGGTAGACCAGGGATGTCTGGAGGGAATACATCTCAGTATTGTTGTAGAACAAGATATCTATCCAAGACCTTGTTGTCTTCTTTTCCTGCAATGTTATTAGCTTCTGCATTTATGGAGATGTGTATGGCAAATAGGGTACACCCTTTTCTGTGGCTACGCTTAGCTTGCATAGTTGTGATAATTCTCACTAAGGTAGGTTTTCTTTTTCCTTGTAGCATCCTTCGTTATCCAGCATGAGCTAGGCATTCAATAGCCTTCTCATAACAATTTACTTTTGTCTGATGGGCGTACAACCAATCCACGCCCAATAGCATACTATATGCACCCAGGGGAAGAAGATTAAGGTTGGTTATAGTTGCCATGTCATTAGTTCAAATGCACACGATTTCACCCATTGGCTTACTCTTCTCTTTATCGTTGTGGCTAGCTGGACCAACCACGCTTCTGGATGGGTTTCTTTGGCTAGCTGGCAGTGATCTACAAGGTCAGAGCTAATATAATTGTAATTGGAGCCAGGGTCAATTAGAATATAGACAATTTGATTACAAATTTTACCTTCCATTTCAATGATAGAGGCATGATGGTCAACCTACCTGTTGTCCACAACGGCATATATCCTGGATATACTCTGGGCTACATCCCCCACAGTGCGAGCTTTTTGTATGTTGTAGATTTGTGGCCTAGAAGTTTTTCGTTGCAGGCAATCTACCTTACGATGATTTCCTCCATATGTCAAATATTGCAATGGCTTCTTATCATCCGATCTATTTTGTCCTCCTATGGGTTGATGCACATGCCCTTTTTCAGTTGGTTTGAACTTTGGTTGAAGTCGGCCTGTATTGGTTGAGGTTGCACCTTCGTTTTTACCTGTGGATTGCATTTTCCTTCCTCTCTTATGCCATCTTTCTTTATTCTTCCTATTATTTTCTAGCCTCCAACCACCCTTAAATTCTGGCTTGCGTCTTGACTGCTCATAGCGATGCTTCAACTTTTTGATGGCATCCTCTAATGTCTGAGGTTCATCAAATTCAATGCGATCCTTGAAAGACTGCGGTAGTACACTAATAAATCTTTGGACTTTTGCTTTCTCTTCATTCAAGTAGGGTACATATCACAACAACTCTAGAAATTTAGTGACACGTTCATCATCCAACATTTGTCTGATCCCAAGCTCATAGAATCATTTTGATTTGTTATCGAAATATCTCTCTAATGGGTACTTTTTCTGAAACAACTCCTCGAATTCACACCAAGTAAGATCTTCTTCCTGTGTATTTTTCACATTTTTCACATCTTCACACCATATATCTGTTTTTCCCTTCAAGTTGAACCTGGCCACCCTCACCTTCATGTTCTCAAAATAATTGTGAATCCTGAAGAACTTCCTCATTCCTAGCAACCAGGCTTCTGCATCTTAATATTTCCTCATTTCTCTGTCAAAGGTTGGGGGCTTTGCCATCTTGAACTTTTTCGGCATGTAGTCTGCCTCCTTCTTGTTTTGATGATGATAATGCTTCATGGGAGGGGAATCAAAATCATGTCTAGGTGTACCAATTCCCCACTCAAGTGTACTTACTGAAGTACCTCCTTTTATTGTATCCTCATTTTCCAATCTATGTTTCTCCCTGGATCGGCTTCCATTTGCTCCATTTGACTCTTCCTTCGCTTCCCTGCATCTTTTTTTATTTCTAGGATTGACCCCCAGTCCATATTTGTCATTGCCTCTATAATTCTCGAAGGCTTTGTAAGATAGCAGCAACGACTTTTGCTTGTCTTTCTTGGGTTTTGACCAGCGTTTCATTGTCGGCTTTGTAACTTCTTAGCAATTCTTGAGACTCTTCAAGGGACCTACCTAATCAGGAGAGTCTCCTCTCCATGTTGATCAACTTACCTCTCCCATCCGACGGATCTTTCTTCTAGCTCGTGTTGGGATCTGTCGAAGTTGTACTCGACCATCTTGTTGTTCATTCCCCTGTCCTATGGGTGCATGTGATGTGTCGACATAGATGCATGCGACTATCAATTATATTAGATAGAGGTGCATCATACCAATGTCTTCTAGACTTCTAGTTGTTAATACCAACTAGCACACATATACATACATGATCATTTTAATTCATTAATACATTGGTTTATTATTTCTACCCCGAGGCCCAATGTTGAAACTTGGCATTGTGATACCACTTGTAACACACACACACACACACCCCCCCCCCCCCGGCCTCTTTCTTTTTTTCTCTAGGTGTATTAAATGGTTTGGTCCTCTCTTTCGAGTAGGTCTCCTTTTATACCTGGGGTGCTTGTCCTGTAACACCATTCCTTGAAGGATTAGAAGTGTTAAACATTCTAAGTCTGTTGAGACTAAGCTAATGAGCTAGCATGATGCACCACAAGTACCTTCCTGCCCCATAGATAATGGAGTTGGATGTCAAATGGTGATGACCATGTTGAATAGGTGAAAGTTGCATTGCATACTAATAGCTTTCCCTCTACCTAAGTGTATTAAACAGAGGGATTATTAAAACAAGGGGATTGTCATATAATGCCAATCCTATCTGGTCATTATGCATACAACCCATTTTTTTATATGATTTCTGGGGACTGCTCTGAGATCTATGTGAAGGATAATTTGTTTTCTGGTGTGCTTATGCTTTGTGCAGCTGCACTAAAACCCTTAAGCATGGCCTTTGGAACCCTTGTCTGGGTCTGACAAGTCTGTATGGCAAACCTTTTCCTGTAATCCAAAACTTGTGTTATGAATTTCTTTCTGGTCATCAAGTGTACCTTTAAGCGATTATATCAGTATGGTGGTCCCTCTTATACACCTTAATCGTAGAATGGTCCTTCATGACCTCATTTTCCTCAGGCTCTAACTACTCAATCTGTTGTGATGCCTCTATTTGCTTGTGGCAATCTAATTTTGGTTTGCTCGGTTGTGACAGTGGTGGCGTTAGTTTATTTGTACAAAAAATGATTCCTGACATCCATATGGTGGATATGACTAAAATATCAACCAACTCCCCTCACTAGAAGAGAATATGCCACAGACTTTACATCTAATACATTAACAATCTGACTTCTGATGAAAATGTTATACACCAGCAATGCAAGCATCCTTAACCAGCTATCTTTCTCATTCAAAGGATCACATTTCTTATGCACTATACACATAATGTCACATACAGATCACATATCTTAAGAACTATATAAATAATGTCATTGCAACTAGATTTGAACTCAAGAGATTTAACCTTGCAGATTTTATAGTTAGAGAATGATGTTCTCCAATTGCTACAGAATGGGTTAAAAATATAGATAGGACAAGTTGAAAGCAAACTAGAATTAAAGCAATTGCATGCCCTGTGGTAAGTTAACATGCAGAACACATCATTAATCACTATACATGGCAGCATGCCATTGAACACGAACCCTGTATACTTTGTCAACTGCAATATATTGAACTTTTCTTCACTAGTGTATATATATATATATATACACTAGTGAAGAAAAGTTCAGCAGTTGTGCAGCAATTCAGTAAAAGCATAGGTCAAGAGAACTTAACGAAAATGTTCAGAATAGAGGTGCAGCAGATACAACAATCGATTATTAATCAATTTTGGTAGCTCATAGAACCGTAATGCACATCACTAAAACACATGTAATAGATACTAATTACTAAATGCATGGTTGGCAAACCAACGTAAGTAACAGAACACATAGCAACATGTTATTATAACAATGCATTCTGCCCAGTAACAAATCAAAGGCTACACATGTTACATCATACTCTCTGTTGGAATGGAGAATTACACATGACACCTGGCCCCAACATGAATAATTAATGATAGCACATTTCGTGACAGTATACTATGCTCAGTGTTACATCATACCCTGTGTTGGAATGGAGAATTACACGACACCTCGCCCCAACATGAATAATTAATGATAGCACATTTTGTAACAGTGTACTATCACAGTGTTATGATCACATATCACATAATGTCCAACCAGTTATAAGAAATATGTCCTGCGCAGGGTGGAGATAAACAATCACACTTGATAGCATGCCCCAGCATGAATACATAATGACAGCAGATTGAGTTTACGTACCATTAGTTCGTAGCAAAACTTCGTGATGAAATAAGACGTAGCAATTAACCAAAATATTATGGTGGGACAGCACATACTTGAATGGCAATATGTTATGACTGTGCAAGATGACAATGCCATTCGAGGCTACAGAAATTGCATAGTCTTGATTTTCTCTTGTTGTCTATGTAAAACAGTAGAGTATAGCTACAACAATTAATTCGGTATGGGCTTCTCTACTCTGTTGTATACATATGCATGAGAAAACTAACCGCTGCACAGTCCTTAGAAAGGCATACGTGGATAGAACAAAGTAATAGAGTAAACTATCAGTTGCACTGTCCTTAAAGAGGGTATAGCATAATTTCTAGGGACAGCGGCAGTAACAGCAGAACTTATGCAAGAAGACACCAGAAACAGATTTTTAATAAGCCACAGTCATAGTATAGATTAACATAGCTTATACAAGGAAATACCAGGAACATAACTACAATAATCCACAGTGAATAGTATATGTCAAATTTGTGCATAAGACGAGCAATGTCACTCTAGATGACTTCAGTACACTAGGCATTCTTCATATGAACCTCATAAATTGTATTTCAAGCTACCATGGATGTTCCACCCTAACATTATGAGGTCTTTCAAAGTGCCAAATGGCAGTACCTGATGGCTCAATCTTAAGGAGACCTGAGGCCTTGCATCATGTTGACATTCCCTATGAACCATAATGTCCCAGAGGTCGAGTAAACCATACAGCTTGTGGAAGTACCTTTGGCATATGGGTTAATAACAGTACCAAAAGGTGCAGCATTATCCATGACTACAAAATCCATTGATTACCTCCTACCATGCAATTTATCAAGTACTGCAATCTTGTAACCCTAGTATATGGTGAATCATTCAGATAAATTGACTCAATAAGGTACCTCATAATGGGCATTGGGATAAGGTTCATAATTTTCCTCTCAACCATTGACAAACTGCAAAAAATGTAGCTGCCACCCCCTAGCTTGTGAAAACTGTCCCAATGACCAGACCAGGGATTCCAGAGGTTTGTCCCACCTTCACCTTGCATATAGATTGTCAGTCGTATGCTTGTACATGGATTCTAGATGTAATTCTTCTCCACCCATCAGCCAATGAGGGGCTCCAGAGGTGGAAATCCCCACCCTCGCTTATTTTAGGGATTTCAGAGATTTCACTCCACCCTGAGGTTGCCCAGCAACTCCACCCAATGGTGGGAATCCAGAGTGTGTTAATTCTGAGTGTTCAACAAGGAAACTAGCCTAGGGCAACCAGAGGCCTCCACCCTTTAGCTATGAGGGACTCCAGAGATGGAGATCTCCACCCTCAGTCAATTCAATACCCCAGAGAACTTAAACAATAATACTATCAATAGAAATAAGGAATTTAAGTCTGCAGTGTAATGGTATGAGACATAAAGGTTGACCCAAGTGTTTTCCCATCAAGCCCATTGGAAATTAGTTAGGTCAAATCGACATGACTGCACGTCTTTGTTCTTTGAATCTTAATGACAGTCAAACAGTAGCATTACTACCAGTCTGGTTGCAGAAAGGACTTAACTATGGGGTTTTCGCCCTCTAAAGAATAAGGACAATCAAACAATCGTTTTAACAAAGTGTGTACGTGGGTATGAATACCCTATAACCAAGTCACATCAAGCAATAAAATAGCGATAATGGTTGACATCACTGCGATGGCTGAAGTCATGTTATTCACCACCTGTTTTTCAGTTAACCCAGTTTCAAACAAAGCAGTCTACTAGAATACACACTAGCCTCTAGACACTAAATTATTCACAACATATACCTCAGTTAACCTAGTTTCAAACACAACACTGTCTGCTAAAATAAACCCTAGCATCCAGGCACAAAAACAATAAGAATCTATCACATAGTTCTCTGCAGGTTCACCGTGACTAACCTCTAGTGAAGTAGGTCCCCCCCGCTGCCCTCATGATGTCGACCACCTGATTTCAAACTCGTGCCTCTCCTTCCTTGGAAACGAATGCCCTGAATTACGCTCTTCAATTTCTTATTCAATACTAGCCTTCTCTCCTTGTTTTTCCTGCTATCTTTTTCTTCTTTTCCTCTCTTATTGCACTTCCACTGTTCGCTTCTTTTGGTTCTTCATGTTTTGCCATGTCCCCTCCTGATTTGATCTCCCCTTCTTTTCTACTGTCCAAACACTCCCCCTAGTTATTTAAGACCCAACCCCTCTGGACCAACTAGAGGTGTCCCCCTGTCCCTCTTAGCCCTTTCACTACTACTCAATTTTGTAGGCCAATCCGTTTCCTGCCATTTGGCCTCTCCTTTCTTGCTATTTTCCATCCTCCCAAAGCATGTTCTAGAATCAACAAGGTTTAAAGAAAAATCTCCTTGGCCATGTGCTAATATTCTAGTAAATATCTGGGAGTGTGTTTGAGGGATCCTTGATTATGTATATTCACCTGCCATACGAACACTAATGCATGCAAGCATATATGGGCTTATTGGGTCTTGGTGTTGAACTATATGTGCTATATCAAATCATAATGACTGACATAAGATTGGGCTTATAACCTTGACTTGCACCACATAAAGAGAAATATACATTGATAAATAGTATCATACCCTAATCCTCTTTCCATGTTAACATTTCCATTGTTTCTCTTTCTAGGTCTTAATTTGTGTCTTGAATTGGATTAGTTATTAAGAATATTTTCGGGATCAAGATTCTTCTCCTCCCCTTGTAATCCTTGAACCCTTGGTCTTTATATCCACACCCAAGTCCTCCACCCATTTTGGAAGTTAATGGGGAATCATATTTTCCACTAATTACGTAATTATGCATGCCAAGTAATGGCTTACTCCTACAACATTGCAAGGTGACCATGCAAAGTATTATTTATTATCTTCAACACGTATACAAGGATAACTAAGAAAGTGTTTACAATAACCATACAAATGCAACTTCAACATGTATAAGAGGATAACTAAAAAAAATTACAATAACTATACAAATGCAAAGTGACCAAGGTAATCTTTACATTATGTACATGAATGTACTATGACCCGGACCATTAGCACAATATCTACATATTTGCAACATGATCGAGGTCATTACACTGTCGTTGCCCTTGTTCTCATTGTTGTCCACCTTTCCCACTCTTGGATTGCACCCACTTTGTTTGGCCTTCAAGTTTGTGCCTCGACATTCGCAAATCTACCACTTTTTAGGTTGCAAGTAGACTTTTCTTGGATTGTTCAGGCCTCGGCTTTCCTTTTGGGCTCCATTGCATTCCCAAACAAGCCCTTTACTAACCTTCACATCTCGGCCTTGTTCTTACCAGTTGCTTTGTTCCAAGCCCTTAAAAGACCCCTCCCACAAACTTTTCCTCTCCCAGTCGTCTCTTATGTCCTGGAGTTAACCAACAAACCCCTCTTTCCAACCCTCAAGACCTGATCTAGGTCTTAACCTACATATCTGTGTTCTATAGGTCTCAAGTTTCAACCCTTCATTTACTGCCTTGGATCAGGGCTCTTGTCATCTACGGCTAGACCCTTTTTGCCCCTTTCTTCTACAAGACAGACCTTTTGTAGGTTGCAACTAGGATCTTGATCATTGTTGTTACCTACCTCTACTTTAAATCACACATCCACCTTCCCTTACACAAAAGATACACGGTCCCTACAATAGAAACCCTCGACCTATTATTTTTCATCAATTGTTCTATGTTGCATCTATTACTTCAACAATATCCAATAGCATCCAATTTAACAATTTTCACTTCTTCAATTAACCAAAGACAGTAGAGCAATAGTAGATAGAACAATTATACAAATGCACAATGAAAGACAACCAAGAGACAAGAGAAACAATATTTGGTCAATGATCAGGGAAAAACCCCACTAGGGGGAAAACCCTTTACAAACTTCTTCTATTAGATTGTCTTCAAATGTTCAACAGAGAGAGTACATCACTCAAGAGTCAAGACTCAAAGTCAAACTTTGACTAGCCAATATCCAAAACTAATGTCCAATATTTGATCAAGTCAAAATGCCATGTTATTTGTCAAAGTAGAGACAAGAGAGAGAGTCAACAAAAGTCAACTCTTGAGCAACTACAGATCTATCCAAGTCAACAGTAGCAAAGTCTGCCCTAACCACTCCACAAAGTCAATGGTCAATTCTCCAAAAGAGCTCAGTCAAGGATTCAATAAATGCGGCCTAGAATGTTGGTCAAAGTCTACACTTATCTCTACAGTCAGCCCGGAAGTCAATGCTAGTCAAACTACCTAGATTTCCTTTATCTATGTGCCCTCCAATGCGGCCTAGAGAAACAAAGATATTCCACCCAAAAACACAGTGAAAACATGCCAAACACACCCAAGTCAACATCAGTCAATGCACTGCAATAGGTCTGAAATTCGGCAAATCTGAAATAGACACTTGTCCCTTTGCATGTGTGAGAGATTCCCTGCAACTCTGAGTTGTACGAACAAATTAAATGAGGAGAGAGAAGGGATGCATTGAGTTGATGAGGTGCCAAATGAGGAGGACTCAACTTGTATTTATATGCAACTTGAGGGGTGCCATCTTGTCTTTGAGAGGAACCATTTGACCCAAGGCCGACCGTGACAATTTTGTACTTCTGGGCTTGACCTAAAAAATCCACTCTCCCTTATCTGAATTGAGTGCTTCAAAACTCAAAATAGTCCTCTCGAAAAGAGGAATCTAGTCCAATGGTTGGAATTTGTCACTAAGCTTCCAAATTAACAATCTCTCTCAGCTGGGGAGAAATGCCAACTGCATGATGTGATCATCATAATCCCGGCATCCTATCAAGTGCATCTCTACTTATCTCTACTTGTCTCTGCTCATCTCATGTTGAACATTCTCAAATCTAAAGAAAAATAATTGTTGCAGGGGAGTTCCAGCTACCACCCTGTCTCTATCATCATCAGGTAGATTATGCTACCACCTAGAATCATCATCATCAGGGAGCCATGGCTACCACCCAGAACCAAAGACAATGGACGAGATCAACTTTATCCCGAAGTCCCTAACAATAGGTGAGATCAACTTACCGGATGTAAGGATCACACTATAGTATATACCCTATTGTCCCTAATCATTCATCTTAACCCTAAAGAGTCAGATGGTAGAACACTTGCATCCACCAACTTCGGAAAGATCCACCTACTGCAAGGGGTAGGGATCACACTCTATCCCAAGTCCCTCATCCCATTGGCCAGATGGGGAGGTTATCCCACAGAGTGGGCAGGATGCTAACTGGGGCATACTCTAACTAGGGGAGATCCCAGGTCTCAACATCCTATCGCTCAGAGGTCTCCCTTCCCCAGGAGCTCTATAACTCCATTCACTCCCTCCCATCCCGAGAATTATTGAATGAAGTTATCTCTGATAACTGACATTAGCGTAAAAAAGTAAACAGTAAGAATGAATGAATGACACATAAATCAAGGGCTATGTGGATCCTCAGACATATATGAAATGGAATGGGGATGAACCACCCTGGGATCTCAACCATGGGGGAAGAGCACTGCTCGGTGTTCTTGATCAGCTAAGACCCTTATTTGAAAGGGTCATCTCAACCAGTCCAAGTTGCTCTTTGAAGACCAAGAACTTCCCTTTCGGAAAAAAAGCCTTAGTGAGGATATCGGCTATTTGCTCATCCGTCGAAATGTGAAGAAGTTTCACAGCTCCTCTTTGCACCATATCTCGGATGTAATGATATTTGATCTCTATATGCCTCGACTTGTCGTGGAACACATGATTCTCCGATAAATGAATCCCACTCTTGTTGGCGCAATAGATAATTGTTGTCCCCAGAACCTGCTCAAATAGCTCTCCAAAGAGCTTTCTCAACCAAACTGCTTCACAACTTGCCAAGCTAGCTGCAATATATTCGGCCTCAGCAGTACTAAGGGCTAGGAATTTTTGCTTCTGACTCATCCATGATATCATGGCAAATCCCAGACTAAAACAGCATTTGGAAGTACTCCTCCTGTCGACAACACTACCAGTCCAATCTGCGTCTATATATCCATATAGTCTAACATCTACAACGACATATCTCAGTCCAAGGTTAATAGTCCCATGTAGATATCTTAATACATGCTTGGTCAAAAACAAGCTTAAAGTGTTAACTGCAAAGCATATGTCGGGGCGAGTGTTCACGAGGAACATTAGAGCGCCAACCAATTGTCAATACTCAGAGGGGTTTGCTAGCTCTGGTCCAACAGCCTCTCCACATCGCTTCTTAAAATTCATCTCCATAGGTGTAGGCAAGGACTTGCATTCTACCATGCCAAATCTCTCTAACAGTTTCACAACATATTTTCCTTGTGAAAGGAAAATCTCACCCAACCTTTGCCATACTTCTAGTCCCAAAAAATAGTGCATCAAACAAAGGTCTTTCATCTCGAATTCAAAAGCCAACTCCCTCTTACATTCTAGAATGAGAGGGTATGCACCTGTCAAGAATAAGTCATCAACATATAATACCAAAATGAGAGGCATACCTTGGACCACTTTGAAGTACAATTTTGGATCAGCACTGCTCTTAGTGAATCCTAGCTTCATCAAGTAACTGTTGATGCGGGCATACCAAGCACGAGGGGCTTGCTTCAATCCATAGAGAGCTTTCTTCAATCGACATACATGGGTCTTCCTATCATGAACTTCAAATCTTAGAGGTTGTTCAACATACACTTCTTCTTGAAGCAAACCATGTAAGAAAGCAGTCTTCACATCCATTTGATGAAGAGTTTATCCTTGACTGGCAGCGAGGGCAACTATCGAATGAATGATTGTATATCGGGTCATAGGAGCAAATATGTCATCATAGTCTTCTCCCTCTTTTTCGGAGAATCCACGGGCTACAAACCTTGCCTTGTATATTTCAATGCTTCCATCGGCCCCAAGCTTAATCTTATAGAGCCATTTGGAGATCACCACTGATCTACCCTTAGGTCTCGACACAACATCCCATACCTCATTCTTCATAATAGATTCAAATTCTTCAGCCATAGCATCCTTCCGGACTTGTTCCTTCAAGGCTTCTTCAAAGGTATGAGGCTCAGCTTGAAGCATATTGCTCATAGCTACAGCATATGCTTGGTACGTACATGGCTTCTTGCTCTCCCTGAATGTTCAACGAGCAACAACATGTCTTTCGGCATCTTGTAGTGTGTCTTTGAGCCAAAGTGGTATTTTCCTCGCTAGAGGATCACTTGGAGGAGGATCCAAGGGGTCCATAGGCTCCATGGGATCATCAACGATATCCTTCTCAGATTTAGGCACAAAAGGACCTTCTAGAATATCCATATCATCACTCTTTTCTTCAGGAGGAGGAGGCGGAGGGAGGTCCCTTGCTTTTCCAAGGGAAACATCTTCATCGAATGTTACATCCCTGCTAATTTTAACCTTCCTTTGACCAGAAATATATATTCTAAATGCTTTAGAATCTTCACTATATCCAACAAACTTACATTTTTTTCTCGTGGCTTCTAGCTTGTTTCTTTTGTTCTTCGACACATGGAAATATATTGGGCAGCCAAAAATCCGGAGATGACCAATATCAAGCTTGACATTTGTGAATACTTCCTCGAGGGTCTTGTTGTCCAAAGCTTGATGAGGCACCCTATTTTGAACATATATCGTTGTGTTTGTTGCTTCACCCCAAAGGAACTTTAGCAGCTTTTGATCATAGAGCATGGCTCAGCCAACTTCCACAATGGACCTGTTCTTTCTCTCAGCCACTCCATTTTGTTCGGGATTGTAGGGCATAATAGTCTCCTTCTTAATTCCTTCCTTCTTGCAAAAGTTTATAAAATCATTTGAGATGTATTCCCGACCGTTGTCAGACCTGAAGATTTTTATTTTCTTCTCTGTATGATTTTCAACCAAAGCCTTGAACTTCCTTGAACATTTCGAAGGCCTCATCCTTGTGCTTCAAATAATGTACCATGTCTTTCTTGAGAAATCGTCGATGAAGGTGATGTAATAGAGATGGCCACCAAGTGAATGTACAGGCATCGGACTATATACATCAGAATGAATGAGATGAAGAATGTCTTTCGTCTTTTTCTTGATAAAGGGGAATGGTCCCCTTGCCTTCTTTCCACTGGCACACCCACGGCATACTCCATAAAGTTGAGCTTGAACATCGGGGATCTCACAGACCAACTTCTTCAATTTTGGAAGGGCATCATAATGTAGATAGGCCAACCTTCGGTGCCACAGCTCACTTTGATGATTTGTATCATGGACCATAGCTAGAAAAGGTCTTCTATTGACTCTATAGAGTCCTTCAAACCTAGATCCTAATGTGAAGGAAATTCACATATAAGATCCAACAGGAAAAGTATTTTTCCTTTGGTGAATACAACACTTATTCCTTTATCCTCCAAAGCAAAAATTGATACCAAATTCTTCTTCAATCCCAGCACATACATCACATCATGAAGCAAAATAGATGTCCCAGAATCCAAACAAACTTTGACATAACCAAAGCCCTTAATGAGATGAGTGGAGTTGTCTCCAAGAATAATCTTCAAATTGGACTCCCTCTTTACCAAGTTAGAGAGAACCTCCTTATATCCAGAGAAATGATGAGAGGCCCCACTATCAACCAACCAACTATCCCAAGTATCTGAAGGAGATGAACTAGATAATGTGGAAATAAGAATGTATTTGGATTGATTAGTAGCATTACTTTCATACTTGTAATTTCTTGACCTTTTTAGTGGACGATAGTTATCTTCACGATCATCGAGAGGGTCTCTTCTTCTTCTTTCATTCCTTCTTTCATCTCTTCTTTCATATGACCTGTTGTTGTTGAAGACACGGTTATTGTTTTAGGACCTTGAAGAGTTTCTTCTTTGAGCATCTCTCTTTTCGGGACAATCTCGAGCATAGTGATCCTTTCGATGACAATTGTAACATTCAACATCCTTATCTCGCCTTCTTTAATCCATGGAATCTCGATTGGTTTGAGGAGGTCTTCTTGATTTAGATGGCTTTCCCTTTCTTTTCTTCACATTCTTCTTCTTCCCTTGAGCAACGAAGGAAGTGAACAAAAGAAGGGATATTTTCCCTATTGTTGAGTAATGAACATGTCCCGTGATGAAGGAAGACCACTAACTGTAGTCATGACCAATTCCCTATCAGGTATAATTTCTTGAGCGGTTCGGAGTTGATCCCTAATTTCAGTGATTCGCATGAAGAATGATTGTATAGTCTCTCCCTTGCGCATATTAGATTCCTTGAGCTGATTTTTCAAATCCATAATATGGCTCAAATTATTCACTTCATACATGCCAACAATCTTATCGTACATTTCTTTGGAGGTCTTCAAGGATGAAATATAAACAAGTAGATGATCTCTTAAGGAATCAATAATGATCTTCTTAGCTTTAATCTCACCTTTCTTATACTTGGATTTGGCAGCTTGAGGAGCATTTTCTGGTGGTGGTGAAATCTTTCCTTCCACGTATTCCAAGACATCATACTCATCTAACGTGACATAGATCCTGGTCTTCGATGTTGCAAAGCCAGATGAGTCAGCTAGCTTTTCATTGTCCTTGAAATAAGAGGTAGACATTTTTACCAAAAGATTTTCCCCTTTCAATCAGCTGCTTAGAAGATGGATGCTCTTGCTCTATGTCTCTTGGGTTTGTCTTCACCTCAACTCTGATACCATGTTAATTTTTCATCAATTGCTCTATGCAGCAACTATGACTTCAACAATATCCAATAGTATTCAATTTAAAAAATTTCACTTCTTTAATTAACCAATGGCAATAGAGCAATAGTAGATAGAACAATTATGCAAATGCACAATGAAAGACAGCCAAGAGACAAGAGACACAATATTTGGTCAATGACTAGGGGAAAACCCCACGAGGGGGAAACCCTTTGCAAGTCTTCTTCCATTAGATTGTCTTCAAATGTTTAGCAGAGAGAGTACATCATCCAAGAGTCAACATCAAGCTTTGACTAGCCAATGTCCAATATTTGATCAAGTCAAAATGCCATGCTATTTGTCAAATTAGAGACAAGAGAGAGAGAGTCAACAAAAGTCAACTCTTGAGCAACTACAAATCTGCCCAAGTCAACAATAGCAAAGTCAGCCTTAACCAGTCCACAAAGTCAAAGGTCAACTCTCCAAAAGAGCTCGGTCAAAGAAGCAATAAATGTGGCCTAGAATGTTGGTCAAAGTTAGCCCAAAATAGTCCAAAAACAACGAGTCAAAGTCTGCACTTCTCTACAATCAAACCTATAGTCTGTTGAGAAATAAATGCAAGTAGATTACGGTTTGATTCCTCTTTCTTGATAATTACTTGTGAGTTATGTTGGCTTCTTTTACTTCTTTATTATCTAATCTTTCATCAAGCAATTACCATATTATGTGTGTATGAAGATCACAAAACAAAAGACACAAGATGTAGGCACTATGCCAGGGCAAAACCCCCCTCGAGGGGAAAACCCAATCAAAAAATTATCTTTCTTCAATAGTATTCTTTGAGACTCTTCAACCTAGACAAAGACCAAACCTTCCATCCGCACCAAGTCAACCTTCTAGATCTTCAACTCCTTTGCAGCAGCACTTCCACCCCAGCAACTTCGACTATGCAGCATCAGGCAGCAGCAACACTTGGAAGACTTCAATGTCCCAAACTAGGACACGAAACAAAGAGAGAGTAGTTCCAAAACTTTGATTTTCTTCTTCTCCTTAGACTTGACCCAACTCGCACTTCCTTTAGGCTTCTTTTACCCACTTCGCACTTCTCCAGCTTCCTTAGAGATATCAAACTAGCTTGAGATGAGATGCTCCAAATGAATTCGACTTCCTTCTATTTATAGGCTCCAAGTGAGGTCAAATTGGTGTCCTTAGGCCGACTTGGTCTAGAAGTTACATAAATTACATTTGACTCGATAATAAACCTTTTTACATGATTCAAAAACCCAAGAAGGGTCTCTTTAAATGTACAATGACTCTATTGACTCAATATTAATCCTAGGAGTCCACAATGGGGACTTTGACTAATATAATGATGACCCAAGCATGAAACCCATGCTTTAATAAATCATTGATACAATAATAAAAATTATTTTCTTTATTCTTTTGACAAATACATTTTATGATGACTCAAATACATTAAAGAAGACCGAACCTAGTTACATTTTCCAACATAGTCAACCCTGAAGTCAACACCAATCAAACTGCCTAGATTTCCTCAATGTGTGTGCCCTCCAAAGCGGCCTAGAGAAACAAAGATATTCCACCCAAAAACGCAGTCAAAACATGCCAAACACACCAAAGTCAACATTGGTCAACGCATTGCAACAAGTCTGAAATTCAACCAATCTGAAATAGACACTTGTCCCTTCACATGTGTGAGAGATTCCCTACAATTTTGAGTTGTACAAACCAATTAAATGAGGAGAGAGAAGAGATGTGTTGAGTTGATGAGGTGCCAAATGAGGACTCAATTTGTATTTATATGCAACTTGAGGGGTGCCATCTTGTCTTTGAGAGGTGCCATTTGACTCAAGGTCGACCTTGACAATTTTGTACTTGTGGGCTTGACCTCAAAAAATCCGCTTTCCCTTATCCGAATTGAGTGCTTCAAAAGTCAAAATTGGTCCTCTCGAAAAGAGGAATCTAGTCCAATGGTTGGAATTTGTCACTGCATTGCCAAATTAACACAGCCCCTTTCATGGATAGACCTTAGCTTCTTTTCCAACCCTACTCAGCCTCTAGACTTGGCTCCTTTAAGGCTACATCCTTCTAGCCTTGACACACAATGAAATCCTTCTCATTGATATGTCTCATAAGCCTCTCCTTAGGCTCCTTATATACTTTTCTCTAGGGTCATTTAGGAAACAACTAGAACTTAGGGTTTTAAGTTTTAACCTCTTGACACTTACAATAATTAATTATTTCTCTTTTGGTCCTAGAGCCACACTTTGGGTCCAAAACCCCACTTTTTGGTAAATCGCCCAACAACCTACTTTTTGGTGGGTTGTCCTCTCTCCAAAATACCTTTTGAGCTACCCAAAATCTAACAAAGAAAATATTACAAAAAATAAGTTGTAGCCCCGTTATCCGGCGATATAGATAGGGGAGGACAACAGGGAGAAGGAAAACCAGGCAAAACTAGGATTTCTAGGGAGAAAACATAAGAAGAAACACATAAAAATCAAAATGGAAAATGTGAAACTAGTTCTTGGAGAGGATATGTGAATGGAAAAAATCGCTTCCTAAATGGAAAAATCCATAACAGGGCAATTCATGAGGAAAAAGTTTCGAAAGGAACATTGCATGCATGGATAGAGAGAGCTTGGAATGGAATATATGGTATACTTTCATGTTTCATTTCCTCGTTCGAGTTTGGATTGCATTTGAACTCCATTCTAGGGCATGTGCAAAAAAACACATTAGTGAGGTGGTATTAGGGACTATCCTTACTCTACTTTAAGAAGTGAAGATCAAGGTTTGATCCTTGAAACGAACCAATGTATGTGCAACCTATATGATTGAAAATGTAATCTTCACATGGAAGTTTCCTCGAAACCTAGATAGCTAGAGCATTTCACTTAGGTGTACTAAATTGTCATGAGATAATGCATTTATGGAGAGGCTACCCTAGGTAGAGCACAACATAGATTTGGAATAAATAAGAATGGTTGCTAGCAAATAAGAAAAAATAAGATAAGGTCAATGTCTAACAAAGTACCATAAATAGGTCAATGGGACTACTAGGTACAATTATGTCAAAAAACTACATATAAGCAAAACTAGACAATGTTATAAAAGCCCTTAAGTCTACAAACAATTCTAGTATAATGGAAGAAGTTGAAGGCATCTTTGAACCCTCAAGGGCATAAGGTTTCACTATAAAAGTGGCTAAAGGTGGCATGGGAGCTACAAAAGAACAAAAAAATGCCAATACCAAGAACATGAAACTAGTCAATAGGGTTTAACTCAAGTGGTTGAGAGGAGTGTCATCCTCCCTACCCAAGTTCAATTTCAACAAGTGACATGTTGAGCCCTTAACAAGTTTATTGTTGTAACAAATTAAATCCTTATCTTTGAACTAGGCTTATGCCGTAAAGAATCTAGGGTTTACCCTAGGTATCATCCTCAAAATGAGAGGAATGGCTAACATTTCTTTGTATTTTGTAATGAGGACCCTTGTAACAATTAAGATATTGAAGGCCATTGTGAAAATACCAGTCTGTGGACTCGTCATCCTTGTGAAGATGTATCCATTTGCAAATTTCCTTGGGCAGAAATAATAAAAAATAGAAAGTGATAAATAAATAAATAAATAAAACAAGGAACAAGTTGATAAGAGTCCTAAATGTAAAGGAATGTGCATTAATCATGGCCTAAATATGGACAACATTGTGTCCTACAATGATATTTCCACACAAAAGTTTGGTAATACTAAGAGTATTAATAATTTTGAGGTGTGTGAAGGTGATGTTGATAGTAGTTTATATCATTGATGGAAGCACCACAAATTTGGAAAAAGATTTCTTTTATAGGGAGAATTTGTTTATTGCCCCTAAGAACAATGCATACAACTCGATGTTGGATAGAATATGTGACAACCTAGTAATCTAAAATGCAACTAGCAACATAACTAGTATGACAGAACTCCTTAGTTGAAAATTGGCAGCTCGAGGATGAATTTCCTTAAATAAAATCTCATTTCCGACAAATCTGTAGTGAATTTCTGAAAATAGAAAGTCATGTCTAACATCTCAAGTATGACTTTACAAAATTAGAAAATCGCCTTAGATCAATTGGTAATCAAGTATAGTTGATGGAAAATCACTTAAATTATCATTAACCAATAATAATAGTTCAATCTTGACTTGATATTTTATCATTAATATTATCCCCTTTATGATACTATGATATTATTATCAAAAGGATATACAAGTCACCTTTCCTACATGACACTCAATTATTTCATACTTCACACCTCTCTCCTTGATGACACACATGGCACTACGTTACTCTATGTCTCTTAATGGATACATTGCACTCTCTCTTACACTCATTAAAGGCATGGCATGCAAGATTCTTGTTACACTCTCATTAATGCATATGTTACACTCTCCTTATTTATGCCATGTGTTTCTCTCCTCAATGATGACACTCATGTGTTGCCTCTCCTTAATGGCATAAGTTACACTTCTCTAAGGCATGCATTGCCTCTCTTTAATGGCATAAGTTACACTTCTCTAAGGCATGTGTTGCCTCTCCTTTATGGCATGAATTCGTTGCACCTCTTACATATGTATCACATATCATCTCATCTTATTACACATGCATTATGAATGAAGAAGATTTTGAGAGAGAGACTTGGAAAATAAGAGCAAGACTTGGTGAACCAAGGTTGATTCAGCGTTTCATTATTTCAGTGTTTCAATGTTGATTCAATTGAAGGGAGAAGTCAAGGTTGATTCAATGTTTACATTTGTTGCTACTACCAGTGATATTTATGTTGCAACTTGTTCAAATTTGGTTGAACTTATTCATTTTCTTGATCTCTCATTGTATTATGTAACTATGTTGAACAATTGATACCTAATAGAAGAATCTGGTTCGGTTTTCCCCTTTGAGGGCTTTTGCCTTGGTCATTGGACCTAAATCCTCTGTGTTTGATTTTGTTCTTGGTTGTCTTCCATTGTGCATATGGTTTATGTGGTTTATGCTCTATCTACAATTTCTTAACTGATATTGCGACAGAAAGAAGTTTGTAATAAGTAATTGTTGCAGCATAGAAAATCAATATTTCAACATCCTTGGCCAAATTATGGTAGCCCAAGTCATAATGAAGAGGATGACCATCCTTTCCAAGAGGTAGCCTAGGTCGTTTTGCAGTTTGTTGAATTTGCACATTAAAAGCCAAAACCTTGAGGTTATAGAAAAGGTTGAGAGCAAGCAGCCTATAACATTGGAAATGAATGTTGATGACAATGTTGACGAATTAAAACTGGAACAAATTCCTAAGGTTGAAAGGGAAAATTTCAACCATAATGATGGGCCACGAAGTAAGCAAATCCCTCGAAACTCTGATGGGCACAAACTGGGGTACAAGATGAGCTCAAAACCAATGAGAAATGTGCTACACATCTGAAGCTTTACAAAGGATCTAATGACAGCAACCTTGATGGCATCATTGAAAAAGTTTTGTTGCAGGAATATGGTAGTAAGTAATAAGGATTATAACTTCATTCTTGTTGAAATTGAAAAGGTTGAAAAAGATAATTTTCCCAAGTGGATGGAGAAGAAGATAATGAGATTCATTTGATAAAGCAAGTGCATGGGATAGACTTTGGGCATCCATTGTATTCCAAACAAGACTATAAATATATTTTAGAAACATGAAGAACTCGTGAGAAATCTTAACCATAGTCAAAGAAATTGTATGAGAACTTAGAATGATGTTGAAATATCATGAGATATTAACCATAAATTGTTAATTATATATTAAAAAAACATTTAACACAAATTATATGCAAAAGTAACTACATTCAATGGTTAACGACTCCTCTTCTAACGGTTCTTTAAAAATCGCTCCATCCAATGGCATATCAAAAATACATTATATGTTTATGTCGCAGAATAGGAGCTAAATTGAAGCAAAGATACCTCCTCCTTTGCCTTCCCCTACCCCTACTACATCTCCTCCTACCTCCTCCTTTAACACTAAAGTTGTTTCTGCACTTACTCTTCTTTCAGATTCTCCAAAAAAAGTATGTGTTGTTTCACTTTGATAACAAATCATATCTTCCTCATTGCTTTCATTCTTGGGCAGAGTGTTTATAACAACTTGTCAATGGCTTGCAATGGCCACCTATTTCATCCATTCGAACACGACCACGTAGTTGACGCACAACTATTTTGAATCCCTTATCACCTCTAAAGCCACAGTACCCATCAATGATACTTCCCATGTAACTTTGGATGTGTGTAGTTAATGACAACAAAACCCACCACATCCTAACTCTATCAGACTAGTCAAATGCCTTTTTATGTTGTCAACTTGTCATTCATTAGCATTCAATGCAAGAGAAAAAATGGAATGGAATTGTTATAGATAATTGTTCTCCATAAGTCAGGCATGAGGATGTTCAAACACCATTGGAATTGCACGAGTGACTGGGTGACCGAAAAGTTCCACCTCCTCGACTAGCCCAACTAACTTGGAGAATGAAATATTTGTGTGTGCAATCTCTATATGTCATAGTGATGGCCCCCAGTTTGCACTTATCATCATTAACCCCAATTGTCTCGTTGAATATGAAGATATTTCCTATGCAAACTATTCCCTATTTTACCACTTAGCGCATGCAAACTCTTATCCATTTGATGTAGTTCACATGACTATGAAAATATTGTCTAACAAAGTAGTGAGAATTCTTATTATTCATCACAATGATTTGCACTCCGCATGATTACTTTAAAATCTCTTATGCACCAGCAAGGTGGTGTGTGTCACCAGGGGTAGATTCATTCATTCATTGGCAACGAGATATAAGTTGAGATAGGTTTTGAGCTAGGTAGATAGTCATGTTGATTATGAGCGATGGGAGGTTCATCATTAGCTTGGAAACAAGGAGAGCTCATAAATAGTTCATAACTTGAAAATGGGAGAGGCACAAAAGTTCATAGTTTGGAACATAAATGGTAGAGTTCGTAGTTTAAGTAATGGGAAGTGTTAAGAATGATGGAGAGAAAGGAGAAAAAGTCTTATTATACGACACATCCTACGCACTTATTTGGGGTGAGATCAATGGATAGCAGAAAAGAAGAAATGACTAGTGCCTCCTGGAGATGAGATTGTTGAAGAATCTAGGGCATCTAGGTTATAATAAGATTCTTCTATCGATGATAACAATTTGTGAAGTACTCTTACTTTTCTTACTAGCACAATCTCCTCTGATTATTATTAGTGTGTGTTCTTATTACTTCATCAAACAGTTACCAAAGACAAGAATACAAGATGTTGGCTCTCTGCTAAGGCAAAACCTCTCTCTCCTAGAGAGGAAAACCCTTCTTGCAAAATTTCTCTTATTGAAGCTTCAATTGACAAATGCCAAACCCTAGACGCTTGACAAGTAGATCCTCCAAGCACAAGACACAGTCTTTCTTCTTCTGCTTTGCACCTTGATCTCTTCCTTCGCACTTCTTCCGGCAGCTAGTAACTCTTTGTCCGACAACTGCAGAAACCCTAGGTCTCCTTAGAGACCTCTTCTTTGGAGTCTCCCTTTCCTTCTCTACCTCGCTTAACAATCTTCCCTTTCCTTGACACTTAGGCTAGAGAATGAGACCTTCCTTGAGAGATATTTCCAAGATGAGAGGTTGATCCTCTTACCTTATTGTAGATCTGAATTCTTCGCATGTGTGGCTGATCTAGGCTCGTAATTGACCTCCTTTTGCTTCTCCCTTCCTTCGCTTGAGATGGCACCTACTTCGCTGGAGATGGAGGCCTATTTGGAGCCTCTCTTTAGCCCAATCGAACCCCTTTAAGTTGCTGCACTTCTAGATCTTATATGACTGCAGAAATGTCCTTCCTTCTTCGCATGTGTGACAGAAAAGAGCCCAAAAATAGTCCTCCACAACTTGGATTTCTTTCTTCTCTTCTTTGCTGCCCTAGAAGCACTCTTCTTGCTCTTTTTCGCACATCTTTCTTGCCTCTTCTCTTCGCTGATTTCAGAGATCACTTAATGGTCTAATGGTGAGGTCGTACTGCTCTATATATTGGAGTTTGTCCCTCTTTTTAGGCCAACTTGATCACCTGGTGAGGCAGACTTGACATTTGTGCATAAAAATTCATTTCTTGAGCCGACTTGAAGAGGAGACTTGCCTTTGCTTTGGAGGATCATTCTAAACATATTTCCTTGCCTCTAATACATATGTTTACACAGTGTAACATGCCCACATGGGTCTTCAATAATTACATTGACTCTTTGACTTTCCTAGAAGCACTTAAACATGTGCTTAACCTGTCGAATGGACAAGAAATCCATTCTTGATAATGACCAAAATAATAATTCTTTTCTTTTACAAGTACAAAGATCAAAATTACATTTATGAAGATCGAACCTAGTTACACTTTCTTCAACACTCTCTCTTAACTAGGGAGGTATTAATAAATCATTACAAGGTTTTTGGACATTTTCAATCTGAAAAATTCACATAAGAGAAATCGGATTGGCAATCCATCTGTTATAGCATCATAGTAACCAACATTGTTTCCACAGCAAGGCCTTGACTGGAAGCTCTATCTCTCAATAGATCAGAGCACAATGTTGGCAAGACCAATGATTATAGACACCTTCATCATTGTCTCTCAAGGTACATACCCACCCAAGTGTTCACTAAGTATGACCTTCTAGGACTATTCTTATCTTGGGTTCCCAACCCTCAAAGAATATCGGTCCTCTTGCCTACTCTTATCTTGGATGCCCTACACATCCTCAAAGAGCATCAGATGCCAAATGATTACCCAATCCTCCATTCTTTCTTCCCAAGTGAAGACAAGAATGTTGTGTCTATCTCTCCCTCTCAACTAGGGAAGATATGCCCATTCTTGTGAAGGAATGTACCCAAGCTCCCTCTGACCAAGAACTTGCCCAAGCTCCCTCTCAATCGGGGACTTGTCAGACTTCCCTCTTAGCTAGGGACTCTCATCAACAACTTCTTCTTATGGGTCCTTTATTTGCTTGATCAATTTCTTTCCTTGATGTCATGAAGTTCATTCGAGCTTCTTCCTTGTAGGGCATCAGCCATCGATCAGTTTCCTTCTTGGTTTGTCATGTCATCCCTTTCTTCATGGAAAGTGGTCTTCTTGATACACATCTAGAACCTTCATCATATGGCTACTTCCTTCTTCATCATGTTTCTTTCAGGAATTTCTATCCACCACATGAATGCAGGTTGTACTTGCACTCACAACCCTTGTTCTAGTAGCCCTGCATGAACTCATACAGATATTACTCAAGAAAAAAAAAGCATAGCATTAAATCAAATAGTACCGTACGAGATGGCTTTCCCTCATGACATCTTGTTGGCTTGAATCATCAGCATCCTGCATTCTCAAATCTCCAAGGCCTTTCCAGGTGTCAAGGGTCCTTTGATCTTTTTCTTCCTTAGTCAGAATTCTCGTGCCTTCTTCCGAGAGATGCCTTCAACAAATTTGTCGGATGTTGATTGCTAGTGTCTATGGTGTCCTTTTTATCCCTGATCTCTTTTCTTATGTGCTTCTTCATAAGTTTCTTAGTCAACCTCCTCATACTCCATATGAGGACATTTCTCATATTGACCTTCATCAGTGTGTGAACCATGCCTTCATGCACATTTTCAATGAAAGATATCTATCCTTTTCTTCTTGATCATGCTGCCAGAGCAATTCCCCATGCTCATTAACACAGGTGATGACATGACTTAACTGAAAAAATAGATGCATACATACCTCATCTTGGATCTTTACTTGATCATCTCAGCTTCCTTTGACAGCTTCCTAGATTGAGATTACCTCAATCCTTTTTGCTTTGCTACAACTTTCCTTGCCTACATACCATCCTTTCTTGAATCCCTATAAGTCGAATTCCTATCGAGACATTTGCTTTTCCTGAAAATCATGAACCTTCTATTGAAGATTCCATCAAAGGATCCTAGTAGTCCTCATCCTACAAATGCTCCTTTATGTTGATGATAGTGGCCTTCCAAGATGACTCTTCTTGATCATGATCATTCCTTTATGCCTTGATGAGTTTATCTGAATAGCTACTTCCTTCCTACATGAATATCTTTATCTGAGCTATCTCTACATAATGCTCCTATATTCCTGAAGATGCCATTCTCATAAACCATGCATTCTATCCTACTGTTGCATGTTCCTATAATGCCCAAAACTTTAAAAGAAGACTTATGTGAAGAAATTGATCTCAAGCATAGTAGAGATCCGACGGGTCCTCCTTCTGCTTCTTATCTTCTTCTTTCACTTCTTGGGTAATGTGTGCTTCTTCTCGTTTCCTCTTATTGTTGTCCTTCTTGAACTTAAGACAATCTCTCTTATAGTTGCCATATTCTTGGCAGCCAAAGCATTGGACTTTGGACATATCTCTTTTACCCTTTCTCTGTGGACCAAACTTGCCAAATTTCCCTTTTCTCTTGGCCATAGCAGCAAATGCATGCTCCTTCGATCCCACATCATCTTTGGCTTTGAGTCTAATCTCCTCAATTTTGCATAGAGACCAAAGTTCATTCAACGGGGTGGCTTCCTTCTTGGCATATATACTTGATGTGAAGTTACCCCATTCCTCAGGTAATGCATTCAGCACTACAGTTGTCATCTCTCTGTCCAACATAACTTCTCCTAGTTCTTGCAGTTAATCTCTCATCTCAGATACCTTCATGAAGTAGGGAGTTATTCCTTCTTCCTTGGATATCTTCATTTTATATAATTCATTACGTAACGATATCACTTCTCTAGTTGTACTAACTGAGAATAGCTCCACCAGCTTATCATAGATTTCTTTAGATGTTTCAAGTTTGGAAACATAAGGAATGAGAGGGTCCTTGATGGATTCTATAAGAATCCTTTGAGCCCTTGTTTCATCCTTATTATACTTTGCTAGGGCTTGAGTCTATTCCTTAGCAAGATCAGTGACACTCCCTTTGACGTTGTCCAGAAGTTCATTTTCTTTGAGAAGTAGATCAGTCCTCTTTTTCCATGCAAGGAAATTAGCAATCCCAACCAATTTGTTGCTTTCCTTGCAAAAATACATTTTGATATTTTCAGAAGAGGACATAAAAATACTTACTGGAGAGTGTTAGTGATGAGGAGATCTTGTTGCTTCCTTGATGAATGATGTCTCAACTTCTTGGATCTTGGAGTTCTTCAAGATGCTTCCTTCAAGGTGTCTTGTGAGAGATTTGCTTGTTGATGAAAACTTCTTTAATGTGTAGATTTGGAGATCTTCAATGAATGGCTTGGATCTGAGTATCTTCCATTGAAGATGATGAGCCTTTGATGTAAACCCTTCTTGGATGAGCCTTCTTATAGATGCCTTTAGATGGAAGGCTTCCTTCTTTCTTTTGTCCCAAGAGGGTAATCCTTCTTGATGGATCTAGGAGAGGAGATGCCCTCCTTGTTTTTGATGGATCTAGAACCTTTGCTTGTAGATCTAATTCTTCAACCTTTGTGTGCCCTTGCTTCTTAATCCTGATGCTTCAATCTTCTATGTGCTCTTGAGATGCCCTTCCTTGATGTGTCACCTTAGCTCTGATACCATGTTGAAGAATTTAGGGCATCTGGGTTATAGTGAGATTCTTCTATCTATGATAACAATTTGTGAAGTACTTTTACTTTACTTATTAGCACAATCTTCTCTTATTATTATTAGTGTGTGTTCTTCTTACTTCATCAAACAATTACCAAAAACAAAAAGACAAGAACACAAGATGTTGGCTCTCTGCCAGGGCAAAACCTCTCTCTCCTAAAGAGAAAAACCCTTCTTGCAAAATTTCTCTTATTGAAGCTTCAATTGACAAATGCCAAACCCTATACCCTTGACAAGTAGATCCTCCGAGCACAAGACATAGTCTTTCTTCTTCTGCTTTGCACCTTGATCTCTTCCTTCGTACTTCTTCCGGCAGCTGGTAACTCTTTTTCCAACAACTGCAGAAACCCTAGGTCTCCTTAGAGACATCTTCTTTGGAGTCTCCCTTTCCTTCTCTACCTCGCTTAGCAAGATTCCCTTTCCTTGACACTTAGGCTAGAGAATGAGACCTTTCGTGAGAGATATTTCCAAGATGAAAGGTTGATCCTCTTACCATATTGTAGATTTGAATTCTTCGCACGTGTGGCTGATCTAGGCTTGTAATTGACCTCCTTTTGCTTCTCCCTTCCTTCGCTTGAGATGGCACCTACTTCGCTGGAGATGGAGGCCTATTTGGAGCCTCTCTTTAGCCCAATCGAACCCCTTTAAGTTGCTGCACTTCTAGATCCGATATGGCCGCTAAAATGTCCTTCCTTCTTCACACGTGTGACAGAAAAGAGCCCAAAAACAGTCCTCCACAATTCGGATTTCTTTCTTCTCTTCTTCGCTACCCTAGAAGCACCCTTCTTACTCTTTTTCGCACCTCTTTCTTGCCTCTTCTCTTCGTTGATTTCAGAGATCACTTATTGGTCTAATGGTGAGGTCGTATTGCTCTATATATAGGAGTTTGTCCCTCTTTTTAGGCCGACTCGATCACCTGGTGAGGCTGACTTGACATTTGTGCATAAAAATTCATTTCTTGAGCCGGCTTGAAGAGGAGACTTACCTTTGCTTTGGAGGATCATTCTAAACATATTTCTTTGACTCTAATACATATGTTTACATAGTGTCACATGCCCACATGGGTCTTCAATAATTACATTGACTCTTTGACTTTCCTAGAAGCACTTAAACATATGCTTGACCTATCGAATGGACAAGAAATCCATTCTTGATAATGACAAAAATAATAACTCTTTTCTTTTGCAAGTACAAAGATCAAAATTACATTTATGAAGACCGAACCTAGTTACACTTTCTTCAATAGAGATAAACATTATTCTATGCTACATTTGAGATTGTTTATTGGCAAGGGTGTAGCATGGTTTCTATATCTTGTGTTAGGACTTCAAATCCAGTGCAAAGATGGATGGTGCAAAATAGTGTCCCAAAAGTTCAAACAGGGGTAAACTGAAATAGGTTTTGGGCATAGAACGATGATGTAATAGTGCATAAATGAAGAGTTGTGATGAGTAGTAGATCAGTAGTTCGGTAGTACATTTGTAGTGTAAGTTGTGATAGAAGATTTGTAGATAGACGAAAGCCTGGAGATGACCAGGATTTTACCACCTCCCCACTATAGGATTAGGGGGTAAACTATTAGTGTAGGGGTCAACTCATGAATCGAGAGAGTTTGCCAGTGGTTGGGGGAGAATTCATTGCTTGTCCTTCACATTGTAGCTTGTTCCAACTTTATGCACATCATAGCCAATAGTAACAGCTTCCCTTCTCTCCTTTCTTTTTATCTCTATATACTTGGCATGCATCGTTAAATAACAAAGAGACTATTTCTCTCTCATAGTTCAAGATTTCAGAGTTAAAAATCAATTTTATAACATATTCATTAAGAGAAATTGCATTGGTGTAGGGTGTAGTTTTGTTATTACTTATGTTCCTCATATGTGTTACAGTGGCACTTTAATAAATAGAACCCTTCCTAATGTTCAATGAACAACACCTTCTATTAGTAGTGATTCCAAGTAAAAGAGCTAGATCAATAGGTGGGTACGCCCTCGGTAACAGATCAAACGGAGGTATGGGTGCAAAAATTCATCATTTCATACCCACCTAATTTCTTACCTTGATGCAGTAGAGAATTTGTGTTGCACCCTTACCAATGATAGGATCAACTTAGCATACATAATTTCACTATGGTTGCACATATCTCATGATTCATCTAAGGGGGCATCCTTCTCCCTGCATCACCTCTCAGTTAAATGGCAAGTTCAATGGTTGGTCAACCATATGGTGTCTCCAACATGTTGCTTCAAGTGTTGGATTTAAGTTTTAAACGAAGGTGTGGGTGATGACCCAATCTAAAAATAATAGAAGACATTTGGCAAATGGGTGTTGGTTCCATTATCAGAGAGGATAGGTCTAGTTTGCAAATAAGTTATACATTTTGTGAAAGAAAGCCCACTTATGATGAAACAAGGATAAGCAAAGTGATCTTTTATAGAAAGCTCCTCTTAGAGATATAGACAACCCTACAAATAGAAGTTGCTTCTTCCTTCACTTCACAATGTTATGTGAAGTAATAAATTCCTTATATAAGTGTTTTTGCAAAGTATGGTTATTCTTCGAGTGTTCATTAACTATCATTTGGAGCAAGGGGATTATTATCTAGATAAAGGGGACTATACTCACATGTTCCCACTGCTACAAAGTTGGAGAACATACTCTAGAGCTAACTATTTCCCAATGTTACTCCCTCCGTTGCAACCAGAAGCTAGGAGTTCCCCTACATTTGAGTTTCAAAGACCTACCAATAACATTAGGAATATGACAGCCCATCAATGGTTGCTCCTCATATGGTCACGTCCACCGTACTAAGCCTACCTACACTGAACATGGAATTACTAGGGAGAGTTAACCTTTGAATGAATGGGAAGCAAGATTGACAAATGAAGGGGGGGCGGGATTTGATCTTGGGGGGGAGGCTTCTCTCTCTCTCTCTATCACTATTTATCTCTATGATCTGAATGGGGCAAGGGTTCTATTTATTTCTATGTGCATCAAGATGGGGGGAGGGTTCTATTGATCTTTTAGGACTTGTTGGGTGGAGCCACATGGCATTTCTCCTCATGTCTCAATGCATACATAGTAAATCTTAGGTGTCATCACTAACAAATGTCAGGAATTCCTCAGATGAAAACAAGCACAAAACATAGGCGTATCATAGAACTTTTTGTCCTACAGGGATTGATATTAGTTTTGTGGCTAAAACAAAGAAGAAGCTTTGTCCTCCAGAATCAACAATTGATCATGGAGATGACTGGCATAGATTATTTGGTTATATGACCACCTATGATAGCAAATTTGGTTTGCTCCATTTGTAATAATGGAAGATTATGGTTCTTGGGTACCAAAGTAACTCCTTAATTTTTTGTGAAGGTTCTACATTTCTATAAGTTTCATGCGTTTTTATATAAACTCTATTAAGTGAAGTTGCTCATATTGAAGATTTTGATAAAACTCTTGACATAAAACAATGACCCTATCATATTTTTGATTAAGCCTTTATGTGGATAACTCTAAAGTTTACTATGGTTGTATAAAATTTTGCTTTGAATTCCAGGTATATAAAGGTATCTATAAGCATGACCTACATATTATTTTGAGTCATTATTTAGGTGGAAAAAAACTTGTTACTATTGCAAGGGTAAGTCAATCCAAAATATGGTATTTCACAGACAAGAAACCCCTAGGATGCACAACAATGAGAAAAGAGACCCACCACATTCACTGAATAATCCAGCATAAATAGTTATTTACAGTCTACACATATGTCTAACCTCTGCAAAATAGCAGTAACGTAGCATAAAGAACATGAAAATAAGAAAAAGAATAACCACGTGAAAATGTATCATGCACGAGTAACCATCATCCACACATATGATCAAGACAAATACGAAAATCAACAAGTAATGATAAATAAAGAGATATCAGAAAATACGGACAAAAGCAATTTACCATCATGCAGAGGAATACAAGACTTCATGTATCTCTACAGGGGAGAAGCCACTTACCTGGATGCAGTGAGGTTCCTTAGTGGTTTCCCACTGGCGTAATTAATGGGTGCCTCCAGAGATAATTTATTCTTCCTAGTCATAGCAGTTGTTGTTCAACCATAATCCATGGTTCTGCTGCTTCACCATGTCGGTTACATCCTACAATTATAGCGGTTCTGCTGCTTCACCATGTCGGTTACATCCTACAATTATAGCAAATTTTTCAAGATTTGAGGTCAGTTGTTCATCCAAACAGATAAATAAAACCACAATTATAGCAAATTGGACAAGATTTAATGTCACTTGCAGCAGCATCCACAGTTCATAAATTCATCAAAAATCAGATAAATGAACTCAAACATATCTTACCTTGGCATTCACCTGTAGCCATTGTATATATGGCCTGTTTGGGCAGCCTTGGTTTCAGTCCCTTATACCCATAAGGAGAAAACTAAGGAAAAAATAGGTAATAGGAAAGAAAAATGAAAAAACATAAACAAAAACAATCTAGCATGGCCATGCTGAAAATATGGAAAATAACAACCAATACCAAAAACCAGGGCGGCAAAAAAAAAAATATTTAAAAAACACAACCCAAAAACAAAATCGCTCATAAATAACAAAAGAAGGTAGCCATCACATCTCATCAACGCCAAAGTCGAACCAGGGCCGCAATCACCGCCACACGAGATACCTAGAGACTAGCCGCAATGACAGCCACTCGAGATACCTAGAGACTATGAGATTGAGAGTCTACCCAACTCCTCCTCCCACATCCACCAATTCCTGAACTTCCTTTAAACCCTCGTAGGTATCCAGAATTTTGTTCATCAACATGGCAGAAGGCTCAGACATAGCCCTGTTGAAAAGCCACTCGAACGCATTCATTCCATGGGCTTTGGGGAATGGTTGGGAGCCTTCAAGCAGAGCGTCCTTGAGAAAATACCAGGACTTCATCAACACCTTACCTTGATTCATCAACAGCAGTGGAGACAGAGATACTCCATCCTGGTTCTTCACAAAATATTTACATAGAGGAGTGAGACCATATAGCCTCTAGCCTTGGCTTTCGTGTTCGTGTCACAGAGCAGCTCAGAACCGAATGGCTGGCCAGCACTCTGAGTATCCGATCAAGAGTAATGGCGGCTTCGGGGTTCGTCGTCGGAATATGGGCAACGATTTGTGTGGGCGAGAGTTGGACGCCATCACCGGCATTTGCTATGATTTGGAGAACATCGAGTTCGACGGCTGCCTTCATCGCCATGGCATAAGAAATTTGCGAGCTGCATGCCCAGAGTTTTCACAATCTTCACAATGTTATAAATTCACAATCGTCTTCTTCATAATCTTCACAACCTTCTTCATAATCGATTCTGAGTTTTCAAAACAGCTGTTGACGCAATTTCGATAGACTTCTGGCTGTGTCCATTGCCAAGCCTCCACGCCATGAAAGGCATGAGAAATTTGCGAGGTCCATGCCCAGAAGCCATTCATCCTCATTCACAATCTTCTTCATTATCGATTCTGGCCAGCCAAGCCTCCACGCCAGTCACTCCTTTCAAAACTCCTTTCAGAGTCTCGTAATATGTTTTCCTCTTTTGATTGCTTTTGTGGCTTTTTTATCGTAATCTGTGTTTCCTTATTTTATGGCTTTTTTCTGTTTTCCTCTTTTGATCGCTTTTGTGGCTTTTTTCTCGTAATCTGTGTTTCTTTATTTTATGGTTTTTTTCTGGTAATATGTGTTTCCTCATTTTTAAGGCTTTTCTAAATATGGCTGTTAGCTTTTTTTAATAACATAAGCTCGCACTACATGGTTTAAAAATCATACGACATGTGATCCATTTTTTAAAATGACTATACCCACTAATGATAGAGATGACTATAACTACTAATGATAGAGATAAATAATATGATTAAGAAGTATTTTTAACTAAATCGAATAATGTGTTTAATACCTATTAAAATTATCAAATTATGTTTTTAATACACATTAATGATTCTTAATAATATTTTTTAACCACATTAAATGCTTCTTGCAATAACATATATAGGTCCGATAGACGAACGTTAACCACCATCATCATCATCATAATTATTATATATGTACCTATATAGTGACAAACAAGAAAAATTCACTATAGTGTTGAATCAGAAATGGTCAATGTCATCTCACCAATCTTTTAGATACGTCTTTCTATGAATGAATATTAACATTATTAGCAATTGTCCCAAAAGGTACAAAGAGAGGCCGATAGGATTATTAAATTGGAATTGTTGAATTTTTCTAGAAGAGTTAATTGGTTTGTGGAAACCTTTGTTTTCTTGGACTGTATCATTGTGCAATTACTTTTCTTTAGATGTTTTGTTTATATCTATATTAGAAGGAACACATTGAATGTCTTATTTCATTTTAGAGTAAGTTAATTACCCAAAATCAAGAAACCTCTATAGATGGCCAAGCATATACGAAGAATACATCTCATTCATATGCAATACCAAATCCATCTTTTCTTTTGTCTGAGTAAAATTTCAAAAGCATGAACACATGCCATTTCATATGCACAATGAACTCAACTTCTGAAATTTCAATGCTTGGATGCATCCCATTCATAAGCTACAATAAACCCATATTTTCCTTAAATTTCAATCCATAAACACATCCATTCATGAGCCATAATAGAACCACAAAAAACAAAACCCCCTGACTCATTAATACATTATCTACTCAGAGAGAGGTAACACGAAAGGACAACACTGTCTACGGATCCTCCATGTCTCCGAAGGAGATGAGGAGCGTCCTGTAACCCATTAATCCATTGTCTTCTCAGGAGTGCGAGGTAAGACTAAAGAAAAACACTAGCTACGAATGTTTCATGTCTCCATAAGGCCTTGATAAATCTTCGTTTATTTTGTAGATACAATAATTTGATTGCATTTTAACACTGTAAATACTAAAAATGAGCCCATAAAGAGCAGATAATCAAGAAGGAAATGCTTCAATCACAGACTGGAAATCAAGAATGGTGATTATTTTATAACGACCGAATCCACCTTCTAATAAAATCTTCTTCCATTCTTTCTCTGTTCTTTCCTTCCCACCAGAGTAGTGCGCCACCATTACCAGATCAAATACTAGAACTAAATTAGGATCCAGAACCGGCTTCTCTTTTTGGCCACCATTATTATTATCACCGCCTCTGTGATTAGAGTCCAGCGTCACTATGTCAACAATAATGAGCTTCCTCGTCTCCGGGATCATCTTCTAGTAGCTCTTCAGTATCTTGATACAATCCTCATCACCCCAGTCATGCATGATCCACTGCTAACATCGCACAAACAAATTTTATAGTCAAAACATGCTCTCAGCTCATTCTAATTGAATTGCATGATAGCTCAGCAAGTTCAAGACTTACCTTCATGAATATGGCGTCCGCAGAGGGCATGATTTCAAACATGCCTCCACCCATGTGCTCCACACCTATTTACATACATTTATATGTATAAGATTGTTATGCATGTATACCATTGATGAAGCAAAGGTGTTGTTAGTAACCTGGGAGATGGGGAGCAGTGGCCACGACATGAGGGAGGTCGTAGTTGATGCCTCTGATGGAAGGATAACGCTGCAGCATTGCCTCGATTGTCTCCTCTGCAAGCCCAGCCTCTCGAGGCAAATCAGAGAATGGAAGTCAAATTTCGAAAAGCCGATAGGATTATTAAATTAGCATAAACAAAAACGAGAAATTAGCATGATGATTTGATGTCTGAAACGTCAAACAAGGCCACACAACCTTGTGATTTTAAATATGACATTTTTTTTTTCAAGTTTGGTTGAAGATTGACTACCAACGTAACCCCAAGATCCCTGGCATATTTGATTTTCACCATGCTTTTAAATTGCAAATTAATAATTCGTATTTCCTTTTGACACTTGTGCCTTCCATGTGATTTGTCGATATCGCCCATTGGACAATTATCGCTGCCCTATGCAAAAAACTTAAAACCATGTGAAATAATAAACAAAAACGGTTTAACCTTCCCTGCTATATCAAGAATACGGCAAAACAGCTATGGCTCCCTGCAACAAAATAAGGTAAAAATGCCATGGTGCATATATACAGGGCAATACTGAACAAATTAATCAATTAATGTTAACCCTCATCTTCTACCAGCTTAACTGTTTACTTGGGCATTCTCATCTACCTATTTACATGGGTCATCTCCATAAATATAGGTTTTGGACATTCAACTGATGGTATTGAGCAAAATAACAAGTAATTAAACAAGAAATGATCGAGTTGATAGAATTTGCAGAGAGTGAACCGAAAATGACCGAATGATTTCTCTCTTTGAGAAAAGAAGAATCGCTACTCACCTTACCTAATAAAATGAATGCCGCAAAGTGGTGTACGAACATCCTTTTGCACACGTATTATTGTCTTGCGTGTTGTTTCACCTGTCCAGATTCACGGCAGGCCATTCAAATACCGTGTTAGAAAGATTTGAGAGACAAAATCCGCATCTGCGGCAGATTTTGATGGATAAAGAAATAAGAAACAAGTGAGAGAAAAGAAAACAGATTCAGAAATCGAAGCTTCTCGTCTTATATTATCCCTCCATGGCAAACTCTTCTCTTCCCCTGTTGCAAAATTAATAGGCAGGGCAAAACCATTTAGCAAAAACTGCCAAATAAAATAAAATCACTATATCTACGATTAAAGCCCTTGCGATTTTTCCACGGCTTCAACGTAATAAAGAAATAATGGATTGAAACTGTTAAAAAAATTGGGTTCCATGCATAGCCATTATCTACCACGCTAATTTTCCCTGTACAAATTTATTTGTAAAACCCATAGATATTGAAAACCAAAAGCATACCTGCTTCTATCCATAAAAAAATTCGAGAATTTCATTCCAATGGATCAAGATTTTCATCTCTATCGGTTCTTCTACTCAACATAACAGCAACAAAATAGAATCGCCATGATAAACCATGCAAACACTCTTTTAAAAAAACATAAATTCAATTCAAAACAGAGGAAAACACAACGAAAATAAAACTCTGTAAAATCCAAAATGCATGGCCATACAAAATAGAAATAATCCAATACGAAACTCAAGTTCATATAGGAGGAAATTATAGAAACAAAAAAACATGTAATTGTCTGTGTGTTCAGGGATTTCTATTCTTATAAACTAACAATTTTTAAGGGTTGTTTGAACTTACTTATGGCATTTGATCCTTAATTACTAGAATGAAAGAATTTATGACATTTTTAAATCCCATTTGTTTATCTGGAACTCTGCGGTATAAGAAGTTTTACTGGTTTTCTCCATACTCACCTTAAAAAATTTAGTGTTTTTAACCATGTTTGTCTTATTGGTATGTTTTCCTTGTGATTGTGCTAAATCCCCACTATAGACATGGATAGGTAATAGACATTTAGCAGACAATTTTTCCTATTCCTATTACTACATTGTTTGATCATTAGAGGTAATTTTTATTGTTTTGTTTCAATATTCATTATTCTAAGCTTATTGAGCTTTAAATATCAATTTGCATTTTCATTGTGTAGGCACCAAGACTAGAATTTTGTAAACATGATAACACGACCAGTTTATTTGGTAGAATACCTAACAAAGAAAGGTTTTAGTAAAATCTATGGCTAAAAGGTTATTCATCTGAGGCTTTTGGATGGTGAGTACTACAGGACACTAGTGGCTATAAAACTTACTATTTTACAATTTATTTGTGATGATGTCATGGAAGTTGAAGAAATAAGGGTAGAAATTAGCATGCGGCTAAATGATGAGCCAAATGCGGAGACTGATATGAATGTTATCTCATCTCTTGTTGCGCAGTCGGTTAAAAAATTGAGGCATGGGATGGTATGTAGACATCTATGGAAAGAAAATGAGGAATTATACTACACTAAAACAGATGACCATGGAAGCTCCATTTCAAATAAAATGTTTTTTGAGAATGTAAATTATGTGGGACATAAGACAACTTTATAGTGAAAATTACGCTGCAACTAGACCATTAAAGATGACAAAAGAAGATCTGTAGAAAATTTGAATAGTGATGAGTGTTGCCTTTATAGGATGAATGGTACTTTAATTTGTTGTGATAGTTGTCCCATTGCATATCATTCTAGATGTGTTGGTGTTTCAAAAAAAAATTACCTGAAGGGGATTAGTATTGTTGTGAGTGTTTGGTGAAAGAAAGAATGAAAGGACTTGAGGCATTGAGTGGTTTAGAATGGGCTGAAATGTTGGGTTATGATCCATTTGGAAGTGTAACTTAAACTTCTAATGGCTTGAGTTACTAGTCTTCTATTATTTTTTCTATGCATTTTTTTACTGTGTTTTTATTTTTTGATTATAATGTCAAACATTATTAAATTGTTTTTATGGAAGAAAAAATTGCATAAAAATACATTGCTCACAACTACATGGTCCTTTTACCAATTTGAGGTTTTTTTGTGTATACTGTGTTTGGGATTTTGTGCTGATACAAATGTGTTTCAAGGTCTTTGTCATTTGATGGAATCTTTGTTGTTTCTTGCATTTAATTTTTTTTGAATTTTATAAAATTTGTAATTTTTTCCTTCCTGTTATCACTCTGTAATTTCTGAGGTTGCTGGAGAAATTACAAAGGTAACCACAAAACCACTTTGGAATGTGGGATCTAGCCCTGCCAGCTTCAAAGAGGAATCTCCCGGTCAGATTTAGATTTGTTTGGTTTCAGATATTAGGATAGTTATAAAAGTTCAAGATTTGGTTTATGAATTGGTTTGAATTGTATGGTTGATTGATGTCTAGAATACCATTGGGCTATGGAGTCAGTGATTTAAAAGATGGATCTATTTCAATATTTTGTAGATAGATTTCATAGGGCAAGGCAGACAAACTAATTGGATTCTTTAACTTTAAATGAAGTGAATAAGAAGAAGAGAAAGGATTTCCACTAAGTAAAGAGAAATTAAGAATTCATTTACTTAATATCAGTCGAAAACATTAAAATTATTCAAAGCCAGAATTAGAGTGTACACCAAAACAAATTATGTTCTTCAACTTTCTATGGAATAACTCAGATTATGAAAACACATGAGTATGGTAAACAGAGAATAATAAACACATAAACACGATAGATGCACTTCACCAACAATTTGACACAAGAATCCTATGAAAGAGCTTTTCGTATTACTGATAATTCCACTGAAGCTTGAAAATGTACAATAGCTTTCTCAAATGAAAAAACCAACCCTTCATACTTCGAAAGGAGAAGTATTTATAAGTTTATTTACAAAATATCATGTCATAACCGATTAGGATGTAATTTAGGAATTTCTAAAACAATTATATCTCTAATTTACAAAAATATAGGAAAACTTGAACTGCTTCGATTACTGGCACTATTTTTGTGGAGACTGTTGTTGATCTGTCCCTTGACTTTTGTTGCGTTGTTTGTCCTACTGCTAAAGAAAAGTTGACTTTTTACTCAAGTAACTCGCATAATTTTTCCCACCTGTCTTCACTTAGGATTGACAATTTGAGTAACTTCCTGTAAATTTCATCTACCTCTATATATTTGGCAAAGGTGGGCTTAGTGATAAAAATGTATTTGATTTCATGTTGGATGTCTAAATCAAATTCCAATGCCTTTAGGAAGGATTTCCTTGTTATACTCCCATGTATTCTTGCAAATTTGGCACTGTCTCTAGCAATGACCATCAATTTCTGGCTGTAATCGGGCAATGTCATTAAATTTTCATTCAACATTAGCAAACCTGGAAGTCCCTTTTGACTGAGGACCTCAAACTTGTTGAAGAATCTTTGGACACCATTCTCCAAAACTTGACACTTTTTCTCCAACTACAACATAAGATTTCTCTTGGTCAATACTTTCTTGATTTCTAATATGGTCTCGGTTCTGTCTTCTATTTCCAGTTCTTCCAACTCGTATCTGTTTTTAGAATTTAGAAATTTGATGAGGTTTGTGGCTTCAGTTGGCTTGTCCCCCAGCATTTCCCTAATTTCTTGAATGGCTCCTCTGGATTTTTGAATCAGCTCATTCTGCTAAAAAATAATATGTATTAATGGCCAGATCTCTGTCATTGATTTGGTTATATCTATCCATATATTATCCTTAGCATGAGCTAAGATATGACCATGTCAGCTTCCTTTTTTAATTATTGTATCCTTTATATCAGTCTCTGGGATTTTTGTACCTCTGTTATTTGAGAATTCTCAATTCTCGCTTTCTGTTACTGTAGATTCCTCACCTGTTCATTCAATTTTTGTACTACAAATGGGAACTTGTCTTCTTGATAAAATATAAACATATACACAAGAATAGAGGCATATTTGAACATTCCTTCAGTTTGAAGCTTAAGGAATTTTTCATGAAAGTTGTCAGCAAGGAACTGGCTAAAATTGAAAATTATTGAGGGCTTTCCTTCAATGGAGAAAATGTCTAGACAACCTAAAATAGGTTCATCTACCCATTCATCCAAATAATACCCCAACAAACATGAGAGTATTGAAATGATTTGCTTAGCCTTGTCTAGAAAAATGAAGGAGGGATATGGTGGATTCTTCTTTGGGAGTTGGATATCTTCAGGTAGGAAGATCTCTGGGAAAAGGCCAAATTCTAATATAATTCATTCAGGGCTTCCACTGAGAAAGGAATAGTGGAATCATTCTGAGGGATCTGCAACATTTGGTTAATTGACTGAGGGGTGATTGTGAATAGAATTTCACCATTGTGGGCCACAATGGCTCTCTGGTTTGGCAAGTAACAAGCTTGGCATTTGAGGACAAATTCGGGGAAGTGATGGGTTTGGGGAAACATGTAGAGGGGTAAATTGGATTCCCAGAGGCCAATTTCATCGCTCTGGTCAAGGAAGATGTCTTTGAGCCATCTGTGTAATTCGAGTAAATCGAATTCACACTTTGACTCTGAGATTTTATAGTCTCTATCAGCTAGGAGGATGTGATCAAGGTCAACTGATGGGGTAATCATAGGATTTTCATTATTAACATTAGTTTTTCTCTTGGGAGCCATATTAGGAATTTTGAAGCAATTTGGAAAAGGCTGAAGAGTTGTGCAATTTATCGGGGAAAAGTTTGCAAAGGAGGTTGGCGACGATGGTGAAGGTGGTGCTATTGTGCCCTGATTTTCTGCTCAATGCTGGGACAATTTGCCTGTATTGATTAAGATTGAGAAAATATGAATTAACATCAGCGGGTTTAGATTTAGAAAAGCGTGTAATAGGAATGGATAATGGGCCTTTTATGATTGAGGAATTGTCCGATGAGGGTGTAGGACCGTTGGCGGATTTAACGGTAATTCTGGGGAAAAAATTAATGCACAATGGGTAGGGAAAATGGTCGGATAGGCGTCGCGAAGGGATTTGCGGTATAGGCGGAGGGAACCATTGGCGGGAAGGAGAGGTAGTTTTTTATTGGGGGGGGGGGGGGGGGGCTGGGGAGGTTGGTATGCAGTATTGAGAGGGGGGGTGTGAAAGAACGCGGGAGTGACATGTAAGGTGGGGTCAGGGAAGTGAAACCACCTTTTCAGATCCCCCCCCCCCCGCCGATAAAGGTAGGAAGGGCGGGGGGTTGAAATGTATTTCAGACCGTTGATTACAATTGCCAATGAATCCTAGCGTAGATCGAGCCCGCCACTTATCTACTACATGAAAAAACATATTGTCGTTTTCCACTTTTGTTTATAAGCACCAAAACTTAGGACAAAGACTATATCGCTTTAAAGCATGCATAATACAATTTGAATGTTTTTCATCCTAATTTTGAAAGCAAGGCCTATCTTCTACAAACCAAGGGTGCATTTAAATGTGCAGGCCCTTCTTATTTTCCTTTGAAGGAGAGATTTATCCTAATCTAAGTTCTAACCTACAAAATTAAATTATTAATCCAGCTTAAACAATTGGATCAATTTCTTCACCTATCTACCTAATTTTAATCAGGTTTAAACAATTTGGTTAAATTATTCTCTAGTCTAACAACAGAAATTCAAATGTGTTTGACCATGATTATACTATACGATTCAAACAAAGATATGTGGTTGTGGCATTTAAAACAAGCTGCACACAATTCCTAATTTATTTTTCAAAACAAAACTATTTTTCTCATAGTGGCATTTGAATTTGCATCACTTTCACTCTTTTTTTCTTTTCATGGGGTTCTTTTCATCTTCTTTTTTATTCTTTTATTCTATTTTTCTTTTTATATACCCTCTTTTCATTTATTTATTTTTTTTTCAAAATCATTTGCAACATGCAATATTATTTACAATTTGATATAATGAAATAAAATATTCAATCATCATTTGATATTATGAATCATAGGACCCTAACAGTGGCTCCAGCTGGGGATGGGACTCTCCCTGTAAGGTGTCAAGAATTGTTGATCAGTACCCTTGAATCATCTCCTTCAGTATTTTTTTCTGCATCTGATTTGTTGTTGTTGTAGTTATTTTGGCAAACATGGCCAAAAGCTCAGGGCCTTCTCTTTGGGCTTCAACTTTCTGACATGAGCTACCCAATCATAACAGTACAAAGAAAATGATATTTACAATGATTTTGGTGAGAAATGCTTCTATTCTTGGAAAACATAATGTTTAAACAGTTTGTCATTGACAGGTCCACCAGGAAGCTCTGCTCCATCAATGTCCTTAAGAAAAAATGCATTATTTCCCCTGTAAGCATGGATTGTGTAAGGTCCCATCCATAAATGATCAAATTTTCCATGCTTACCTTTTTCTTCTCTTCTTGAATCCCATTTCAAGACATTGTCCCTTATCTGAAAATCATCGACTTTGGTTCTTCTGTCATAAATCTTCTTGATGTTTTCCTGGATAAATTAGGTTCTACTGTAAACTTCTTCTCTTGATTGTTGCAGTTGAATTGTTTGATTTATTCTTCTTTGAAGGTCATTAGGTTCCACTTGCAATTCCTACATCATTTTCAAAACATGGATACCTAATGAAGTTGGAAAAACAACGTCCATTCCATAAACCAATTGGTATGGAGACATGCCAATTGATTTCTTAGTGGTAAGTCTGTCAGCCCATAATGCATTTACCAATTTGTTATGCCATGATTTCTTGTTATCTTGCAACAATTTCTTAATGATATTAACTATAATTTTGTTGGAAGACTATGCTAACCCGTTCACCTTAGGGTAATAGGCAGTAGAGTGTCATAAGGTTATTTGATATTTGTTATAAAACTCCACCATCTTCTTTGATTTGAATGATGCTACATTATCTGTAATGATTTTCCTGGGACATCCAAATCTTGAAAGAATATTATTTTCTAAGAATTTAATAATAACTGCATCAGAAGCTTGCCTAGTAGGTATAGCTTCAATCCATTTGGTAAAATAATAGGTGGTTGTAGGAATCCATTTGTGCTGGGCCGAGGAAGAAGAATGAATTTCTCTAATGAAATCCAAACCCCACAGTTGAAAAGGAGTTTTAGTTGATATGGGATTTAAGGGTAAAGGCAATAGTTTCCTTTTTCCTTCAAATATCTAACATTTGTAACATGAGGTGACTTTCTTATGGACGTCTGCAAATAAGGTTGGCCAGTAAAAACCAGCACTTAGGATCTTGTTGGCGGTGGTATTCTAGTACAAGTGTCGTCCACAATCTCCTTCATGAAATCCCTACATTGCTTTATCTACTTCATCTTTCAACAAGCAATTTAATAAAATTCCTCTAGCATCTTCCAATACAAATTATTGTCTAGAATACAAAATTTCATAGCTTTGAGTTTAAGAAATCTAGCTTTAGTTTTGGTCAAACCAGGAGGAGCTTGTAAATTATGTAAAACAAAAATAAGGTCTACATACTAGGGAGAGTTTGCAAAAGCCTATGTTACTTGTGGAGTCGACTACTCTCCTTATTCGTCAAGTATAGCTAGAAAATTTGTATCCAAAGCATGTAAATTTGATTCAGCTATCAATTTAGCTAACCCGTGACCCTTGATGAGTTTGGTAGGTTTTATTTCAATGACATATTCCAGGATAATGGCAATCCATTTACCTTTTTTCCCATCAGGATCACTTTGGGTCAGTATATCTTTTACCACGACATTTGGAACAAAAGTAATTATATGTGAATGAAGAATATAAACACTAAAATCTTTAATTGCTTTCACTAAAGAAAATGCTTGCTTTTCCATGATCTTGTATTCAATGCAGCATCTCTTAAGGCTTTGCTAAATAAATCAATAGGTTTTTCATGTCCTTCATTATTTTTCTGTAAGAGACCTGTTGCAATAGTATGCTCATATTGAAATGAGAAAATCAGAATATCTTTTGTGAAATTAGTGTTGATAAACACAGGAGCTTGGGTTAAGGCTTGTTTTACTTGATCAAATGATTGTTTTGTCTCTCTGTTCCACTTTACCTAAGTGTCTTTTCTCAACATATTTGTTATAATTCTTAGAAGTTCTGCTAAATTAGGAATAAATCTCCTTAGAAATTTGATTTGGCCAATGAGGGATTGGATTTCCTTTACATTTCTAGGGGGCTTATTTTTAAAATAGCTTCAATTTTGCTAGGATGTATTCTGATCCCATCTTTTGAAATGATATGTCCTAACATTTTCCTTCTTCCAAGCCAAACAACGTTTTCTTTGGGTTCAAGGAAATACCAAATCTCCTACATTTTTCAAACACCCTTCTTAGGTGAAACGAATGTTCTTCATTTGTTTTTTAAAAAATAGTGATATCATCAAGATATATAACTATGAATTTGCCTATTTCATCTGCAAAGGTAAAGTTCGTTGCTCTTTCAAATGTAACGCCAACATTCCTTAAGCCAAAAGGCATCTTCACATACATGAAAGTGCCCCAAGGTGTAGTAAATGTTGTATTTTCTTGGTCTTCAGGATGCACTAGGACTTGATTGTAACCAGAAAAACCATCTAATAAAGAAATTCTACTGGATCCAACCACCTTTTGCAAAATGTGATCCATTTTAGGCAAAGGGTAGTTATCTTTTAGGGAGACTTTATTAAGATTTTAGAAATCAATACAAAGTCTAATTTCTCCAGTCTTTTTCCTAGTTGGAACTAAGTTTGACACCCACTTAGAATATCTCAATGGTACAATGATCTTGGCATCATACATATTTTTGACCTCCTTTTCAATTAGAGGCATCAACATTGGGTTGATCCTCCTAAGTTTCTGTTTAAAAGGCTTTTGGTCTTCTTTTATGGGAATATTATGTTGTATAATGTTGGTGTCATAAGATTTCAAATCTTCATAACTCCATGCAAACACATTTATGAATTCCTTGAACAAGTTTATGTACTTTTTTCTTTTCAGCTGGGGGTAAATATTTGGATAATTTAACCATCTTGGGTTCTTGTTCAGTTCCTATGTTATAGTCTTCAACTTTAGCTCCAGTAGGTTCGATTTTAGGATTTTTGGCTACATCATTAAAATCAAACAAATCCTATAAGGGGACTAACCCTCTAGGCAAAACATTGTCTTTCAATTGTAAGATTTCTAATTCTTCTTTTTCTTGATCTATTTCTTTTAATTCTAATTTGGTCACACTCTTATGTACACTATATCCTATGTCAAAATATACATCTATATTAGCACACTCTAAATCATCCTTTGATTGTAAAAAACTTTCAATTTTTTCATTATTTCCAAGACTTTCCAGTATTTTATATTGTTTGGTATAATTGGTCTGTTTTTTACTTCAACATTGTATTGGTGACTAGGACGATATGACATTTTGCAGGTACTAGCTGAAGTAGCCAGACCATTTGATAGGTATTTTTTAACTCTATGGATCACAGACAAGTCATACTCAGTGAAACATTCAAGAAAATCCAAAACATCATTCATATAGGCCCTTAACCTTGGGTGTTGGGCAAAGTATTCCCCTTAAATCTGTTTTATTATTAGTTCAGAGTCCCCATGAATTGAAATTCTCTTGGCACCTAGCTTCTTTAAAAGTTTTAACCCTAGAATTAAGGCTTCATATTCAGCTATGTTGTTAGTACACTAAAAGTTTAACTTATATGAATGGCCTTCTGAGTGAGTGGTTTGTGAATTTGAAACCCATACACCTGCCCTTGATCCCTCTTTACTGGCAGCCCCATCAAAATCCAAATTCCATAGAGGTTCATTTTGTTTATCATGTTCCACCATATTTGTTTTGCATTCCTCAATTTCGCATAAATCAGTTTCTAAATTAGCAATTTGTTCATTTATGTTTCCATCATTGTACAAAATGAAAGAATCCAGGTATGAATGGACTAAATATAAACGATAATTGTGGGGTTTATCCTAACTGCTAACCATAAATTTCATTTTGTACCGTTGATTACCATTGCCAATGAATCGCAACGTAGATCAGGCCCACCACTTATCCACTACACGACAAAACATATTGTTGTTTTCCACTTTTGTTTATAAGCACCAAAAATTAGGACAAAGACTATATCACTTTAAAGCATGCATAATACAATTTTAATGTTTTTCATCCTAATTTTGAAATCAAGGCATATCTTCTACAAACCAAGGGTGCATTTAAATGTGCAGGCCCTTCTTATTTTCCTTTGAAAGAGAGATTTGTCCTAATCTAAGTTCTAACCTACAAACTTAAATTATTAATCCAGCTTAAACAATTGGATCAATTTCTTCACCTATCTACCTAATTTTAACCAAGTTTAAACAGTTTGGTTAAATTATTCTCTAGTCTAACAACAAAAATTCAAATGTGTTTGACCATGATTATACTGTATGATTCAAACAAAGATCTGTGATTGTGGCATTTAAAACAAGTTGCACACAATTCCTAATTTATTTTTCAAAACAAAACTATTTCTCTCATGGTGGCATTTGAATTTGCATCACTTTCACTCTTTTTTCTTTTCATGGGGTTCTTTTCATCCTTTTTTTTATTCTTTAATTATATTTTTCTTTTTATATACCCTCTTTTCATATATATATATAGATATGGAAATCATTTGCAACATGCAATATTATTTACAATTTTATATACTAAAAGAAAATATTCAATCATCATTTGATCCTATGAATCATAGGACCCTAACACCTCCCAGTTACATTGTTTGCAAGTGCCAATTATTTATCTTTCCCTTTATCATGACTTTCAATACATTCCAATGTTCATACTCACAGCAATCCTCCAGTTCTGAATGGAAGCTTTCAATGGAATCAATAATTTACAGCTTGCTAGGCTCAATAGTTTCATTCCTTCCATTCATGCACTTTCTTTTGGTCTAATAGATACTTATATTTTAATTTAGCATAGTTATAAGGATAAATGTTTTACTTCAGGATGCCTTTTAGGCACATCATGTTTGGAGTTAGTTATAGGCTTGTCACTTTTCAAGGAAATAATTTGTGTTCCATTATTTTCTTTTGGTTAATCATTCATAATAGAGTAGACTCTAAATTACAATGATTTTGAGACCACTTTATGTTGGATGTATTTAATTCAAAGGTTGTCATTAAACTATATTGTCACACGTCAGATTCTTTGTTTGATCAAGCTATAACTCACAAGTATTGCAACATAGATGATACAATGAAGATTTTGAAGATATTAGACTCATCCACTCCTCTATATAATAATATACATAATGATTTTATATAATGCCAGAATATCTGATCATATATAGTGATGAGCCAAAGAATAAAATGAGCACAAATGTAGACAAGTTTTTCTAATAAATGCTCATCATAATTATATGTTATATCTGTCTCGTAGTATTTTGTTCAACAAGATCAAAAGAAAGGGTATATACTTACACCTCTAGGTTCTCAAGAGCTTGTAAGACTAAAAAAATTGGCATCTCAAAAATAGGAGGGTCTTCATCATTATGATGTAGTGGGACGAAAAGGAGATGATGAAGTATTTTTTATGGATCAGATATATGATAATACTCGATTAGAAAGTTCTGAAGGTTCTTTGGAAATTAAGTCATTGAATGATTTAAAAGAACATCAGAAAATATCTGAGCAACATTTTACTGATATAGGTGCTCATAGTTTTCCTGGATTTACTAAAAGCAATGCATTACATGAAGAACTACTTACTGAAATAGATGTTGGAAAAATAAGCTACCTAAGTGGAACAAGTAAGGAGTCTAATATGGGCCCCAACTCTATAGTGGGCCAAAACATTTTAATAGCAATCCTTCAATAAGGAAGTGACCTTCCATCTAAATGTATATATCAGTCAATATGTTTTAGGTGATATGAATACATCAACAACTACAAATTCAGCAGTCAAAGGTGCTCAGTATTGACAATTGAATGCACGAGTATCTTCAAATAAATCTACATCAGCAGTAGTCGTAGAACAAGTAAAAAAAAATCTAGGGAAGTTTTGCAATTTTGTTTGCCATGTTTTAGCAAGAAAATTATGGAAGTACCAAAGGAAGGATGTGGATGGTGGTTTGTGTGTAAGTCATCTCCAGGTAGTCGTAGTCATTGTTTGTTGAATATAACTGCTGGAAATATAATGACAAGAGTTGCATGGATGGCAGGTGGCCTTCGTCTAACAAAGAATGGTGATGGTCATTTTCTAGCCATTGTAGCATATATATTATATGTGGAAGACCCAATTACATGGACTTTTGGAGGGTCCATAGGAGAATCTGGTGGGCCCTAATATTGCAGCAATAATGTTGCAACTCCTGGAACTCCCTTCTTTAATTTTATCAATCCGCTAGTTTGTAACAAACTTGGAAGCGACGGTGTTGTATGCACAAGTACTAGCTCTTGCCGCGGCTGTCACTTGATCAGCTGGCACAAGTCCTCTAGGAGCTTAAGCCAACTTCTATGAGCTCTTAGAAGAAGATTTTTAACTGATGGATGAAAGCTAACTCAAAGGAGGTTAATCTACTTGCAGAAAGAAACTGAAAGCGGAAAGGAAATGCAAATCCTAGCAAACCCTAGTTTTACCGACTAACCCTACTGGTGCAAGAAAAATGATGAAATCTACAGAAAGGAATGCCATTGACTCTTAGAAAGGTAAAATGCATGTGACTAAGCTACTTCTGAGGTGAAATCTGAAAAGAAAAATCTTTTTGTATTTTTGAGTAAGTTAGCAAGATTATTGTGCATGTGCTTTAACTGTTTTTGACTGTGCAAAGGTGGATTGGCGAGAGGAAATGCTTGCAGGAGGTTGGGAAGGTTCGAAGAGGGCCTAAGGGGTCCCTAGCACCCTTCCAGAGAGTTTCACAGAGTTTGGCTATCAAGAAACCGCTTTCGTGAGCTTCTACAGGAAGTCTGCAGGGGTTCTACAGGATGTATTGTAGCTTCTACAGGTTGTTTCTACAGGAAGAGTCGAGAGAGGATTTTTGGGGGTTTATGGAGGAAAAACTGGTGGGAAAGTGAAAATGGAGGTTAGATGAGGCTGTTAAGGGGTCTAGGACCTGGTGCATAAGACTAAGGAGCGATTGGATTTGGTTCAAGGATGGAGGGAGCAATGATGCACAAGAATGTAGAAATTAGGGCAAAGGGAGAAAACATAGCAAATGAGAGGCAAGAATCTAAGTTGGAGGACGAAGCAGGTTGCATGGGTGGGGTAAGGGTAGGAGAGGAGGTTTCACAAGCGCTTTGCACATGATTTTTCAAAACTAACCAACAAAGACTAAGAAAACCAAAGATCTAGTTGTTTTAACCTAATCTAACCTAAATAACAGCAAAGAAAATGAACAACAATTTATTTGCAACAAAATCATGTGAAGTAGCTATGAAAACTAAGCAATCATGAACCTGAGCATGTAATCACAACTGGTATCAACTTCTGCAAATGAGAATCTAACACTAATAATTGCATGAAGAAGCAAAAACAGTGTTTTTGGTGGCAGCAAGGACACCTTGGTCTCAGCTCATGGTCCCACTGGGGGAGAGGTGAGATTAGAGGTGCTTGATAGCATTTTTCTGAAGATCTTCTATGTTATTAACCTATCAAATCAATCTGAACATGAAAAGCCTTTTTAATCATCAAAAGCAACCTAAATAACAAAACAATATTTAAACCTAAATAGCAGATTTTATTCTAAGAATGCAGCAAAAACACATAAAATTAAACAAAGGAAGTACTGGGCACTTGGGTTGGGCCCAACCCCAAGAGCTACAGGCTCCTAAGAGAGATTAGAGCTAGTGCAAAGCTGGATTCATCTTTATTGATCAAAAGAATAATTACATCCCAAAAATTGTCCACAAGGAAAAGCTCGAAAATGTGCTGAAATGCAGAGCTAACCTACTGCCTAAAAAATGACTAAAAAATGACTAAAATCGAACTACAAACTAGCTAACTTCTGCCAACCCAAATGAGGCCCTAAGCCCTCTTATTTATACAAATTGAGGACCCCAACAACCCTCCTAAACTTTAGGAACTCGGCTGCCAAAACTTGTAGTTAACAACAACTTTACTAGCCCTTGCTCGGCTGCCCTTGTGATAATTGATGTGGTGGCCCTTGAACTCCAAGCTGATGGTGGAGAATTCGAGGTAAGGGCCCATAAATGAAGGGGACACCTTCCTACAAATCCTCTCCCTTGTTCTTCCACGAATTTGGCTGCCAAGTGCTCATTAAAACCTTTGATTTTGTCTCAAAATTGACCAAAAAACTGCACAAAGCACCCATTAGACTTGTTGGCATAATGACTAACCCTATTCACTCTATTAGCATAAATATAATAAAAAACATGCAATAAACTAATGAGAATGGTGGATTAAGTCGAATTAGGAGGTTGAATGAGCCCATATAATTATCCATTTTTGGGGCTCATCAGAATCCATCCTACATAAAACATTGGCGCAAGTACATTCAACAAGATTCAACTATTGCCAAAGTCAAATATTAGCTCATGAAAGTAAGAATTTATGAGATTAATTTTTTTGTAGTGTATATGGCTTTAGAATTGCATTCTCGAATTCCTAGAACCAAACACCCCATTATTGTCCTAAAGTTGCTTTGGTTACATTATTTTCCTAATCATGTGACTATGTGGCAATTGTAATATTTAAATTATTTCTTATTCATGAGATTTTATGGTGACTTTGATTAACTAGATTATTTTACCCTTTTTATTATTGGTGGCTAGAAATGAATATCAAATTTGTTGCACTTGTGACAGCTTGGACGAAACCTATATATGATTCATCTACTATGGTCTTTGGCAATAGAATTGGTACAATTGTAGCTAGTGTAACCCTAAAACATGGAGGTCGTTTTCAATGTGGTCAAATGCATTCTGGTGTTGCGAAAATTATATATGCATCAATATGCTAAAACGTTTGGAATTAATTGGTGGAGGGGTGGAATATTTCATACCAAGCACTTTAATAGAAGGTCTTACCTTGGAGTATAAGTAGGCAAGTTGAATGCCAAGGTGTTCTTTTCAATTCCTTTTTGTGTTCCTTAGTGTGTTTAGTTGTTCATTCATTTTGGTTTTACTTTATCTCAGGTTTCCAAATCCTTACATATTATAAATCTACAGGTGGATTCATAAGAATACTTGGTATTTATTACAGTGAAGGTTTAGATCCTCAGAAGATGTAAACAGTATGCATGGTGAGTTGTTTAAATGGCAAGGAGTGCATCACAACAAGATGTACAAGTCTTCAATCAATTTCTAATTTCTTCGATTTACTCAGGTTCTAAGTAATTCGCCTTATGTTGATCTTATATTCTTGAAATGATTTACTAATAAGGAACCTTGATGCTTGCATTAGATGGGATGAACTTTTAAATTTAGAAGATTTATGTCAACTTAAAATTGTAGGAGACAAAGAGTGTTGTCTTCAAGAACACTGTTATTTGTGCCAAGAATTTAGAAAATGGTCTGATAAAGTATTTGACAGTCGTTGGGAAACAGAAATCCATTCCAATCTGAATTTTTAAACATGGAACAAAGGTTGAGGATGCCTTAGATGGTACATGAAAGTTTTGGCTGAGCGAGTATCATCTTCCTCTATGCTTGTTGAAAGATTTTGAAGAGGAAGTGCAATTACATGCCCATCCAAACAAAGGTTCAATGAGATTTTGTAATGTTCATTATAGACTCTCAAAAACTTCCAAGTTGGATGTATTTACCATCCTCCTAAAAAAAATAATGAATAATCAGAAATGTTTATGTACTCATTTCAACGAGGGTTTATTGATCTCGTATGCAATGTTTTTGTCATGTTTGTTATCAAAATTCCCCTTAATTAGTTATGATTATGTGGATATGCACTTAAAGGGTTGCAATCTTGTTCTAACATTTTATGGTCTATTGTTGTACCATACGCTTGTCTACAAGATTATAAATTATTACAATGGCAGGCATAGTTACCATGTCTAATTACTCTCCACTTTAACATGATTTAAATCATCTCTTTAATTAACTTTTGTTAATCAACAATTTAGATGAGTTTTGGAGGAATATTCTATAGTCATTGTTGACAATGAACATTCAAGATAAAATTCTAATCATATGTCCTTGTTCCTTAACCCAACTGTTTTGTATTAAGGAACTTAGTCATGGAGGTTTGAATGGCATGCAAATGTTTTCTTCTCTATGAGGGAGTCCATCTGTTTCCTTTCGGATGTTTCAGTTTTCACCAACTCTGAAATTTTGTTTCCCTTTTGAATTGTGAGTAGTTATAATACGATATGATTCTCTATTTCTTGTTTTTGGGTTTTCACATTGCATATTGTTGTACACAAACTACATCATTTAATGAGGTTGTTCTCACTACATGTGGTTTGCATGTAGTACTTAATTTAATTCATAATTGCATAAGAGAAATACCAAATTTTCTATTTTTCACTTCAACACATCTATGCTAGTTGTGGGTTATGCTTATAATTTTATTTCTTACTTTGGTTCTTTTAAGGGTCTACAGTTTCCCTTAATGATTTTTTCATATGTTGTCCATTGTAGCCTTCTATAGTTTGTACTAGATATAGTTAAATATACATATACTCAAATTGTAGAATTTTAGAATGAGGAAGGCACAACAAGGTGAAATAATGAAATGTGAACATGAACCTGCAAAAACACACACACACACATATATTGAAGATGTTGGGATTGTTTCTAGTATTCAATTTAAAATCTCAAATAATGATACGTCTTGATTAGAGTTAGTTTAAAAATATTAGTGATTTTCTTAGGTTGTAATGATGTATCATATATCAATGTTGTAAGTCTTAAGGAAGTCGTTCCATGTTTTATGATCCTTGTTCTTAGTTTCTATATTTGGAGGAGTTTGCTTGTAGAAGAATTTATTGTCGTGTTTGGTTGGTATCAACTCTTCTATTTGCAAGTAAAAATATTGTAAACTCATTCTAAAACTACTTGTTCTTTAACTTTAAAGACACTTTTATAACAAAAATTTCATATCCCTTTTTTGCATGTGTCTTTTTTTTTGTTCTGAAGCAACAATTTGTGTGGTTCTTCTCTTAAGGCACACAAAACATGAGTGCCTAGTACACAGAGTTACATTCAAACCCTCTAACTCATCAACCCAAAATCAGAAAATAATTGTAGTTCATCAATAGCTTTTGGAATGGAAGTTATGTGAGCTCTTTCCTGAATACTAAATTCCTAACGTGTTTTTTTTCTATGGTGACGTTTTATTTGTTTGTTTATACAGGTCATCTAGCCACATAGTGGCCACTATTGCCCAACTAAAGAAAACATGTTCGAGTTTATTGCTTTTATGGGAAAAAAACAACAATGATTTTGTCGATGTTGAGGTATATATCGTATAAATCCTTTATAGTCTACTTTAGTTTATATTTCAGTGTTCGTCGTCTTTCATGTCTTATACTATGCATTGTATCTTCTTTCATTTTTAGAAAAGGAACTCAATATTGATGGTAAGAAGCAAGAATTGAAGAAAGAGGATAGTAATAACACTGAAGCGACAAATGCAAAAAGATAGAGAGAAGAGAACCAGTCTAATGATACCTTTAAAGCCAATATCCAGCATAAGGCACACACATACAAACTGATGGTCAAGTCTTTAAAGTTAGTGAATTCACCTGCAATGCCTTGGAAACATAGTGATAATGTTTTGAAGTGAAGAAAAAATATTTCATTTGTAAATTCTAGTTCAACCAATATTAAGTTGGAAACTCATACTGCAATACTTAACATTTCATATAATATAATTTGTGGTTAAATTATTTATAATTGTACTTGATATTACTTAGTATTGTAATTAACATATGTAACTGTACATTTTTATATTAGATGAGCATGCACATTGTATGTCATTTTTTTTTTATTTTTTTTCATTTTTAGTCAAAATCATACTAATTAATTTATGTTGATTAATAATGAACACATAAAATCAATCTAAAGTAACTAAATTAGTAGTTTATATTGATTAATGATGTTGGCTTTGTGGGGCCTAACACAGGTTTAACTTTAGTTAGCCATACAAATCCCTACACTATTGGCCCTTCGGCATCATTCCACGGAGCGCGGATTGAAATCTCACTCGAAGCAGTATGGGGGGATGCTGGAACCAAGTTTCTGCACCCTGAGATAGTCGTGATGTCTGTTTGTACCCTCTACCCCTACTTTCGTGTAGGTCATTAAGCCTTAGGGATCTATCAGTTTACCCTTTATTTCGCCCTTCAGTACCTCAACGAAGGTGTATGATTGACCTTCGCGCAGCCCTAACCCGTCGTCCAGGTACTTTCGCGTAGCTATGACAATGTATTGTATAGGTTCCCAAGTTATCTCAAGTGTTTTACTTATCTTATTAATCAATCACAGTTAGTGCCGCGTAAACTGATATCCTTACTTGTGTTCAATTAACCGATACAGTCACATATATTCGCGCATCAAATAAACATTGTATATTAAACCCAAAACACAATATAAAGAGGAACTAAATATACAGTATTGTAGAACACTTCTCTTTATTGATATCTTCTAGTTTAATACAGACTCTATCTGCCCTGCGCACATAGCTGCAAGGGTTCGCGCACTCGGCTGCGGAATTCCACCTAGGCCTTTGCGCACTCAGCTGCAGAGCCTCTACCTACACTAAGACCTGAGAACACTTAGATTTTGCCACTTACTTGCTTAACTCCTCTCTTCACTCCTCCCTACTTAGAACTTACTTACTTAGCTCCTTTTTATACAATCCATGGTTCGCGGACCATGAGTAGACCTTTACAGCCAACTTGACACTTTACAAAATAAGGGTGGACAACCCTTTATGACTCTTGACACCTTCGCGCTCCGCGATCACAAAATGCGAAGACTTTACAACTTTATTACAAAATTATCCCAAAACTTCTCTTGGGGGGAACCCATTCCCAACAGGCCCCCAACACAAACATGGTGACTCTCCCTCGAGTCATGACCTCCCAGCTCGACCTGTATGATGGCAACCTCGGCGGTGCACTGTATGGCCGCCTGCTTCACTTCTTCAACAAACTACTCTATCGCTGGTCCTGAACTGTCAGCCTGAAGCTTTTTCTGAGTTGCTTGCAAATTAGTAAGCTTGCCTTCAATAGAGGCCTTGACTGAATAAGCTTCGTCCAACTAGGGCTTCAAGCGTGCCTTCAGCACTGCCTCTTTGTGTTGCACTGCATCGACCTGTTCAAAAATGTTTTGGTTTCCTGCAGCTTCGTCAGTCTCTCTGCAAGAGCAACGGTGCGCGTTGTACCTTTTACTTCATCATAGCGTTGTTGTAGTTCTCGCGCCTCTATCTCCAGCTGTTGTACATTAGGATCCTCTTGCAGACTTGTCAGGACCTCGAATGAATATTCAAAAAGCCGTGTGCAGTTTGCTACTGCATTATCTACTGCCACTATCGCCTCTGTGACAGCGGTTGCACGTTGCTCCTTTACTTTTGGCGGAGTTGAAGGCTGGGCCTTCAACTGCAAATCTGCAATCTGTAGGTTCAGATCTAGCTGAACCTTAACCAACTCTGTGCGAGCGTCGTGCGCCCCTGTAGCAAGCTTGTGAACACGCACCTAGACCAGTTCTCCCTCGAGAATGGCCAACTTCAAGACCATTCGGCATGCCTCCTCCACGACCTGAACTATGCGCTTGTTTCGGTTGGTTACCTTGGTCACGGTGGCGATGGCAGAGTCTCGTTGTAGGGCCAGCTGCACATTATTGATCTGTTGTTCACTGATCACCTGCACAACGCGCTGTTCGTGGGCCCTTAGCTCCGCGATCACTCCATCCTGCAGTAGGTGGGGTGCCTCGCGAGGGAGTATTGCCAAGTTCAATCCCACTCCCTTGAGGGCATTGACAGAGGGCCTGTCAGCTTCTTTTTCTATGGTTAGTGCTCCATTCGGCAGCACTATCGCAAAGGAGTCCTTCGCACACAACATCTCGGAAACTTCTGAAGTACTGATAGCAAAGGTGGTGGACACCATGCTAGCTTGTGATATGCGGATCTATAGCTCACGTAGACTCGACTGGATGGCCCCCAATAGTTGTTGTTGTTGTTGCTTGAACTGCTGCAGTACTTCTGTGGTGATACCCACACCGTGTCTCCAATGTCATTCAAATCTCCCTCTATGAGGGTGATTGGGTCCAGCGACGTCTTACTGGCCTTGGATTTCTTCCACGGCCCCACCTTCTCTTGTTCTCTTGGACGTTTGATGCGATACGACACCATTTGCAAGTCCACTCCATGTTTCTCTGTTTTTTCGTCCATTTCTTCCTTTGTTTTAGGCGAAGGCGACCTCGCACCTTTATTAGAGCCACACTCTGTTTCGCATGTCTGCTTTTCCACCTGCTGGGTGGCATCGCGCTCTACCTAGGACTTAGCAGTGGCCTCCTTCTTCCTCTTCTCGGCCAGTTGCACCATCTTGAGCTTGGCCTCCTCCTTTTTGTGTTGTGCGGCGGACTTGCTCGACCCCGCCGCCAAGTCTGAGGCAGTGCACCACTCTGCCGCCAGTGATCAAGAACTGCATCAATCGCATCGTCTGTTGCCAAGTAAGGCAGGTCATGCCACTTCTGCTCAAGTCTTTTTGTACCCTGATCGATACGTGTTGAAAGTCTACCTTGAACTCCACATACTCCTGCAGTTTGGCAAACACAGTAGGTGACAATCCCGGTTTGCGATTGATAGTCATGTGTATGTTCATTTCCATCAAGATCCAGAATATCTTGTTATCCTTAATGAACTAAGCATCCTTGGTCGCCCACATCATAGTGTACTTTGCTGCTTCTGGCAAGTCCGACGCGACCGAGGGGAATTGACTGTCTTCCGACAGCTCCCAGGCTACTAGCACAATGGAAAGCAAGAGCCACGCATAGTGGAAGGTCTTAATAAGATCTTGTGCCTCACGATAGTTCGCAAGGAACTCACCGCAGAGATAGTGCACCCAATTAAACTGTACTCCTTCAGTGCATTGGGCCGCTAGAGCGACGACTAGTGCCAACACTTCATCAGCGCGACACTTCCTCATAACTTTTCTTGCTAGGATCTGCATAGCCACCGTGACTACAGGGTCGCAAATACTCGAGATGGCATAGTCACGCGGCTTCTTCACGAGCTTGAATTTCTCCTTCATGGCCTCCACGAGGGCCTGCTCGCCACCTTTTCCGCCAAACATCATGGCCGGATTCTCCCCTGTATAGGGCAGTCATGTGATCCTATGGATACACATGTCGATTATGGGTATCGGCTCCTCAAGCCACACACACCATCGTGCACCAAGCATAACAACTGCTTGATGACGAATATTGTAATGGGTGTGCGATTATATTGCGGCACCCATAGCAGGTTGAGCATACCTACTTTGTCTACACCCCTAAGCCACTTCCATGGTTCTAATGCAGTCATCCCAATGGTTGTGTGAACAACGTGGTGCATTAGTTATTCTATCACCAAGTGCGAGAACATCTCAAGGTCATCTAAGTCCCAATATTCCACTTTCAACAAGGAACCTGCCCCAAATGCGGTCCTTCAAAGGCAATCTCGTCCGACAGTAGAGGTATGTGTAGGGTGACCTTGCTTTCGTCAATGACCTTCACCACTTTGGTCTTGCCTTTGCGTGGAGGGACGTACTCAGGCAACTTAGTGATAGGGTCAGAACCCTCGACTTCAACTTCCTCCACTTCCACCCCCAAATCCTCATCATCCAGCAGGATTCCCTCAATTTCTTCCTCCTACTGCTCCAAGCTAATGGTTTTTCCCTTTTCCTGTGCGGTGGGCTTGTCCTTCAGTGGGTTTCTTCTAGGCGATGCGTGCACCGGTATCGTAGCCTACTTGCCCTTCTTATCCTTCGCACTTTCCTTGGTCAGGGTAGGCTTAAGTCTAGGCGTCCGTGGTGACTTGGGGACTTCAGTTAGTACCTTTGCAACCTCTGGAGTAGCTCCCTCTGCCTCCATAACAACCTCCGGCACAGCTCCCTTGACTGTCACTGCTTCGGCGTCCATAACTTTGGAACCTGGGATAAAATCACAGAAGAAATTGCAGTTGTACTCTGGAAACCGATCAAACACTGGGCAATCAAGCAATTCTTTGAAGAATGCGTAGTTCATGCACATCTGGGAGCTCAGCAGCCAGATGTTCAGAATGCCAAGTGTTTTCCGTTGGGCTTCCACTTGTAATTTATAAGCCATTTTGAATTCAAATCTAACCGTTCCCCCCACATTCGATTCATTAATGTTGGATTGGCAGTAGATTTCCAAGGATCTTACCCATAAATTCTGTCTCAAATGCCGATCGCCCGCTCCATTTGGCCGCATTCTTATCGTCAAATCATGAACATTGACTTTAATAGTCACTTTCTAGTTGAGCTGCATGATTTTTTATTTTTCCTTGGGTAGCACAACTCTCTTCGCGTTGTCGTGAACCCTGTGACATTTCCTCGTTCCGCGCAATCCTCCAATCGCGCAACTCCCCAACTCGGGTAGTGTAGTTTATAGTCCCGTGCCTCCTTTCAGCTACCTGGAGTGCTAAGATTATGCTACCCTCATATAGTCACCTGGCCGAATCACCGGTGTATGGCTTTAATCAGCTGCCATTCACCTTTCCTAGGAAGGGATCTTCGTTCAATTTAACCAACTGAACTGCTCCACCATCGGTAATCTCCTTAATGACATAGGGCCCTAGCTAGTGCATTCTAAATTTCCCTAGAAATTTATCAAACTTGATGTCATATAACAAAACCAGATCATTTACCTTAAAGGTGCACAGCTTAATGTGTCGATCATGCCATGCTTTTTCGCGCTGCTTTTGGACCTGTTGGTGAAATCCAGCCATAAATATTTCTTCCTCAAGCTCAGCAAGCTATACAAGCCTCTCTTCCAGGGCTCCGCGATCCGTCATACCCGTGAGTGCCGCTATGCGCAGACTAGGCACAATGTATTCCATGGGCATCATTGCTTCAACGCCATATTTGAGCCTAAAGGGTATCTGTCCAGTCAACTTTTTGCATGTCCTTCGATAGGCCCATAGTACGGCGGGTATGCACAGGTCCCAATCACTTCACTGAGCGTTGAAAACCTTAGTCAGCATGTTCTCCAGTACCTTATTGAATGCTTCCACCGTGTCGTTAGCCTGTCGGTGATAAGGCGTGCTTTTATGGTGATATACCTAAAATTCCTCTGTGAGCACACTGATTGTTTCATTCAGAAAGTGCATATCGCGATCACTCATCAAGACCTTTAGACACCCAAATCACGTCAGTACATACTCAAAGAGAAACTTCGCGGTGGTCGTGCCTGTTCAGTCCTTCACAGGCTGTGCTTCTGCCCATCAAGTCAAATACTCAGTCACGATGATAATGTACCGTGCTCCCGTCTTCTTCCCTTGGGGCTGAATGGGTCCCACAAAATCTATCGCCCATTTCTCGTAAGGTTGTAGCATCATCTGTGGGTTCAGAGGCAGCTCATCTCTCCGTGATGGTCTGCCAATACTTTGACACACATCGCATGCCTTGCAGTAAGCTTTTGAATCCTAATGAAGGGTTGTCCACCACAACCCTGCACGTAGAATATTCTGTGCAGTCGCCCTTCCTACGTAATGCCCTCCCGTTGTGCCCCCATGAGCATCTGCGAGGATACTACGCCTTTCAAACTCCAGTATATATCATCGTAATACTTCATCAGACCCCATTTTGTACAGATGTCCAGCAATCACAGAAAAGTTTGTCGCATGTACCATTAACTCATTTTTTTGTTGGGTGGTGTAGCCTTCCGGGGCAGTTCCTGTCATTAGGAAGTGTATGATTTCTTCAAAGTGACCATCCACGACGTGCACTGCAAATAGTTGCGCGTTAGACAATCCCTCCTCCAAATTAGTGGGCTCTTCCCCCGTTTCGATGCACGACATATGGTTTGGTCCCACATTCAGGTGTCCAGGCTTCACAATAACTTCAAAATCATACTCCTAGAACAATAACAACCACCTACAGATTCTCCCCCCCAACACAGGCTTATTGACCAGGTATTTCAACGCAGAATTATCCGTATACATATTAAAATGTCCACCCAACAAATAGTGTCTAAACTTTTGGAGTGTGTACACCATGGCTAATCCTTCACGCTCGGTGGTGGAATAATTCTTCTCAGCCTTGGATAATCTCCTTCTTGCAAACGCTATAGGATGGTCCAATTCTCCTCCGCTGGCCTGTGTCAGTATTGCTCCGAGTGCTATACATGACACTTCTACATGTACATGAAACTCATTCTTCTAATCCGAGAAGACTAAAATCGGCACGGTGACCATTTTTCCTTTCAATACATCCAAGATTTTCTGACAGTCCTCGTTCCAACAGAACGTGACATCCTTTTTCAACAACTTCTCCATAGACGCGGTGATCTGGGCGTAGCCCTTGATAAACTTCCTGTAGTACCTAGTATGTCCCAAGGTTGCGCACAGTGGTTTCACACTCCTCAACGCCTCCAAGTTAAGTGTCACTGCAATCTTCGCAGGATCTACCATCAGTCTCTGTCTACAAATCACATGACCTGCAGAGTCCTAAAAGGAACACAAAACAAACATTTCTTCAAATTGAGCGCAATCTAGTACCTTCGATAAGTATCTAGCATGAAGCACAAACTTGCAACATGGCATTTTACCAACCCAAACATAGTCCAATCATCAAAGTACACCTCCAGAAACTTATGAATGAAGTCTTTGAATGCAATAATGACTACGCGCAAAAAAAATTGCAATTGCATTCTTTAGCCCGAAGGGCATTACAGTGTACTGAAAACATCCCCTTTCAGTCGTGAAGCTCCTCTTGCTTCTATATTCAGGCACGATTTTGATATGATGGTACCTAGAAAACCCATCAGTGAAGGAGTATGCTTCCTGGCCACCTACATTATCCAATACCTCATCAGTGAACGAAGTCGGGAAAGGATCATGCACGCAAACATCATTCAACTTCTTGAGATCTACGCATATCCTTATTTCATCCTTTTGCTTCTTTTCCTGTACCACCATTGGGCTTACCCAATCAAATTTTTCTACAAGCTCAATGATGCCTGCCACGAGCATCTTATCTAACTCTAAGCGGACCTTCTCCTTATACTTCAGATTGAGATGGTAAGGTATTTGCTTAACCGGTTTCGCGTCGGGTTTTAACGTTATCTTCATAACACCCAGGTCTCTTATTATCCCCTTTAACTCTGTAAACTTGGTAGGGAACAAATCTTGGTACTCGCGGAGAAATTCGGCAACCTTATCTACCGTTGCGTCATCCCAGTAATCTCCAATCTTCTGGAATTTGGGCTTGCCTCCGTACCAATATTTATCTGTTTCATTTTCAGTGGCGCGGTTATATCAGGATTCTCGATCTGCGGTTCCTCGACCTGGCAGTGACCCTCGGCTTCAGGGATATTAATCTTTCGTGGGTCCTCGTCTTCTTCTTCAACAGTCACGTTATAGCATTCTAACACGTGGCTCAGCTGAGTAGTCCAATCAGGTTGAATCAGATCCAAAGGATCTTGCGGTATCCTAAAGATCTTCTTGTAGCGCTTCGTCAATACAGTCAAACCCATCTTTGAAGCTGAATGTCATTATGAATCCTTCACACAAAATATCCCATTCACCTATGCCATGGCGGAGCTCTGTATCCAAGTACCAGTTCATCGGGATGACATCCAAGGTGTGACAAAACAAGTGCACCCATTCAGGTAGGAGGATGATGAGAACACCCTTTGGGAAGCCGAAGGTACGAGTGACAGACAAGTATGACAGGAAGGATGATCCTTTGCGCAAAATATCCCATTCACCTGTGCCATGGCGGAGATATATCTCCAAGTACCAGTTCATCAGGATGACATCCAAGGTGTGACAAAACAAGTGCACCCATTTAGATTGGGGCTTCACTCCATAGGCCTTAGCCCATTTGGCTAAGTGTGCACCTAGATCATCCTTCCCGTCATATTTGTCTGTCACTCATACCTTCACCTTCCCAAAGGGTGTTCTCATCATCCTCCTACACTCGCGCCAATCATCAAAACTACCCTTGTGCTTACCCCACCATCTTGCGGGCGTAGCGCTCAGTGCCTAGTCCAAAGCCTAGAAGTGCTGCTTCTCTAGTACTTCCCTCTCAAATGCATCCAAAAACACATCCACGTCATCCAAGCCATCATAAGTGGGCAGATTTCTTACCTCTAACGACACACAGCGCAGCGACCGGGTCATCATGTTATAGCTCACCGTGGTTACCTCATGTGGTCGACTCTGCCAGTGCCCTAATTCTTCGTCTGAGCCTGAGTTGCAGGAACTCTCGTGATCCCATGTAATTCATCCATCCATTATCAGATTCACCCAATCTTGGTCTTACACTGTTATCTTATATATGCTGTTCAAATCGTCATCGCTTTCATAATTGCGGATTGATTCTGTATGGCGCGAACCTTCAGCAGGATCTAGGGGTACTATTATGCAAAGTGATTTATTTTCAAATATCATTTTTCACTTCTTTAGGTTGATTAACCTGTTCATGTCAGTAGCCCAATCAATGCCAAAGAGCGCAGGGTAGGGGTTGTTGTCATCCACAATTTCTATTACTTCAAAATCATCCAATGTGCTCACGCCTTCAATATCTATAGTTACTCCTTACAACCATCCCATGGGGATGATCTTCTGTTGATTTTCCATTCTTAACTGAATCAGAGACCACTGCAGCGCGAGTCTAGCCATCCGCTCCCAAGACTGCTTCGGCAAAACATTCGCGTCTAACCCCATATCCAGAATACCCTGATCCATTTCATATTCTCCTATCTGTGTAGTGAGCCTCATCTCATGCCTTGTCCTTGCTTTATGCTTACCAATCTTCTGTACCACGTGCGGTTCTGCTGGAGTGTTTCCGGCGCATCTATTTATAAGTTCCTGTAACCCCTTTACAACTTTTCTATCATGCAGCAGCTTCATGCAGGTCTCTAGAAAGGTCGTAAGCATAAAAGGGTCCATTTCCTGAACAGGCTTATCCCAACTCCCTGAGTTAGAGGCCTCAACAAAGCTCTTTTTTGCTTCCATGAACGTTTCGCGTGCGCGCTCCAAATCAAATTCAGCCTCCTTCGCCGGAACTTTGCGAACCCATGTGTTGTCTTCGGGTTGTTTCCCCTTATCGTCGCTTGTTGCAATTCCACATTGAAGCACTATATTCACATTCGGATCCTCTTCGTGAGGCTCAACCCTCATCATTTGCAGGTTCTAAGTTGACTACGGTGGTAACACCCCTTTTTCGTGTATCCTCGCTATCAGTGTACGACAGTCCTCCATCTCATGATCAAACTGAGTACAATATTTGCACAGTGGACGTGTTGGGTTAGTGCATTCACAAGCATAGTGTCATGGTCCTCCACAATTGTAACAGATCTGCTCTCCCCGTCCTCTGCCAGGTCCTCCTCCACCTTGGCCTTGTCCACGCCCTGAAAGCCTATTCACGCCATCCCAACACTTTGGTTAGGGGGCCACGTTTCTGCCTGAACTCTATAGGCAGGTGTTCTGTCCATCATCAATTCATAACTTTGGCAGTTGTGCTCATCATGCCCTACCAACCTGCAAAAGTTGCAGAACAGTTGTTGCAGTGTTTGTACAAACTTCTGCAACAAATGACAGTTATCAGTCGTATGTTTCCCTGCTACTTGACATATAGCGCACCACAACGCAGGCCCCGCGCTCGGTCCTACTTGGGCTTCCAGCCTCAAAGGCATCGGTCCTCCTCCTACAATATAGTTCACAAAGACCGGGCAGTGGTCTTTGTCATGGCCCTGACCTTTAAATTTCAGACACCACATCTCTTCACGCATCTTCGGTCAAACTGTTCTGTCCTGCTTCAAACTTTTCATTTCGAGGCAAAGATTTTGCAACTGTGCATGGATCTGCTGAACCCCCAAATTTGGATCTTGCATCGGTGTTTCATGCAGTCTTATTGCAATCTCCAAGGCCTCTGCGTGATTTGTAATCTTCTATTGAGACAGTGCAACCCTTAGGTGAGGCAAGACCGAAGCCACGAACCATTCGCGATGTTGCCCATCCGTTAAATTCATGTTAGCTTCGTGGATTGTACACTTTAACCTATGATCCAACTCCCAAGGTGTATCACTTGGTTTCATCGCGATTTCCTTGAACCCCACAATCGGTTGCGCCTCGGATTTAGGCCTACTGAACTCTTTATTTAGTGCGGTCTGGATCTCTGCCAACCCAGCATTTGGGTTATCATTAGATTACTTGATGTACCAAGCTAGCGCACAATCCTGTGATTGTGTGATCCTGTGATCGTGTGATTATGTGATTCAGTGATCGTGTGATCTTGTGATCGTCTATGATGCCTTGAGCTTCCCATACAGCTTTTACGACAAACCAGAACTGGTCTAGGTCCTCATTTCCCAAGCCCTTAAATAAAGGCAGCTTCATTGAATTCACCATGTTGAACTGTGGTGGAGGTGGTGGTGGTGTGGGTGAAGTCGCAGGGGGCGATGGTGGTGAAGGTGGAGGTGGTAGTCGCAGGAACCCTCATTTTATCAACTAAACTGCACTTTGCGGAGAATCTTGTGCTACTCCCTCTTCGTCACTCAAAGGAGGTGAAATCAATGGGCTATATTCGGTACCCTTTCTTTCTTTGTTCCTGTAAGTCTTTCCACTTCGCGTAGCTCTGAACATCAAGGTAGCTGCATAACTCGTTTTCGCACAATAACATCTTAATCCAAATATTTAAAGACTTCAAGTACTTACCTCGCGGACCTTTGAAAAAGTGTCGCTCCGCCTTGCTGTAACTGACTGAGGTATCGACCACCAATTCTGTCACAAACCCCCTATGATACGATCAAGCCAATGATCGATAGGGAGATATTATCCTTAGAGGCTTCCAGTCTCTGTACTAACTCTGGGGTCCAGACAATAGGACCGTCAAGCCTCCACCTTCTTGGTTATCCACTAGCTTTGCGATCCACTCGTATAACTCAATTGGAAACGAACATAAAAAGATCTCGTGGATTTTTATATATAGGTACCTATCTAACCATTATTCCTTTGTCATCTATGGATTTATGTTCTCTTGAGCCGTGAATTTGTGGATCTTCCTATCCAACCAGTCTTTGACCTCTTTCTTAGTTGGATTCCAATGATACGACATCACACATGTCTCCTGCAGATTCTAGTCCCGGCAACGGAACCATTTGTTGGCTTTGTGGGGCCTGACCCAGGTTCAACGTTAATTAGCCAAACAAATCCATACACTACTGGCCCTTTCGGCATTACCCGCGGAGCGCGGATCAAAGTCTCACCCAAAGCATTATGGGGGGATGTTGGAACCAAGTTTCCGCACCCCGAGATGGTCGTGATGTCAGTTTGTACCCTCTGCCTCTACTTTCACACAGGTCATTAAGCCTTAGGGATCTATCAGTCTACCCTGTATTCCGCCCTTCACTACCTCTGCGAAGGTGTTGATTGACCTTCGCACAACCCTAACCCGTCGTCTAGGTACTTTGCGCAGTGATGACAATGTATTGTATAGGATGCCAAGTTATCTCAAGTGTTTTACTTATCTTATTAATCAATCACAGTTAGCGCCGCGTAAACTAGTATCCTTACTTGAGTTGAATTAACCGGTACAGTCACATATATTTGCGCATCAAATAAACATTGTAAATTAAACCCAAAACGCAATATAAACAGGAACTAAATACACAATAATTGCATAACACTTCTCTTTATTTATACCTTCCAGTTTAATATAAACTCTATCCGCCGTGTGCACACAGCTACAAGGGTCCGCGCACTCAGCTGCGAACTTTCACCTTAGGCCTCTGCACACTCAGCTACAAAACCTCTACCTACACTAAGACCCGAAAACACTTAGACTTTTCCACTTACTTCCTTAACTCCTCTCTTCACTCCTCCCTACTTAGAGCTTACTTACTTAGCTCCTTTTTATACATTCCATGCTCTGCGGACCATGGGTAGATCTTTACAACCAACTTGACACTTTACAAAATAAGGGCGGACAACCCTTTATGACTCTTGACACCTTCATGCTCTGCTACCACAAAATGCAGAGACTTTACAACTTTATTACAAAATTATCCCAAAACATGGACTTTTAGCCCCAAAACTGCTCTTGGGGGAACCCGTTCCCAACAAATGATGAACACAAATAAAATGCATATATAACAATGACATTAGTTGTTTATAATTATTATTAATAAAAGTGAATGAAATGAGTATAAACTACTAAATTAGTCCTTTATATAATGAATATTAAATTGCCAAAAAAAAGATAAGTGACTATTGTAAATGATAAATTTGTGATTACAAATGATGACTAAATTTTACATATATACGACTATTAATAGCTAATTTATAGTATCTTATAACACGGCTGAAATTTAGTCATATTTCTTTAGTCATTAATTGGTTTCAAACTGTTGTAGCTTTTTCTAGCACTAGGAGCACAAGTGCTTCAGGAGATAGAAAATCTTCCTAGGGACAACCTCCGGGTTTATTGTAGACCAATGCCTAGGAAATCTTAAGAGAGTGCTTGACAGATTTCAGAGTAGAGGCTTGTAGCACATTAGTTATGTCAAAAAAATACAAATGAATTTGGTCCAGAACCATTCATAAAGATACCAAATGGAATGCATTTGATATACAAGAGTACTTAGGAAATAATCTTTGATTTAAGGTGGCCAAATAAGACCCAGAATTTACAGCGATTTAGTTGTTGAAACATATGTAAATGGACAGAGATAACAGAGGAGGAATCTATCATATAGGGCTTAAGACATAAGAATCATATATATCGAGACTCAGAGAGAAACAGGAAAGAGGAGACGCTATGAACTACTGATATGCATGGAGCGCTTTTTAAATACTTTATTTCCACCTTGAAACAGGCATTATCGACCAACGTTTCTGATTTAAATGACTTTGTATCTAAAGGGAAACATAGCTAGTTGATATTATGACATGAAATCTGTGCAGAATTAAAAACATATATTAAAAACAAAGAGAGAAGAACATACTGCAATCCAAATCAGTTGGAATCACCATAAACTTTTTATTAATATCTTCAAGAAAACCAAAATACAACAATCTTCAATAAGGCCTTTATGAAAATAGGAAAAGACCTGTAGAAGAGCCATCTTTCCCAAAATTTTAAACCTCATCTAAGTATTTCTTCCTCCCTTTTATAAGGAGAGGGAGAGCTTGAAAATCCATTACAAAAATATCTTAGCCTGAGCATCCACTTGTCTGAACAACTAGCTATCTCGGTCTGCAGGCTCTAACGCCTTCAATTATTACAACATAATGATATTGTTGGTTACAAATAAACAGAATGAAAGACTTGCAAACAAACTAATTAACGATCATGAAAAATAAAAGTTGGTTCATGAAAATATCTCCTTGTTGGTTCCTCGGATGGCCTCTCATCTAGCCACATTATGTTCCATCATGTCTTACCTACTCTAGTTTGGTTCCCTATCGCTTTCAGTCTTAATAGTTTTAATTTTCCACTTGGAGGGACCAAGATTAATCATCATGATTGTTTCTTTGTGGCTCGTGGATCATAACAACCAACTCATTCATCCCTTCGGGTTCCCTTTATAAAACTATCGGAGCCCTATATGCCTTTTAAAACATCCATGGTGCAATATTGGGGATTTTCCCACACTGGTACTTTACACTGAAAACCCCTTTGTGCTTTGAACCCTTCCTCTTTTTCATCATATGACTGGGGGTTATAACTGGGCATTTAGTCCTAAGGAGCTAAAGCATGTGGATGCATGTCCAGGAGACCCTTGCCTTTGTTAAATGAAATCTCGTTCATCAGCGAAATCATCGACCTTTACTCTGGACCACCTCTGAGACATTGCACACACCGATTGTCAATTAGGCCCACTTGAAATATCGCAATCGACACTTTTTGACCCATGCCATTGGTATGACCTCCACAAACTTAGTCCTCGATCACCTCTTCTACTTAGCCCTTGATTCCTTGCTCTTCTTGTGACCACATGCCAGCTCCCATATCGGAGCCCCCCAATCGGATTTTCTCTATCGGTGAATTCCTTTTGATGCACAATACGCTGCTATTGTCGATTGTCGACGTCATCACTGCCACGTGTCACTTCCTAAGTGGTGACATGTGTGTAGAGCCTCTAATTTGCACCTAATTGTCCATCATTACCTACAACTTTTCCTCACTGATTCCTCTCTTTTGCCCTATTTTCCTCATAAACCTACCCAGATCATTACATTTGATGTCTCTAAGCATGATTGGTTAACTTTGCTAATGTTTGACTATTTGTCTAGATTTTGACATATGCACAGAGATTCCGCAGCTGTCTGGCAATTCCGCAGCCATTCAGCAATTCCGCAGCTATCTAGTCATTCCGCAGCCTTTTCATTGATCTCTATGTTCCACGTGTCATTTTGCAAAACAAATCACATGGGCAGGTAGGAATGAAGGTGTTAAAGGTTCCTATGCTATTGGTTCAGTCAGCAATGCCACGCACACCTCCGGTCAACGTGGATCAAACTTCGGTCAACAAAGCCAGCTCAAACGGTGCTGCGTGAGCTGAAAGGTCACGTCAGTCCAGATGGCGATTCCTCCAGGCTACGCAGGTTATGGGAGACAGGATCCAACCTTGGATTCAACCTCCATGACGACCGTACCCTCCAGAAAAGCACACGAACCTGTTTACGTGTTGCTGAACCATTTAATTAGCATGACTGTTAGTTAATTTTCCGTTTCATGTTTTACGCAGTAGGCAGTTGCTTCATACGCCTATAAATCCAGCGTCTGCGTACGCTTAAGGATTAGTCTTTTAGTTATTTTGTTTATGTAATTGCCGCAATTTTAGCGTATCCAGAAACTCTGTTTTGAAGCTGCTGTTTCAGCACTTTTACTGTAATTTCTGCATATGAGTTAATAGAAGACTTTGTTGTTTTGACTTCAAGTAGCTGATCTTTCCTTGGGTTTTGTGGATGGAGGGCCCCCATTCATAATAGCCTTTGTACAATAACTTTATCTTCATGTTCTTGCCATTTCCTTCTTTCGAATTCAGCAATTTTCCTCTTCTTTAAAACATGTACAGTTTTGATTTATTTTCGCTGTCATTTCATTTCCAGCATTTACTTTGACTGATCAGGATTGTTTTCTGCAGGTGTTAGCCCGGGATTGTGTGTCTTTGTGTATTTGCTTTATCTCTGATGGTATTTTCAGTTGTCATATTCATAGTTGCTGCCTTTACTCTGTTTTTCTAGCTTAATTTCTAGTTTAGTTTCTCAAGCTGTATGCTAACATATGGATGGTCTCCTTATCATAAATTGTTCATCTTTAAGAGATCAGAATACTAATAGATTACAGCTTGCTTTGAGTAGCTTTTGACTTATATCACTAACTCTTTCTTCACTTGTTACACATAACAATGTATGTTGGAAGCAGAATGCTGGAGAAAGGCACAGTGGTGTTATAATTTGTCATTTAGAGCTTTATCACTTTTTAGACTTATCTCTAACTACTTCTTAATTGTGTTTTACATAGTACTATATGTTGGAAGCAGAGTGTTAGGAAGAGATGAACATTATCATTGGTCTTTAAAGTGGTTTTTCTTACCTTTTGATTTGCAGCAGCATGAGTAGTGACTATTTAGAAAGTGGTTCTTTGCTTTCAGTTCATTTCAAGTTTATTTCTTTCAAGCTCTTTCTTTGCAAGTTTAGAAGGTAGTTAGAAACCACCAGTAACACACACTCACTCATTTAGAAATCACTTTACACACACTATCACTCATCTATTTATAAAATCATCACTCCATCTTAGGAAGTTAAATTGATCACAAACAACACCCCCAAACGACAAAAAGATCTAAGAGCTTGCTTAAGTACATATAGTACACCTTCACTTCATCAGCTTACGAGCCCCTGGTTGACAATTTATGATAGCAATTTAGACAACACTAAATTGACTAAACATTTTGGCGCCGTTGCCGGGGAAGTGAAATTAAGTAGCCATATTCTTAGAAAAAAAAACATAAAATTTCAAGGAAAGAAGTTGATAACCTATCAAAGTATGCTCTCCTCTTGCACTTCAAAGTGATCTGGAGGATCAGAAAAGAGAAAGTTATTGATTTAGTAGTTTCTTGAGTATGCTCTCTTCTTGCACCTAGAGTGACCTGGAAGATCAGAAAATGAACTATTAACTTGACTTGAAGAAAAATAATAAAAAAAATGACATGCATAGAGCTAGAGATTCTAGGGGAAGGTTTTTAGCTAGAGCTCGAAGTTCAATTTTTACAAGCCCATCTGCCTCAAGAGATAGACAAGAGACACCTCCCTCATCTCCAACCGACACTCCTAGCCCTAGAATTCCTGAAATTCAAGAGCCAAGAACTGACTCTCCCACACCTTCTATTGAATTTGAGCCAGGAAGAGACCCTTCTCTTTCTCCTACAGAAAGACCAATTGTAATTGAGGAAGTAGAATCATCTGAAGAAGAAGGAGAAATCTCTTCTCATTCACCCTTTGTAGAAGAACCAGAAGATCTTGAAATCCCTAGGGGAACCATCATGGCAGAGGAAGAAGGAGGTGGTAGAGGTAGAGGAGGAGAAGGAGGAAACAATAACAATAATGGAGGAGGTAGAGGTCCCCTTGGAGGAGGAAATAGAGATGGGGATAACTCATTTGGGTTTCCCATTGTTAATGAGGATTCCCGAGCTACTATGAAAAACATATCGCCATCTGTCCTCCCAAATTTCCATGGGTTAAGAACTGAGGACCCTGAAACATTTTTATTTGAGTTTGAAGTTGTGTGTCGAACTTATGACTATCTGGATGACTCTCAGAAACTCAAATTGTTCCCTTCAACACTGAAAGATCAAGCTTTGAAATGGTTCATGGGGTTACTCACTCAATCCATTAGGTCTTGGGATGAGATGAAACAAACATTTTTGGATAGGTATTTGGACTATTGTATGCCTACTAATCACAAGGACGAGGTATTTAAAATGATACAAAGATAAGATGAGAGTTTAGAAGATTTACTTGAAAGATTTCAATATAACTTGAAAAGAGCAAAAATGAGTAACTTGGATGAAGAGACCTTAAAAGCCCTCTTATTAAAAGCCATTAGGGATGAATGGATAGATATCTTGAACATGATGGGGAAAGGGGATATCTCTCAACTTTCACTTAATGATATAACAAAACTATGTATCCATCTCTCAAGGGGCAAATCAAAAACTCAAAAAGGGCCTAGAGATCCTTCTCTCCTTAGAGCAAATAAATCTGCAACAGGATCAGTAAGTAGGGCTGAAATCGGCAATATGCTTAATGAATTCAAAACTGACATCTTAGGGAGTCTTAGTGAACAATTAGATACCCTTAAGATTCACAATAAACAAAAAGTAGAAGCTGAGGCTTTAGCCATTTTTTGCCCGAAATGTAGAAAGAAACATGCTTTAAGGGAATGTCCCTTGGATGCACACGTTGTAGAAACATGCGTAATTTGCTCAGAAACTCATGAGACCAAGGATTGTCCTTCAATTCCTGGCCTCAAAGCAGTCTTTCAAGAGGATCCAAACACACTTGAATCTCTTTGTTTTGTTGCAAGGAGACCTTGGCAAGGGCAACAGAATCAAGGGTTTAACAACTCTATGAATTTTCAAACCCAAACAAATTGGAATCCTTGGCAACAACCTTGGCCTCAACCTCAAAATGCTTTTCAAGCATGGATGCAAAGCATGCAAAATCCTTATGGGAGATTTGCTCAATTCTATCAATATCCTACATCTTTTCAGAATCAGCAAGCTCCACAACTTCCAAATGAAGGTCAACAACTATCATTGCCATACCCTCAACAACAACAACCTCCTCCACAAAATCAAAATTCTCAACTCTTGCTTCAATCCCAGCAGAAGTCAAATCAACTTCCCTCTCAGCCATTACCAAATCCAAATAATAGGAATCCTCAAAATGCTTACATGATGGAAGGTCAACCATTCCCTACCTATATGGTTGTTCCTCTTAATGAAGTACAACTCAGATCAGGTAGAATCCTAGATCAACCTTCTACAAGTGTTCAACAACCAAGCATTTCTGAGGAAGAATCTCTCAAAGTCAATAAGGGTTCTGAAGTATCACTTCAAAACCAAAATATCCAAAAAGAAAAAGAAAAAGAATCAACCTCTACAACTCCCATAGTTGAGCAACCTACATCTTTAGCTACACCTCCTTTTCCTGAAAGATTACAAATTGACAAAGGAGTGGAAAAGCAAATTTGGTTGCCTGACTATAGTTTTCTAGATGAATTGAAGAATGTTTGTATCAAGATCCCCTTGTTACAAGCCATTAAGGAAATTCCCATTCTAGCAAAGACCATAAAGGAGTTGAGTTTGAAGAAAACAGTAAAAAGAACCAGAGATACCAAAAGGATACATCTAGTTGGAAAAATTGCAGACATTATGATGGGTAAGATTACCATGCAAAAGTATGTGGATCCCGGTAGCCCTATTGCCAAAACTCATATTAATGGGGTTGAAATCCCAAATACTTTGATTGACTTAGGAGCCGCTATCAACATCATGAGTAGACAGACCATGGATCAGTTAAAGCTTCCTAACCTTCTCTTTACACCTACTTTACTGCAACTTGCAGATAGATCAATCATTAAACCTGATGGTGTATTGGAAGACATTCCAGTCTCCCTAGACTCTTGGGAATATCCAGTTGATTTTATGATTTTAACTCCCAAGAACAATCTAGGAGGACATCCTCTTATCTTAGGAAGACCTTAGCTGGCAACAGCTGATGCTTTTATCAGTTGTAGGTCTGGAGACATGTATATATCAGATGGTAATTCCACCAAGAAATTCAACTTGTATCCTCCAGCAAAGGCAATAACAGAATTAGGAGAAGATGAGTGGGTCGATGATGAGGATACTATTCAACCTGTTCTAACCATCTCTGAAATCAGTGAAGATAGTCAAATTCTAAATACATTGGAAAATTTTGAAATACCTTTAGAATATGACTCTACATAGTTTCAGTTAGATGCAGACATTGAATATCTCTCCTCTAGACAGATGTCTCTCTTCTCAATGGAAGAGTTTGGTAGTTCTACAGTAGAAATCCTTCCAGGAAAAACATTGAACATTAACAGAAACTTGGAAAGACCTCAACAACAAGAATTAACCAAACTTTTGCAAAAACATTCCATTGCATTTGCATGGGAATACACTGACATGAAAGGAATCGATCCTAAGACTTGTATTCATCACATCTATATTGAAGAAAACAGTAGACCTATTAGGCAACCACAAAGAAGGATGAATCCAAACCTTAGGGAAATCGTGAAAGAAGAACTCCAGAAATTACTCAAGGTAAACTTCATTTACCCCATTTCAGATAGCCAATGGGTTTCTCCCTTGGTTATAGTACCCAAAAAGAATGGTAAATGGAGAGTTTGCATTGATTACCGAGAATTGAACAAGGCAACCTTAAAGGATCATTTCCCTCTACCTTTTATTGATCAGGTACTAGACACTTTAGCAGGTAAAAAGTATTTCTCATTCTTGGATGGTTTTAGTGGGTATAATCAAATTCAGGTAGCACCTGAAGATCAAGACAAAACCACATTTACTTGTCCTTGGGGAACTTTTGCCTACCGAGTACTCCCTTTTGGATTATGCAATGCACCTGCTACTTTTCAAAGGGCTGTATTAGGTATCTTTTCAGATTTAATTCATGATTGTGTAGAGGTTTACATGGATGATTTCACAGTTTATGGTAATACATTTGAAGAAGCTTTGGAAAATTTGGAAAAAGTACTGATAAGATGTAAGGAAACAAATCTTTCTTTAAGTCATGAAAAGTGTTTTATGATGTTTACTGAAGGGATTGTTTTAGGACATCATATTTCAGGAGATGGGATTACGGTTGATAGATCCAAAGTTGAAGTCATCTCTAAGTTACCTGTTCCAAATTGCCAGAAAGATGTTAGAAGTTTTCTTGGGTTTACTGGATATTACAGAAGGTTTATTGAAAACTTCACTAAGATAACATCTCCTCTTTTCAAATTGCTTACCAAAGACTGTGAGTTCAAATGGGATCCTGAATGTCAGTCTGCCTTTGAAACTTTAAAGACTAGAATATCTGAAGCACCCATCTTAAGGGGGCCAAATTGGAAACTCCCTTTCCACATTTCTACTGATGCTTCAGATACAGCTCTAGGAGCTGTTTTGGGACAAAAGGATTTGATCCCTTATGCCATTTATTACACCAGTAAAAATTTGACTCCCACTGAGTTAAATTATACTGTTACAGAAAAAGAGTTCTTAGCTGTGGTACATGCGATCAATAAATTTAGACACTACATAACCGGCTATGAAACCTTTGTCCATACTGATCACTCTGCCATAAGATATTTAATGAACAAACCTGTTACTAATGGCAGAGTTACAAGATGGCTTTTACTTTTACAAGAATTCAACATTACTGTGTTAAATAGACCTGGAAAACAAAACACAGTAGCTGATTTCTTGTCTAGAATCCAAAACACTAATGAAGATTCTCCAGTGGAAGATAAGTTTCCAGATGAATACTTGTTTGCAGTAACTACCAAGACTCCTTGGTATGCAGATATGGCTAATTATCTAGTTACAGGGAAGCTACCTCTACACTTATTTCCTAATGAAAAAAGGAAAATCATTCAGGAGAGTTCACATTATTCTTGGATTTCTAATGAATTGTTCAAAACAGGGCCAGATTGTATAATCAGAAGGTGTGTTCGGGAAGATGAAATGCCTGACATCCTTAAGGCATGTCATGATGAACCATGCGGCGGGCACTTTGCTGACAAGAGGACAGCCTATAAAATCCTTTCTCTAGGATATTATTGGCCTTCTCTCTTTAAAGATGCAAAGCAGTATGTTAGAAGGTGTGACAGCTGCCAAAGAGTTGGGAGACCAACTCCTTCAAATGAAATGCCACTACAGCCACAGGTATGCATCGAACCCTTTGAGAAATGGGCTCTAGATTTCGTTGGACCTATTAATCCACCATCAAAGCAAAAGAAGTATATATTGGTTTGTACTGACTATGTTACTAAGTGGGTAGAAGCAAAAGCTTTGCCTTCTGCCACTCAAAATTCAGTTGTTCAATTTCTTTTTGAGGATATTTTCACTCGTTTTGGTGTCCCAAGGGAAATTGTGACAGATCAGGGAAACCAATTTACATCTAAATTGATGGAGAAGCTGATGGAGGAATATAAGATCAAGCACAGAACATCTACTCCATACCATCCGCAATCAAATGGCCAAGTGGAATCTACCAATAAAGTTCTTGAAGGCATTATCACCAAGACTGTTCATCTTCATAGAAGAGATTGGGCGGAAAGGCTTCCTGAAGCCTTATGGGCCTATAGAACTACATGGAGGAACACAACAGGACATTCTCCCTATGAGCTTGTTTATGGGAAGGAAGTCCTGCTCCCCATTGAGTTCCAAATCAAGACCTTCAAGATGGCAGTCCAATTGGGGATGAGCCTCTCGGAAGCCCAAAACACAGAATGGACCAGCTAAATGAGCTAGATGAAATAAGACAAGATGCAATTCTAAGGACCGATCTAGTTCAGCACCAAAGAACTAAATGACATGATCGACACATCAAAGAAAGAAAGTTTCAGAAAGGAGATTGGGCTCTATTGTTTGATTCAAAATTTAAAGACTTCAAAGGAAAATTTCAAACTCGTTGGCTTGGGCCATATGAGGTTGATGAAGTCTTTAGTAATGGAGCAGTTCGAGTGAAAACTATTGATGAATTTCATACTCCTCTTATTGTGAATGGCCATCGCTTGAAGATCTACCAGAAGCCACTCTCAAAAGAGGAATTTGTCAAGTTGTTTAAAGAAGATTCTGCAATCAGGTTGGTGGAGAAGGATTCTTCTCCTCCATCAACCTAATCTTTGGTTTTTGAAAAAAAAAAAAAAAAAAAGTATAGGCCTGAAAACCAGTCTCTGATTGGCAGTCCTATGCAGAAAATTTGAGGTGAAAATCAGGGTCACCTGACACCTCACATTTTCCAAAAAAAAAAATCCCTCTTTTCCTTGTTCCATCTCATTTCATTATTTCATCCATCTCATTCACCATCTCATTCATCCAATCATTCTCACTCCACCTCATTTTTTTCATCCATCCATCCATTACATTCCATCTCACCAATAAAGTCATTGACAGATTTATCTCACACAGCTAAAGTTGTTTTGTGCAGACAGAAGGGTATCACTGCAGTTTCCGCAGCTGAGGAGCAATTCCGCAGCCAACATCCCAATTCCGCAGCCGATACACTTTCTGCACATGTATAAAAACACAGTCTGTTTAAGAAGGAATCTGCAGTCCAAAAGTCATCAGCAAAAATTAAAAAAGGTCATGTAACAGCAATAAACAATGAAAGGTTAGCACAGATGAGCAAAAGGAATCAAAGCGCGGATACATGAGGTATGAGCTAAATTCTAAACTTACGGTTATAACTTTTTGCATGGTTTACGGATTGTGTTTTCAGCCATTTAATGTAATGATTACCAGTTCTTTCCATTACCCGACCGAAAATCCACGTATCCTTCAACCTTGACAGTCCCTATTCATCATGATTTTTAAACTCAAGCACGGCTGCTCTTCCATTTAAATCCCTGTACCTGAGTGACGTAGACAATTGTACTACGGCTCTCTGGGTTATGATTCCATAGCCAAATGTACACTCATGACCGATGTCTAAGGGACTTAACCGTTTCTTCCCATTATTCATAACCCTCCTACGCATCATCTCATTCACGCTGTTGATTCACTTCCGCATTTCCCTTGTTTTCCACTGCTCTGTCGTATCCACTACTCTGCCACCGTAACCATACTCTATTTTCTCCTCTGCTAAACTTCGACCACTGTTGAGCGTGTATTACGGCTGTTGTGTTGAAGCCGTAAATCTATTGTGTTGAAGCCACTGTTGAAGTCGTATAACCCTTTCTCCAAAGTATTAAAACAAAGCCGTAAGACAAGCAGAGAGCTGATGGGTAAACTTTTGAGGGCAGAGCCAGAGGGCTCTAAATTTCTGGAAGGATATCCCCAAGTCAAAGATGCTTTACAGAAAGCAAATTGGCTCCAGTGCATCCAAAAATTCAAGGGTTATCATAGAGAGGTCACGAAGGCTTTTGCACGTTCTTTCAGAGACAAAGACAACCAAGTGGAGATAGGAGATCTGAAATTTACAGTCACCGAAAGCAGTTTGGCACAGGCCACTTCACTACCACAAACTGGGGAGAGATGGTTCAAAAACCGATCAGTACAAGACCAGCAGTGGAAGCAAATTCTGAAAAATCCAGGTATGGACACTAGCATTTTTACAAAGGGAATCCCTGTTAGTCTTGTCAAAGAAGAATGGACAACTTTGCTTCTGTTAATACAAAAATTCTTTACATGTGAAGGAAGATTTGGAGTTTTGTATGTCTATCATGCCAAAGTTATGATGCATTTCTTAGGAGAGCATGACATTAACATTCCATACTTTTTACTCTCAAGCCTTAGAAAAATGTGCTCAATAGTCCAAAGAAACCCAAGAAACATTGAGCCACATTTGTACTATCATGGGCTTGTCAAGATACTGGTTGAAGAACAATTGAAAGCAAAAAGAGACACATGGGAAAGATTTCTTGTAAGGAATCATTTCCAAGAGATAGGGGAAGCCTCTGGTAGTTCACCTCAAGTGCCTAAAAAGAGTAGAAGAAAAAGAACAGAGGAAATAACCCCAGAAACTGTTGTCCAAGACCTTGTTGAAGAAGAAATTGCTGCACATCATTCTGAAGAAGAAAATGACCCTGAGCCTGCTGTAGACATTGACCAAACAGCCCAAGAAATCATTACAGAAACCCTGCAAGAAATTGTCCAAGAGGCTGCTCAAAAGAAAAAGGAGAGTAGGAAGAGACAAAAGAAAGATAAAGGAAAAGCCATAGCCCAAGAAACCTACCTTACTCCTGAAAATTCCAGTGAAGAGGACACTCAGCCATTAGCACATAGATTGGCCCAACTTCATGAGGCTGCCCTTTCCAAGAAGATGCAAAAACAAAAGCAAAAGCAACAAAAAGAAAAACAGAGCATCACCACCGTGAGGAGGAGCAGCAGGCTACAAAGCAAAGTGGGGACCACAAAGGATAAAAAGTCACTCATTATTGACTTGAGCACACCTGAAAAGGTTGTTACAAGACTTGGCTTTGAGAAAAGTCCTCCACATATTGAGCATGATGAGACTAATCCTCCACGTGAGGAAAGTCCTTTTGAGCATGAACCTGAATTTGAGCATGAGCCTAGTCCAAAGAGGTCACCAGAGATTGACCCAGATCAGCAGAAGGTTTATAATTACCTGGAGACATTAGAACAAGCTGCTGCTGGTCCAAGCACTGTTCTACCTCTTGAGCAGCAAATTCACTCACTCAAATAGGAAAATTTTGAGCTTGAAATTTTAAATCGCCACATCATACAAGAGAATGAAAAATTGAAGGAGCAAGCTAAGGTGGACAAGATGGTCCACGATAATACCATGCTTCATCTGGGCCTTTGGCAAAGGGAAAACAGAAAGCTAAAGAAGAAATGCAGGAAGCTAAGCAGAGCTTTGGTCAATATAAAATTCAGATGCTTGGTGAGGAAACCAAGAGTCAACGTGGCTACACAGAGGAAGAGGAGAAGACTAGATGTCTTAGCAGAGGCATCTCAGCAGGTGGATTAAACAATGTTTTCATTGCACGAGGACATGCAACACCCTCGGAGTGGGGGTATGTAGAGCCTCTAATTTGCACCTAATTATCCATCATTACCTACAGCTTTTCCTCACTGATTCCTCTCTTTTGCCCTATTTTCCTCATAAACCTACCCAGATCATTACATTTGATGTCTCTAAGCATGATTGGTTAACTTTGCTAATGTTTGACTGTTTGTCTAGATTTTGACATATGCACAGAGATTCCGCAACTGTCTGGCAATTCCGCAGCCATTCAGCAATTCCGCAGCTATCTAGTCATTCCGCAGCCTTTTCATTGATCTCTATGTTCCACGTGTCATTTTGCAAAACGAATCACATGGGCACGTAGGAATGAAGGTGTTAAAGGTTCCTATGCTATTGGTTCAGTCAGCAATGCCACGCACACCTCCGGTCAACGTGGATCAAACTTCGGTCAACAAAGCCAGCTCAAACGGTGCTGTGTGAGCTGAAAGGTCACGTCACTCCAGATGGCGATTCCTCCAGGCTACGCAGGTTATGGGAGACAGGATCCAACCTTGGATTCAACCTCCATGACGACCGTACCCTCCAGAAAAGCACACGGACCTGTTTACGTGTTGCTGAACCATTTAATTAGCATGACTGTTAGTTAATTTTCCGTTTCATGTTTTACGCAGTAGGCAGTTGCTTCATACGCCTATAAATCCAGCGTCTGCGTACGCTTAAGGATTAGTCTTTTAGTTATTTTGTTTATGTAATTGCTGCAATTTTAGCGTATCCAGAAACTCTGTTTTGAAGCTGTTGTTTCAGCACTTTTACTGTAATTTCTGCATATGAGTTAATAGAAGACTGTGCTGTTTTGACTTCAAGTAGCTGATCTTTCCTTGGGTTTTGTGGATGGAGGGCCCCCATTCATAACAACCTTTGTACAGTAACTTTATCTTAATGTTCTTGCCATTTCCTTCTTTCGAATTCAACAATTTTCCTCTTCTTTAAAACATGTACAGTTTTGATTTATTTTCGCTGTCATTTCATTTCCAGCATTTACTTTGACTAATCAGGATTGTTTTCTGCAAGTGTTAGCCCGGGATTGTGTGTCTTTGTGTATTTGCTTTATCTCTGATGGTATTTTCAGTTGTCATATTCATAGTTGTTGCCTTTACTCTGTTTTTCTAGCTTAATTTCTAGTTTAGTTTCTCAAACTGTATGCTAACATATGGATGGTCTCCTTATCATAAATTGTTCATCTTTAAGAGATCAGAATACTAATAGATTACAGCTTGCTTTGAGTAGCTTTTGACTTATATCACTAACTCTTTCTTCACTTGTTACACATAACAATGTATGTTGGAAGCAGAATGCTGGAGAAAGGCACAGTGGTGTTATAATTTGTCATTTAGAGCTTTATCACTTTTTAGACTTATCTCTAACTACTTCTTAATCGTGTTTTACATAGTACTATATGTTGGAAGCAGAGTGTTAGGAAGAGATGAACATTATCATTGGTCTTTAAAGTGGTTTTTCTTACCTTTTGATTTGCAGCAACATGAGTAGTGACTAGTGCCATTAGAAAGTGGTTCTTTGCTTTCAGTTCATTTCAAGTTTATTTCTTTCAAGCTCTTTCTTTGCAAGTTTAGAAGGTAGTTAGAAACCACCAGTAACACACTCACTCATTTAGAAATCACTTTACACACACTATCACTCATCTGTTTATAAAATCATCACTCCATCTTAAGAAGTTAAATTGATCACAAACAACACCCCCAAACGACAAAAAGATCTAAGAGGTTGCTTAAGTACATATAGTACACCTTCACTTCATCAGCTTACGAGCCCCTGGTTGACAATTTATGATAGCAATTTAGACAACACTAAATTGACTAAACAATGTGTCACCCAGATATGCTCCCATATGACCCTGAAAATGTTATATCAGCATGCCACATGTCCTCTGTACCGCCATGTGTCACCTACCAGAGCAAACCTTATGCGGCCACGTGTCCAATTTGAGGAGAGAGGAAGGGCCCATCCACCCTTGGTTTTGCATTGAATTCCTTTGTCACATTTTTTGACGAATCTCCCAGCATTTTACCCTATCGGCCCATTTCCCCCCAATTTCTTTGTAATGGTCAATTCACGTACTATTGGAACCTCCGGTTGCGTGATTTTCCCTTAATGCATTTTCTCCATTGTTTCCGGTTTTCAAGGGAAACTTCGATCTATTATTACTTTTGACTCTGGGGTCCATTTGAGCAGTTCCATATACTATTGGAAAGCTAGTCCTGAGCATCATCCATTGGAGGGGGACCAATTTGCCTTTGAGTGATTTTGTGTCTTGGAAGATGGTTGCAAACCTCTTTTCTCTTTTGCATCCTTTAGACAACAAAAAACAAATAATGCAAAGGGTGACTACATTGGCTCCACCTGCGGACAATGCCTTGCTTGCAAGGTGTTGAGAACTTGTAGACTAGAAGCCTTCTATCTAATGGGCATGGAGTCATTTTATTCATGCATATAAAAATAAAAACATAAATACAAAGAACTCAAAGTATTAGTGATATTTTACAATAGCTCACCGATATGTACAATGGGTGAGAATTGAACCTCTTAATGCTAGAAATAAAGCTTGAGGAATTGCCCATTTACGGGCAGCTCAAGCATGTCACCCTCCAAATTCTCCAGCATAAAAGTATTGTTTTCTTTAGCCTCATTAATCTTGAAGGGTCCAAACCATAAGGGATCAAATTTACCATGTTTCCCTTTTTCTTCTCTCCTCACATCCCACCTTAGGACTAGATCTCCTGGTTGAAGAGGCTTGTCCCTAGCTTTCTTATCAAACAAGGACTTCATTTTTTGCTGGTAGTTGTCCAACCGGTGATTTACCTGTTCTCTGGTCTCCTGGAGCTCCACCAATTGATGTATCCTTCTAGTTAGGGAGTTGGGTTCTTCTTCTGCATCTTGTAGCATCTTAGCCACTGGCATAGCAAGCTGAATAGGGAATACAATCCTTTTTCCATAAACCAACTCAAAAGCGTATTTACCTATGGATCTTTTTGGAGTGACCCTGTTTGCTCAAAGTGTTAATTATAGTTGAGAATCCCAGTTCCTCTGACTTTCTGTAATTGTCTTCTTCAGGATTCTCACAACCATTCTATTTTAGGACTCAGCTAACCCATTTCCTTGAGGATACTAAGTGGAAAAATGGCCAACTATGATGTTATATTTTTTGCAAAAGGTATTAAACTTTGCAGACTTAAAATCCTGGGCATTATCAGTCATAATATTTACATAGACAACCAAACCTTGCCAAGACGTTGTCCTCTAGGAATTTCATAACCACAATGTCTATTACATTCTTGGTTGGGATTGATTCTACCCACTTGGTAAAATAGTTTGCGGTTGTGAGGATCCACCTGTGTTGGCCACTAGAAGGAGGATGTAGCTCTCTAATGAAGTCTAGTCCCCATTGTCTAAAGGGTTCTTCTACAATAACATGGATCAAGGGGAGTGGAGCCAATTTTTTTTTTTCAGAAAACACTTGACACTGTTGACATGACCTAACATAAGAATAAACATCTCCAAATAGTGTGGGCCAATAGAACCCTGCTTTCAGTATCTTATGCACAGTGGTCTTCCAGCTGTAGTGCCCCTCGCAAATGTCACTATGGAACTCCTCTATCACTCGTTCGTTCTCCACCAAACACAGCAACAAAATCCCCACTGGGTCTTTCCAGTACAGTTTCCCATTAAATATAATGAAATTTTGGGCTTGGGCCCTCAACGCTATGTTTGTGGATTTTTTCACCTTTCTTGGGCATCTCAAAAATAACAAATAATGAGTAACATTTTGATACCAAGCCAAAGTTTCATATTTGATATGAATCCTTTGGACTATACTTTTGATCACAGGATGTGTCCCCTCTTCACCTTCTTCTGTTAATGAATTGATCCCCAATGCGTGACATCTGACTCTGATAGGATTTTGGCCAATCCTTGTCCTTTAATGAGCTTAGTGGGTCTTACCTCTATGTCATACTCCTGGAATTTTGTAATCCACTTACCCCTTTTACCATCGTTGTCCCCTTGTACCAAGATGTCCTTCACTGTTGTTGTTGGGACATAAGCCACGATGCTCGAGTGTAACACATAAATTCTGAAATCTTTTAGAGCTTTGACTAGAGAATATGCATGTTTTTCGAATATATTATACTTTAGTTCAGCATGTCGCAACACCTGCCTGAAGAAAGCTATGGGTTGCTCATGGCCTTTCTTATTCTTCTGAAGCAACACTGAAACTTCGATATGGGGGGAGGCAAAGGAAAAGATATAAATGGCCTTGAATATTCCAAGACGGCTAGCACAAGATCCTCTGCAAAATCTCTTTTGATTAGAGAGAATGATTCTCAGGAATCTGGATTCCACTTTACTTCATTCTCGTTCTTTAACATTTCCATAATGCCTTTCACTATTTCGGCATAGTTAGGTACAAACCTTCTCAAGAAATTAATCCTCCCCAAGAATACTTGGACCTCCTTCTTATTCCTTAGCAAGGAAATATAACTAATAGCTGCCACCTGCTTAGGATCTATATTTACCCCTTCTTGTGCCATGATGTGCCCCAATAACTTGCCTTCGCTCAAAGCGAAATGGGATTTCTTGGGATTCAGGGACAGTCCATACTTTCTGCACTTTTAAAAGGTAAGTTTTAGATGTTTGATGTGCTCCTCATCTGTTTTGGAGAAAACAGTGATGTCGTCATGATAAACCACCACAAACTTGTCTTTCTCCCCCATGAATGTTATGTCCATTGCCCTCTGGAATGTTGCTCCCGTGTTTATTAAGCCGAAGGGCATCCTTGTGTACATGAAAGTCCCCCATGGGGTGGTGAATGTATTTTCCTTTTGATCCTCAAGTTGCACTACCACATGGTTATACCCTGAAAATCCATCCCTCATTGACATCCTAGCAGAGAAAACTACCTTCTGTAAAATGTGGTCCATTTTAGGCAATGGGTAGTTATCCTTCAAAAAAGCTTTGTTCAGGTTCCTGAAATCTACACACAATCTAATTTCTCCATTCTTATTTCTAACGTGAACTAGATTGGCAACCCATTCTAAGTATCTCAGTGGTACAATGATCTTAGCTTGAAGCAACTTCTTCACTTCCTTCTCAATGGATGGAAGTAGAAGTGGGTTAATCTGTCTGAGATTTTGCTTACATGGTTTCATATCATTCTTCAAGGGGATCTTATGTTGCATAATATTTACATCAAAAGTTTTTAAATCATCATAAGACCAAGCAAAAACATCTTTATAGGCTTTCAAGAGATTTAAGTACCTTTGTTTGTAGTGTTGAGGGATCTTTGTTGATAGCTTGATCAATTGGGGTTCATCCTCTGTGCCTATGTTGCAATCTTCCACCATCTCCTCAGCATCATGTTCAACAGGTTTAATAGCCACATCATTTGATTTGAAAATCCTCTCCAAAGGAACTAGTCCCCATGGGATAACATTTCCCTTCAACTGTAGAACTTTGTGTCCAGCGATACATTCCTCCCATGCAGTTGTATGTTCTTTAGTCACTTCTTCCTCTTCTTGATCGATCATAGAGTTTTAGAATTCCCTAATAACCTCCATGAATAGTTTTATTTTCTCATCGTCCTCAAGCACTTGTCAATGTTTCACATTGTCAGGCAATAAGGGTCTATGTCTAACATCAGTTTCATATCTAAGTAGAGGATTTTGGGGTGGATTGAAGTTGCTAGAAACTATAGCCAAAGAATCATCCATTCAGTTTCTTTCTCTTAACAAGCATTGGACATTAAACACCAATAAGAAGTTGTTGATCAAGTCCCAAACTTCATTTTTGTAGGCCCTCGGTCGAGGGTGCTTATTTTGGCATTGATCTTTGATCTGCTTGAATAACAATTTAGAATCTCCAAATACCATCAGGCAATTGATGTTTATATCCTTTGTCGCTTACAGGGCTAGCAATAGTGCTTCATATTCTGCCACATTGTTGGTGGCCTCAAATGCCAATTTGAAAGAAAGAGGGGTTAAGTTACCTTATGGGAATTTCAATAATACTCTGGCCCCATTTCCTTCTTTTGAATTTTCCCCATTAAAATACATCTTTCATACCTTGCTACTTTCCTTGAGTTTTCGATCTGATTGAACTGCAGGTTGTATTTATGTTTCTACTAGAATGGATTCATATTCTTCCAACACAAATCAGGAGATGTCTTTCTCTGTCTCATACACAAGTGCATTGCCAGAGAAATCGGCTTGGTGAATGTTTTGACGAATCTGCATTCTCTATAGAGCCTCCTTTCCTCCTCGCCAAAGATAGAGATGGTGGCATACGTCAAGTCCACTGTGATACACCCTCCAATCTTAGATCCCCATGACCTAGACAACAACATACCAAACTTAGATGGGATGTCAGCAACTACGATATCCATTACCACACTCTCTGATGGAACCTGGGCCAAAATTACCACCAGGTCTTTGATCATCCCCAAGCATTTGACTCTCTTAGAGTCAAAAGAATAGATATCCTTATAGGGTCTGGTTATCTCTAGACCCATCTGCTCCATTACAGATAATGGCATCAAATTATGAGAAGCCCTGGAGTCTAACATTAAATTGTGAAGCAAGAGGTCATGTACTACTAGAGTGACATAAAAAGGTGGGGAAGAAGGGTCTTGCTCTTCAACATGTGGTCCAAATACTACCGAAGGATTTTATTCCTGCAGGTTTATACTGTCAAGGGGTTGGAATGAAGTGGAAGGAATAAAAACTGAGAGACTTGGGCCTTGTAAGTGGGTTTTTTCAAGATCTCAAACAATGGGACTGGGATCTTGACCTTTTCAAGTTCTTTCTCGAGGTTAAAGAGTGCATCGCCCTTTTCTCCCGTGTTAGTTTCTATAGGCTCCTTTTCTCTTTCAGGAACAAGTTTAGTGGGAGGAGGTGACTTAATTCTTTAATGACTTTAGGATGACAGTTGTTTGGGTCGGAGGACTCTTTCTTTCTTGAGATAGTTGGATCTATATGTCTCTTTCCCTTCTCAGCAGACTTAGGGGGCTCCTGGGAAGAATTACCTTCACTATGATTTGGTGTTCTTAATCTCTTTGTAGATGATCATAGATCATACTTCTTGTGCAGTTGAACCTACATGAAGTCAATGAACTATTTACAGTAGTCATCGATCTCCTCATCGTCCAGTGTGGCATGAAGCTCTTCCTCCTCTTCATATCTTGAGCTCTTGTTCCTCATTGGAAAAAGAGGAGTACAAGTTTCCTTGAAAATTGGTTGCACCTTGTGATGGTTCCTCCGGATCATCTTCTATGTACAATGGAGGATGAATAAGATCTTGTTGCTCTTTCCTCTCCCTTTAAATTAACCATAGGGGAGACTTTATGTATTGGGGATTGTATCCCCGATTGGCAGCTAGGAAGTTTTGTCTCTGAAGGATTTTATTCTCCAGATCCATCCTTGTCAGTTTGAAGGATAAGTTCTTTATCAACTTATCCATTTCCTCTATCCTTTGTTCTTCGAATTCTCTTCCACTTGAGGAAGGTGTCTCTTCCTTCTACTTTTTCTTCTCTCCTAGATCGGATCTGCCTCTAGACTTTCCGGTCAAGGTATAATTCGCTTCAACCTCAAGAGCGTCAGTTCGAATTTGATCTAAGGAAGGAGACTTCCTCTCTCTCAGTGTGAAACCAAATTCTAAATCAAAAAGACCCAACAAAGACTACTTTGGCATCGGCTTGTGGGGGTTTAATTTCAGCAGGCAAATTGTTATACAGTTTATTAAATATTTTAATAAAATTGGAGATATCCTCACTAGATTTCTTCTTGATAGCATTAAACTCTGTGGGGATGTATTCGTGGTCTCTCTTCTCTCCCCACTTCTGCAAAAAGGAATTCTCCATCTCCTCCCTAGTGGTAATAGAATTGTTGGGCAAGGATTTGGACCACTTCCTCACTTCTTCGTCCAAGGATTGGACGAAGAGTCTCAGCACTACATATTGATGCTCTACATTCTAATTTTTTGCAAAGGCACTGAATATCTCTATGTTTCATTATACTGGGGCAGGAGCTTGAGATAGTCTCGTGGCATTGAATTTAGGGGTTAAGGAATAATTAAGGGGGCATACTTGTTTAACAAGAAGCCTCGGACAACCATTTGGATTAGAGGTGGAGGGGGTTCTTGAACTACTAGAGGAGCTTAAGGGATAAACAATGGTAAGACAACAGACTGATAGTGGAATGAGGAACTGTTCACATTGTGGGTGAGGCTGCTTTGGAGTGTGTATTTTATTCCCTCAACTTCTTACTTGACCTTTATGGCCCCAATACTAATCATATGACTGCATTCTAGAGGATGTACCAGAATTCTAGGAGGAAGTTCATAATAATGGATTACATCTCTCTCTGAACTAGATGTAGATGTTTCAGGAAATGAAGCGATAGTCACAAAGGTATTTGGAGTCTTTTATTTCCAAATTATTCTAGAGATTATTCTTTCTCAGTCAGATATGAAGGGAGTACTTTGCTGTGAGGTATCTGAGTGAGTATGGGGTCTCTGATAAGCCAGAATGATTAGCTAGAATTTTAGATAGTGGAGTCGCCGAGGTATTTGTCATAATATTGAAACAGTGGAGTCACTAAGGTGAGACATCTTCAACCCACACTTCCCTTTCTCACCTAACAGAGGGAATGTAAAGATTTTTCGTACCCAGGGAAAAGTATTTCACAATTTCATTCCCCCGCAATGGCACCAAAAAGTGTTGTATATTTTTCTAGCACTACAAGCACAATTACTTCATGAGATAGAAAATCTTCCTAGATACAACCTATCGGTTGATTATAGACCAGTGCCTAGGACATATTAAGAGAGTGCTTGACAGATTTCAGAGTAGAGGCTTGCAACACATCAGTTATGTCACACAAATACAAATGAATTTGGTCTAGACCCATTCATAAAGATACCAAATGGAATGCAGTTGATATATAAGAGTACTTAGGAAATAATCTTTGATTTAAGGTGGCCAAATAAGACCCAGAATTTGCAGCAAATTAGTTGTTGAAACATATGTAAATGGAGGGAGATAACAGAGGAGGAATCTGTCATATAGGGCTTAAGACATAAGAATCCTATATATCAAGACTATGAAAGAAACGGGAAAGAGGATATGTTATGAATTGTTGAAATGCATGGAGTTCCTTTTGAAGACTTGATTTCTACCTTGAAACAGGCATTATCCACCAGCATTTCTGATTTAAATGAATCTTTATCTAAAGGGAAACAAAGCTAGCTGATACTATGACATGCAATCTGTGAATAATTAAAAACATATATGAAAAACAAAGAGAGAAGAACATACTACAATCCAAATCAGTTGGAATCACCATAAACTTTGTATTAAGATCTTCAAGAAAACTAGAATACAACAAGCTTCAAGAAGGCCTTTATGAAAACAAGAAAGGTTTCGTAGAAGAGTCATCTTTCCCAAGATTTTGAACCTCATTTAAGTATTTCTTCCTCCCTTTTATAAGGAGAGGGAGAAATTGAAAATCCATTACAAAAATATCTTAGCCTGAGCATCCAACTGTCTTAGCGTGCAGTCTCTAATGCCTTAAATTATTACAACATAATGATATTGTTGGTTACAAATCAACAGAATGACAGACTTGCAAACAAACTAAATAACAATCATGAAAACTAAAAGTTGGTTCATGAGAATACCTCCTTGCCGCTTCCTCGGTTGGCCTCTCATCTAGCCACATTCTGCTGCATCATGTCTTACCCACTCCAGGTCAGTTCCCTGTGACTTTCAGTCTTAACAGTTTTAATTTTCCACTTGCAGGGACCGAGATCGATCATCGTGATGGTTTTTTTTCGGCTCATGGATCGTAGTTTCTAACTCATTCTGTTATGCTCTTAACCTGCAAGACGATACCAGAATACCAAATATGCGAAGAAATATACCCAGAACATAGAACAATGAGCAATAACAACAAGTATTTTATTATTCAGAAAGCAAAGTTCACTTGCCTCTTCGAGGGGGCAACCTCCAATAAAGCTGAGCTCAATTACAAAATAAGACACGATGCTCCTCGCAAGGAGCCTCTATCCTTTATATAGGATTCATACATGCAATACCATGGGGAAATACCATGGTTCTTATTAATACCATCTATCTAATACCATGGCCCATTTGCAACTAACTATGGTCCCGTCATTAAATGTGGGTTAACCACTTACAATTATTAATATGGGCTTTATTGACTCTTTCCTTAACTATAACTATGACTCGATCCTATTACATAAATAACGGGGTTAGGGTGGGACCCTAACATGCCCTCCCCCATAAGAATAGCCTTGTCCTCAAGGTTGAACCTACAGAAACCGCTGAAGAATAGTGGCTGGTTCCCAAGTTGCATCTTCCGGAGAGGTGTCTTTCCACTTGACGAGGACTTCCTTGATCATGTGGCCATGCAGGTGTCGTTCTCGTGTGTCCAGGACCTGTTCAGGTTGGATCCAGATTGACCCTTCTTCATCCAGTTCAAGTAGATTGGTTTGAATTCTGCAATTGTTCTCAATCACTTCCTTGAGGCATGAGACATGGAAAATTGGATGGATTTTTGCAGTGGGTGGCAAAGATAGCTTGTAGGCCACTTCTCCAATGCGATGAAGTACTTGATATGGTCAGTAGAATTTTGGAGATAATTTCTGACAACCCTTGTCTTTGAGTGATGTTTGCTTATAGGGTTGCAGACTCAAAAATACCTGATCCCTTTTCTGACAACCCTTGTCTTTGAGTTATGTTTGCTTATAGGGTTGCAGACTCAAAAATACCTGATCCCCTTCTTGAAATTGGCATTCTAAGCGATGCTGATATACCTGTTGCTTCATGCAGTTTGAGATTGATCAAGATTTTATCTAAGATGGGCCAGCATGGTTGTGTGGTTTTGTAGGATTTGATCCACTGCTTGTACCTTTGAGCACCCCTTGATATAAGAAGTAGGGGAAGGAGGGAGTTGACCATAAACTACTTCATATGGAGTCATTTTGGTGGCGGCATGATAGTTGGTGTTATACCACCATTCAACTAGAGGTAGCCACTGTACCCAGAGATGTTGCTTTTCTAAAGTGAAATACCTAAGGTAGGTTTCCAGACATTTGTTGACTGCTTCAATTTGACCATCAGTTTGTGGATGATAGGAAGTATTGAGTTGTAGTTGGGTACCTTGTAGCCAGAAGAGTTCCTGCCAAAAGTTACTGGTGAAGACCGGGTCACGATCAGACACAATGGAAGTAGGCATGCCATGCAATTTGAAGATCTGATCCATGAAAGATTGAGCAACCAAAGTTGGTGTAAAAGGGTGGGGTAGGGGGGAAAATGAGCATACTTAGAAAGTCTTTCCACAACCACCATGATGACTGAATTGTTTCTTGACTTTGGAAGACTTGTAATGAAATCCATAGAAACCTTCGTCCATATTGATGTCGGGATGGGTAATGGTTGTAATGTGCCTGGTGCTTTGACTATCTCTCCTTTGTGGTGCTGATAGAGGTCGCATTCAGCTACAAAAGTAAGAATGTCCTTTTTCATGCCTGTCCAAAAAAAAGATCTTCGAGTGCGAGCATACGTCTTTTGAAAGCCTGAATGTCTGACAGTGGGAGATGAGTGCAACTCCGCCAAAATGCGGCTTTTGAGGGTGGATGTTGGTGCTATTACGACTCTGTCCTTGTAGCGAAGAATCTCATCCTGCCACGAGTAGCCCTCGGTGGAATTTGGATCCGCCTGCAATTGAGTAATGAGTTGGGAGAGCCAAGGATGTGAAAACCATTCCTTGCGAGCCTCTTCAATCCATTTGGGAATAGGAAGGGAGATTTCGAGCACGGTACTTTCCTCCTCAAATTGGCGAGATAATGCATCTACTACAATATTTTCGCGCCCTTTCTTGTAAATTATCTCATAATCATATCCCAGCATTTTGGCGAGCCATTTATTTTGTTGTGGTGAGGATAGGCATTGCTCCAAAAAATATTTAAGGCTTTGATGGTTTGTGCAGATTTGGAAGCGTTGCCCCAATAGGTATGGTCACCAGGTATCTATTGCATGTAAGATGGCCATCATCTCCTTCTCATAGGTAGATTGTCCCAGATTCTTCCCACTTAGTTGTTGGCTTGTGAAGGCCAAGGGTCGACCTTCTTGCATTAAGACCGCCCCAATACCCGTACCCGAAGCATCACATTCAATGACAAAAGATTTGGTGAAGTCGGGTAGTGCTAAGACTGGAGTGGAACACATGGCATTTTTGAGAGCTGTAAAGGCCTATTGTGCTTCATCATTCCAAAGGAATGAATTTTTCTTGAGAAGTTGAGTGAGGGGCCTCGCAATGCGACCATTATTGCGGACAAATTTGTGATAGTAGCCCGTGAGGCTCAAAAATCCTCTCAAGCTCTTCAAATTCTTAGGTTGAGGCCAATCCTGCATTGCCTGGATCTTTTTGGGGTCTACCCTGACACCTTCACGCCCCACAATGTGGCCCAAATACTCAACTTATTCCATGATAAAAGAACACTTGGACATCTTAACAAATAATTTATGCTCGCGGAGCAGTTGCAAGAGCAAATCTACATGCTGAAGATGTGCGTCCCAAGTGCGACTGTAGATGAGGATGTCATCGAAAAAAACGAGGACCAATTTTCTGAGATATGGTTTGAGCAGGTGGTTCATAAGGCTCTGTAAAGTGGATGGGGCATTACAAAGACCAAATGGCATGGCCAGGAACTCATAATGGCCTTCATGAGTTCGGAAAGCAGTCTTTGGAATGTCGACTTCTTTCATGCGAATTTGGTTGTAGCCTAAGCGAAGATCAAGTTTAGTTAAGAATTGAGCCCCATTTAGTTCATCTAGCAAATCATCAACAACCGGGATGGGAAATTTATCTTTGAATGTCAACTTATTGAGGGTCCTGAAGTCCGGACACATACGCCATTCTCCATCTTTCTTGAGCACCATGACCACCGAGGATGAATAAGGACTAATGCTGGGACGAATGACGCCTACTTCCAAAAGTTCCATGATTATTTTTTCTATTTCATTCTTTTGGTCTAACATATATCTATATGGGTGCACGTTTGGTGGTTGGGCCCTGGGACCATGATGCTATGATCATGTTCCCCTCTCGAGGGTGGAAGCTCATGAGGCTTGTCAAAGACTGGCAGATGGTTATTTAAGATCTGTTGCATCTCAGGATGAATTGGGAGAGAATTGGGTTCGAAGGTCTGGATGGAATTAAATTGAGCTATAACTCCATGATGGCCCTTTTTAACAATTTTTCCATCTGATGTGAGCTGATGATAGAGGGAGCTCCCACCTGGAGTCCGCGGAGGGTATGTGTGTGGTTGTTCTACTTAAAGCTCATATATAACTCCTAGAAATCCATTGTGATTGGGCCAAGTGTGCGAAGCCATTCAGCACCTATGACAATGTCGCACCCTCCCGTGTGTATGGCAAACATGTGGGTCTTTAAATAATAATCCCCCATTTGAAGTTTGACATTTTCATAGCGGCCTTCACATTTCATTGTTCCCCCATCAGTAATTTGGACTTGGAAGTTAGAAACTGCTCGTACAAAACAATGCACTGCTTCCGCGACTCTTTGATGGATAAAATTATGTGTACTTCCACTATCAATCATGACTACTACTGGGTGATGCTTAATAAATCCTCTGATTTTGAGAGTTTGACGCGAAGAAATCCCTGCCAAAGCATGCAACGAAATAATTGGTTCTTCAGGTACATTGTCTTTCTGGTTATCCTCTTCTTCCTCCTTTGGTTCCTCAAGTGGTGGGGCTTCCTCCGATGAACTGTGATCAGTAGCATCAATTTAAAAGAATTTGGGTTCCTTGCATTTATGCCCGGGGGAGTATTTTTCATCACAGTAGTAACATAATCCTTGCTTTCTTCTTTCCACCATTTTTGCAGGTGACACCTTTTGAACCTTGAGTGTTTGGGTACTGCTGTGAGCCTGTGAGGGGTGACCCTTGGTGGTGAGATTTAGGCGATTGGACTGGGCCGCTAATGCATGTTCTACTTCACGAGCTATCCTGGAAGCCTCCAGCCATGAGGGAGGGTGGTGCAGTCGGATGTGGGTTTGTATGGCCTCTTTAAGACCACTGATAAAACATTCCGTGTAGAACTCATCTTGTAGACCTAAAGTGCAGAAAGCTAAGGCTTCAAAGGTTGTAATATATTCATCCACCGTTCCAGTCTGTTGGAGCTTAGTGAGATGACCCAAAAAGGCAAAGTCATGGTCAAAGTGATCCATAAGAGCTTTTTTGAATGTGTCCCAAGTCAAGGGCCTTCCATAACAACATTGATGCCATTGCCACCATTGCCATCTTTCATTGTGCAAGTACATGATACCCACACTAAGTTGAGTGGCATTATCTAGGATGTAATTCAGATTGAAATATTGCTCCATTTGTGCTATCCATGCTGCCAGATGGGAGCCATCAAATTTATACATGTCCAGCTTGGGTGGTCGCGGGCAGGATTGGTGGTGGGTGCCCAAGAAGTGAAGAGACTGGCTAGACTCACCCTCACTGTGTTCAGTGCCAATATATGCCTCCTCGCGGGCTTCCACCTTGCCTATAGAGAGTGTTGTAGTTATTGCCTTCAGCTGCTCTTGGATTTCTTTCAAGGGTGATTCAAGGTTGTCCATCCTCTCATTCGCCATATCTTGATTTCTCGTTTGTACCATGTACCGAGCCGATTTACTTGAAATTTGAGACCGCCTGAATTTTTTGGCACTAACAGTTGAATGGTACCACCTTGCTCAGCTTGTCGTCCTGATTCTTATGGGCTAAGTCACCAATAAGTGCCCCGGGGGGTCTTAGACCTTTTTTTTTTCACTCCTTCCTTAGGAATACTGCAGTAGCCGAATCCCATAAATGTCAATGCTGCCAAAAGTCTTGCGAAAATCAAGCCCAGGTATAGGAACCCACACAACTACTCAGATCTGGATGGTGGATCTTATGGATCTGAACGGCGGAACTGATTGTTGTTGTGGATCTAATGGATCTGAGAGATTTGAATGGCTGATCTGATAGATCTAAACTGCGAAACTGATTGTTGTTGGGGTGGCAAAAACCCCACTCGCAATATCTGATCTGGCAAAGATTATGTATGATCCAGAGATATATCAGGGAACTATGGTCTCCAGGAGTGTCAGGTGCTATAGATCGCAATATACATAAGGGTCTGATAGTAGTACTCAGCCCAATTTTTCAGGGCATTAACCAAGGAGGATCAACCATACCCTTAGCCGTACAACCCGACTAACTTATCGTACGTGCAACTAATCTCCCCGAGTGCTGTTCTCGATGTACAGTAGCAGCAAGACGACCGGTGGTTATCTATGGTGAGGTTATCAAGGGAGCTAGGGGGATTCTGATATACCCATAGGGTACTTGGAAGACAATCCGTGCGCGGTTTTGTCTAATGCGCTACTACTCGAAGGGGTACATGTAGTGTTCTAGCTAGGGTACTAGGCCAGACTCTAGATTTAATATCGACCAAGGTGCGTAAGCTTAGAGGCATGGTCTAAAATATATAGACATAAAGGATTGCTGGCCAAGTGATTATGATGTAGGTTACAAGGCTTCTTTACGGAAGACTGGAATATGTAGCCTATCATTCAAACACTCAGATTACCCTACTGATATACTTGATTACAATGCTTGTCATGAGATGCATTTACCAAATTAAACACTAAACCTAAGCAATGTGTATGACTGTGCAAACCTAAGCACTGTGTATGACTGTAACAATGATTTTAATCTCCTTACAAAGATATTACCCAGAAAACCCTTGTTCAGTAAATACACAGCATTCAATGATATTTACACTATATCAAACTATATGGAAATCATAAATGAATTATGAGATAAAAACAGAGTTTATGATGGTGCTTTTACAAGCCACACAGGGATCGAATCCCTTACAGGACGCACTTCCAAATCTCAGTGATGACTGTTCAGCATAACCATAAACGCAAACCATTCATAAGCGCAAACCATATACATTCAATGGAAATCAAAAGCTATGGAAATCGAAAGCTATGTAACTGTTATGCAAACCATAAGCTATGGAAATCGAAAGCTATGTAACTGTTATGCAAACCATATAAAACCTATTGAAATCGAAATTGAATCAATACCACTGTGCAACCATACGATAACCGAAATGCGAATGAAATAAATGGACAGTATACCGATTGAACGCAGGGCCCGTCCGCGTCCTAAGGGTACACTGGCTTATAATCGACCGGCTACCAAATCAATGCAAGAGATACACACGTCGTAACTGTGAATAGGTCTTAGTATTAAACTTAAAACTCTGTTCTGGAACGATTCAACGATTAAACATTAACCATTAACCGGACTGTATTTACATATGTATATCCACAGCCATGTCATTTCGACAATGAATGTACATTCGGCTGTTGCCGCTTTTATTACATCAAGCCTTTTCAAAATGTTTCTATGCTAAGTGTTTTCAAAAAGAACAAAAACTAAATAAAAATGGAACGAGCTGCTGTTGCTGCTTTTGTCTGCCAGAGTGCCCTGCTTTGACTTGAGTTGACCGCGTATATAGGAGGATCGATTCGGCTGGGAGATAGGTGTTTGTCCATGTTTGGACATTCTGCTTTTCGTCCATGCCTTTCGTTCTAGCCCAACTGCTGCGCCACATGTCAAACGATAAGCTCATTACAGGATGTGGGTACTTCCTGTAACCATTTCATCAAAAACTTCTAATTCTTTCAACATAAAACCCCTAAATCAATTTCTATGCAATTTAATAACTATAAGACTATTAATAATCAATTTTCAAGGATTCTAAGGGATATATGATGAAAAGGAATGGATAAATGATATGTTTTTAGGAAGGAAAAAGGGTCTTGGGATGATACCAACATCTCTCCCCGACTTAAGGATTTAGCATGTCCTCATGCTATCCCCGAAGTTCTTCCCTTGAACTCTGTCCCTGCTTGGATCTCTGCTGCCTTGAGCAAGGTGTCTACATTCTTTTTCACCTGGTTATCTTTCTGTCCCTTGAGCTCCTGCTTTAACTTTTTATATTTTTCTTTAAGGGTCTTCTTCTGATTGTACCACTTAGTGGCCCAGTTAGAAATCTCAGTTTGCTCAGTCTCCAATTCACTGATTCTTTCCTTTAACTTTTCATTTTTCTTCTGTGTTTCTTTGCTTTGCGCCCTGAGCATTTCATTTTCTCTTTTAATAACTTTTTCCAACATGTTAGCTTCCATGAGCTCTTCCTTCAATTCTTCAATTTGTTTTTCTAATTTCTTCTGTCTTTTAATAGGAGGTGGTGAACATTTTTCCTGTTTGTTATTGCTTTCTACCTCCATGTCAACTTCTGGTGCTGGTAGTGAATGGTCACCACTCTCAACATCCATTTGTGCAGGTGCATGAGATTCAAACTGGTCTTCTTGCAACTGGGCTTTTGGTGTCCTCCTTGTTCTTCGTGAGTAAGTGGTAAAAATTTTGTCTTTCTCGGCCCTCTTAGCATCTTCTTTTTGCATGTTCCTGGTCCTTATGCTGCCCACAGGTAGAGGTGCTTTGCTGGCCTTGGATACTGGAATTTCTTCATCAATGTCCCTCATAAACCCTGAGTCCTCTTGCACTTCTTCTTTTTCTTCCTCATCTCTGATTTGATTGACAGCTAGGAATTCTTTCCATGGTTTCCCTCTTCTTTGCAGTTCATGTTCAATGAGGATTTTAATTAAGCCAAAATGATACAGGCTTTTGTCTTCATTCCCCTTCTGCTTCTGGATAGTCTTGGCCATCTTGGTTAAACTTTGTAGCAGAAAATATGGCACACTGATTACACATTGTTTCTTCAAATGGAGGAGTAGTTTGATGTGGTATAGATAAACAATACTGTACCTACCTTCACAGGTTATGAATTTTTGAAGGATGTAAACCATTTCATCCCAAGGATGCACTAACCAACTTCTTGGAACACCCTTCTTCCAGTTTATTGAGGAAACTCTAGATCTAGACATGAACTGTGTCCATGATTTCTCTTTAAATTGCTTGGTTTTAAAGTACTTATCCCCTTCTGGGCTAATCCCTATTGCCTGAGCTATAGTATCCTCTGAAATTCTGAAGGAGAAGTTACCTATTAGGGCCTTTTCTCCATTAAAGGTGAAGGCAAATTGCTTGGTGACTTCCTCATTACTTCCATGGAATTTTTCTAGAAATGGTAACCACTGTATTTCTCTGAGAATCTCAATGCAATCCTCATGGTATTGTGAGCTGTCGAACACACTCGGTTCGACCCTATTAGTCATGGTGGTGGCAGAGGGTCGTGCTTCTAACCCTTCTCTGTCTATATTCTTACAATGTTAACAAAGAAATTTCGAGTTGGTTACCTGGTGTATCGCTTCCTTCAGTCTTCAATATGATGCTCGGCCGGTCGATATGACTGTGATGGAAGTCAAAAATAGAGTGGTGATACCTTCCTCTTTCGGCGCTCACTGGTTTCAATCTTCACTGTGTAAATCGACCCAAATGATAATAATCTCTTCGGCGCTCCTTGCTTCTGATTCTCACTTTGAAAGTTATGGGAATCGAATGTGGAAATGATGGTGAGATAACCCTGTACTCACTTCACGACGCAACCATTCATTTTAAAAAACAGAGGAGTACTGTACGCTTGCATGGATGTCACCACAAGAGCGCTGGTAGCGTATCTATAATGCTGGTCTATAATGCTGGGTAGTCCCTGTGATCATTGGGTACGTTGGGTGGTGAAGTTATGATTTGGCTGTGTGGAGTGAAATATATATATAGGCCGCTTTACATCTGTCTCTTCCTTTGTATTTAAAAACATAACTCACCACGTGCCCTTTTCAGTTGGTATTCGGTCGTATAGAGGATGTTGGTATGACTGTAGGATATATGACAAGGTGGATGTGTTGGTAATGGGTTTTAGGGATATGAATAGGTTGATATATGGGAATGATGAGAATCAGTGGGATAAGGGATGATAGGAGATTGATGTAGGTGTCCTTGAAATTAATCATAACAGTTCACAGTCATCAAAGTTACATTAAAAATCAATCTAGGAAATTAAATGTTTAAGAACAGAAATACATTACTCTTTTGTTGGTCGTTATTGTATTGACATGCTGAGTTGCTAATCCCCTTTTTGACTGTTCTTTTGCTTGTTGTAACAGGTCCTCTAAGGAAGATTGAATGCACAGGTCCTTTGAGAAATTTTTTTGAAGATGTAACAGGTCCCTTTAAGAAAATTTGAATGTACAGGTTCCTTGAGAAAATTTGAAGATGTAACAGGTCCCTTTACAAAATTGAATGTAACAGGTCCCTTAGAAAGTTTTGAAAATGTTCATGCAGCTCCTTATATTGTTACAGGTTCACTGAGCTTGGCATTTGATGGAGTGTTAATCCCCAAATCCTTGTAGAAGCTTGATGAAATTCTATTGAAGTAGCCCTTGGTGTCAATTTCTTTAACAGGTCCCTTCTGAATGTCTTAAACAGGTCCCATTACCGCTGGTGTTGGTAGCATAGATGTCTGAACAGAACAGGCCCCCCTGCAAAATGTTTATAACAAGGTACCTCTGAAATAAAATCATGACAAAATAGCTTATTTATTGAAGTCTGGCATGCTGGTAACAAGTTGTTGTTGGAAATTTACAGTGAAAATATAGAATAAGAAATCTTGAAGAATTTACAAGGGAGAGATAAAAGTAACAGAACAGAATGGTGATGCCTCTCTCCCCGACTAAAAGTTTGACTTGTCCTCAAGTCATCATTCAGCTGAGAAATCAAACAGTGAACAAAAGAAAGAGAATTCATACCCACCAACGAATTGGTTTTCAAGTAGGAATTCGGGGTTAGATTGTGCCAGATACTGGTTTTCACATCTAACCCATTATTTATTTATTTATTTATTTTAGTTTTTTATTTATTTATTTATTTATTATTTTTTCTTTTTGACTTTGAAATGGAAAGGAAATGAAACTAAGGCAGTGATACTGCAGCTGAGGGCTGCAGTATCTCAACCTCTCTTTGCTGAGATAGTGTATGGAGAAAATCTTGCTTGTTGATGGGCTTGTTGTACAGTTTCAGGCGATGACCATTGACTGTGAAGGAGTGACCTTCGCCATCAATAGTTTGGAGCTTGACTGAACCATTGTCATAAGCCTGAATAATTTCATAGGGGCCCATCAAATGGGTGGTGAACTTGGCTTTATGATCCTTGAATTTTGAATAAAAAAGTAAAGCCCAGTCACCTTCCTTGAAGTGCTTCTTCTTAATGTGTGAATCATGCCATTGCTTCCTGTGTTTTTGCATGAGGATGGTGGTTTGTTCTGCTTGCTGCCTTATCTCATCCAGCTGGTTTAACTACTGGATTCTCTCTTTTTGTGCTTGATCCAAATCAATTTGTAAATCTGCAGCCAATTTAAAAGTATGGATTTGGAATTCAATAGGAAGCATGACCTCCTTACCGTACACCAATTGGTATGGTGTAAATCCTGTGGTATCTTTCCAAGTAATCCTGTAAGCCCAGAGTGCCTCTTTGAGCTTTTCTTCCCAATTTTTCCGGTTCATTGTAACAGTTTTGGTAATGATCCCCTCCAAAGTTTTGTTTGTTGATTCCACCTGCCCATTGGCCTGTGGATGGTAGGGGGTACTTTTCCTATGCTTTATTTGGTACTTGTCTGTGATGTCCTTCATGAGCTTTGAGGTGAATTGAGTACCTTGATCAGTAACTATTTCCCTTGGTACTCCATACCTCACAAAAATCTCCTCAAAAAGGAAATTGACTACTGTGTGTTCGGTTGCTCTCACCAGTGCTTTTGCTTCTGCCCACTTTGTGACGTAATCAGTACATACTAAGATGTACTTCTTACCATTGGAGGCTGGGTTAATAGGTCCTATAAAGTCCAGAGCCCACTTATCAAATGGTTCTAAGTGAACTTGGGGCTGAAGGGGCATCTCATCAGTAGTTGTTGGTCTGCCCATTCTTTGGCAGCTGTCACAACTCTTTACATACTTCTTGGCATCCTTGAAAATGGATGGCCAGTACTATCCAAGAGTAAGAACCTTGAAGGTTGACCGCTTCGCTGCAAAATGCCTACCACACGGTTCATCATGGCAAGATTTTAAAATGTCAATTACCTCATCATTTCTTACACATCTCCTAGTGATCATATCAAAACCAGTATAAAATAGATCGCCATTAAGCCATGAATATCTAGCACTTTGTTTGATTAGTCTTTTCCTTTCCTTTACAGTGAAGTGTGGAGGTGTCCTTCCTGTAGACAAGTAATTAGCCAAATCAGCATACCAAGGAGTGACTATGGAAATTGCAAATAAGTGTTCATCCGGAAAAGAATCCTCAACTGGAACAACCTCACCTGGATTTTGCAGTCTAGAAAGAAAATCGGCCACCTGGTTCTCTTTGCCTGGTCTATCTAACACTGTGATGTTAAATTCCTGTAACAATAGTAACCATCTGGTAACTCTGCCACTAGTTATTGGTTTATTCATGAGATGTCTAATGGAAGAATGATCAGTATGTACAAAGACTTCATAACCAGTTATGTAATGTCGGAATTTATTCACAGCATAAATGATGGCAAGTGTTTCCTTTTCTGTAACTGTATAGTTTAGCTCTGCAGGTGTTAGATTTTTACTAATGAAATAAATGACATAAGTACAAGATTCCTCTTTTTGGCCTAATGATGCACCTACTGCAGTGTCAGATGCATCGGTAAAAATATGAAATGGTAAACTCCAATTAGGCCCTCTCAAGACTGGTGCGGTAGATAGTTTCTTTTTCAGTTGTTCGAATGCATGTTGGCAGTTTTCCGTCCAGTTGAAAAGTACATCTTTGGTTAGAAGTTTAAACAAAGGTAAGGCTATCTTGCTAAAATGTTCAATGAATCTGCGGTAATAGCTAGCATACCCAAGAAAACTTCTTACCTCTCTCTGATTTTGAGGAATAGGCAAATCGACAATAATCTGGATCTTGGCTGGGTCAACCTGGATGCCTTGAAAAGAGATATAATGGCCCAACACTATCCCTTCATTTAACATCATGAAGCACTTTTCGTTGCTGAGGGACAGGTTAGCTTCAATACACCTTTTCAAAACTATCTCAAGATTTTCTAATGCATGTTCAAATGAATTGCCATATACTGAAAAATCATCCATATACACTTCAACACAATCATGAATTAAATCAGCGAAAATAGCTAACACAGCTCGTTGAAATGTAGCTGGAGCGTTACAAAGTCCAAATGGCAAAACATTGTAGGCATAGGTGCCCCAAGGACAGGTGAATGTGGTTTTGTCCTGGTCTTCAGAGGCAATTCTAATCTGGTTGTAGCCACTGAAACCATCAAGAAAAGAAAATGATGATTTGCCAGCTAGGGTGTCTAACACTTGGTCAATAAATGGCAGTGGGAAGTAGTCTTTGAGCGTTGCTTTATTCAGCTGTCTGTAATCAACACAGATGCGCCACTTACCATTTTTCTTGGGCACGATAACCAATGGGGATACCCACTAACTGTCAGAAATAGGATATATAAAGTTGACTCTCAAAAGTTTTTGCAATTCCTCTGTGACAATGTCTTGGAGCATGGGGTTCATTCTTCTTTGTGGTTGCCTCACAGGTTTAATGGTGCTATCTGTGTAGATATGGTGAGTGCATGTGTCGGGGTGAATCCCATGCATGTCAGTGTAATCCCAAGCAAAGGCTTTTTGGTACTTTTTCAAGAGTCTAATCAATTTCTCTTGCTGAGATGAGTCTAGGTGGTTGCCTATGTTCAAAGTTTTCCCTGGACTGATCTCTATGACCTGACTCTATGTATTGGTGATGGATTGAACTGGAAAGATGTCGTGAAATGTAGATTGCAAAGAGTGGATAATGCATGTTTCTTGAAAGTTTTGAGCCAAAAGTACATCTGCAACATTATATTGTTCATTTCTCAAATTTTCAGATACATCGGGTTGAGAAAGAAATAATTCTACCAAATCATTATTGTCTTCGTGGAAATCGTAGATCTGGTCAATGCTAAAAATAGATTGTACTTCTTCTTTATCATTAAATTTATCATCAAGCCACAGGTTATGTGTTACTGCTGGTGATTGTGCCGATGGATAGAGGGTGAGTTGTTTTCTTTCGGTCCCTCTAGAGATAATCATGTTGCCTGATCGGCATCCAATAAATGCATCAGCAGTCGCTAACCATGGTCTACCTAGGATGATAGGGTGTCCTCCTAAATTGCATTTGGGTTGAAGGACTAGGAAATCCACTGGATATTCCCAACAGTCTAGTGAGACAATGATGTCTTCCAAAATCCCTTCAGGAATGACTTTGGACCTATCAGCTAGTTCAAGAACAATCGTGGTATGTTGCAAATTCATGAGCTGGAGTGTTCTCATGGTTTCAAGGGTCATGACATTGATTGCGGCTCCAAGATCTATCAAAGTGTTTGGAATCCGTATGTTGTTAATGATGGTGGTTACTTTGGGAATGCCAGGATCAACATACTTCTCCATGGAGATGGTATTGGTCATAAGGCCTGCTAAATTTCCTAAAACATGGATGGTCTGAGGATCAATCCTTTTCCTAGCAGGCTTCTTGAGACACATGTCTTTGATGGCTTTGGTATAGATAGGAATGTCCTTTATAGCTTGCAGCAGTGGGATTTTTATGTAGACATTTTTAAGTTCATCCAAGACATCAAATTGTGGTGGAGGCAATGGTGGTTTTACTCGGACCAATCGGTCTGGAAAAGGTGGATGCAGTTATTGCATCTATTTATCTTTGGTATCACTGCCTGGTTTTGTTTGAGTTGTCATTTCATTGTCTTTTTCTGAGTTTTCTTCTTGCTGATCTGTTATTGGAGAATCCTTTTGGAGCACCCTACCAGACCTCAGATTAATGTTTTGCAAAGGCAGTGTGGAGTATGAAGTTCCTTCCTCTACATTATAGGCTGGCCTCTCTGCTCTATTATTCGGATTTGGGACAGTTTGAGCAGGAATTTGAGTGGGTCTGGGAGGTTGTGGGTTAGTTGGAAATTGCAGTTGTGGTACATTTATTGGTGGAGGAGCAGGCAGTGCTTGTTGGGAAGGTTGGGGCTGATAAACAACTTGCTGAGGGTGCTGCTGATATGTTTGAGAATGTGATGGATATGGCTGTTGGTACTGTTGATATGGCTGTGAGTAAGGTGGGTATGATTGAGGATATGGATGATAAGATTGTGAGTATTGTTGAGACGGTCTCCATTGATTTTGTTGTTGGTTTCCATGCTGCCATGGCATAGGTACATTCCATGAGTTTTGTGCATACATCTGATCATTCATAGGAAATTGCAGATTTTGATTAGGAAACATACCTTGGGGTGCTTGCCTTGGCTGCCATGGTCGCTTTGCGCCCATGTAATACACGTTCTCCATCTCAGTACAAAAAGCACAAACTTGGATATTCTCTAGAGGGCAGTCTTTTAATGCATGTTTCTTGCGACATTTGGGGCAGAAAATAGTCATGATATTATCTTCTTCTTCCTGTTTCTTTTTGGCTTTTAAGGTATCAATTTGATTCCCTAGAGTGCTCAACAAATCTGTTTTGAACTCTTCTAAAAGATTACCAATTTCAGCCCGGGTGACACTTGCAGAGGCAGTTTTTGTGACCCTAGATGACAAGGTTCTCTTTCCCATTTTGGCTTTACTCCTTGAATATTTTTCACACAGTTCAGCTATTTCTTCAAAGGGTAAGGCAGAAATGTCACCTTTGCCCATTAAGTTGAGATCATCCATGTATTCTTCCCGGATACCTTTCAAGAATATTGTGCGGACTAGATCAGGAGGCATTGTTCGGTGTTTAGATTTTTGCAAGTTATAGACAAACCGTTCTAAATATTCTTCTAAGGTTTCATCCTCCTGCTGACTCATTCTAAAGATATCATCTTTAGAGTCTTTGGATCTGCAATAAGGCTGATATTTCCTTAGAAATATTCTCCTCATGCCATCCCAATCAACTATGGCATGCTCACCTAGCCCCATAAACCATTTCAAGGCTGCTGCCTTTAATGTGGCTGGAAACAATCTGAGCCTATGAGCATCATCTGTATAGCCATAAGTTCGACATACAATGTCAAACTCAAATAAAAATGAGTCCGGATCCTCTGAAGCCATCCCATAGAAATTGGGTAGCACGGATGGGGGTATATTTTTCATTTTGATCTCCTCATCCTCCTGTGATTCTTGTATAGGGAACTTAAAAGTTGACTCCTCCTCCTCTTGGTGGGGAACTGATCCAGATCCCTCCTCAGCCATTCTAATTGGTCTTTTTGTGTCCGTGTCACTTGGTGGAAAAGGGGAAAAAGAAGATTGCTTAGTAATGGTACTACTTTTCCCTTGTGTAGAAGATCTAGGAAAGGGCTTCTGCTGTGATTTATGTGCAAATAGAGTTTCCCTCTCAGCAAGAGTAATTTGCTGTCCTGAGTAAAATCTTTCTTCCAATGTTTGGATATCCTCCTCAGCTGGTGTTGTATTCCCTAGAGAGTCTGCTCCTGATGATGATGGGTTAGTTTTTAGATGGTGGGGGGTTTTTACAAATCTCCCTTGATTGTCTCTAAGTCTAGGCATAAATGAACATGATTTCTAACTGTGTTTTTGTTTATTTTTGTGTGTTGAAATTTTTTTCTTTTTTGTTTGAATCCTTTAAGTACGCCTCCCCGGCAACGGCGCCAAAATGTAGTGTTCTAGCTAGGGTACTAGGCTAGACTCTAGATTTAATATCGACCAAGGTGCGTAAGCTTAGAGGCATGGTCTAAAATATATAGACATAAAGGATTGTTGGCCAAGTGATTATGATGTAGGTTACAAGGCTTCTTTACGGAAGACTGGAATATGTAGCCTATCATTCAAACACTCAGATTACCCTACTGATATACTTGATTACAATGCTTGTCATGAGATGCATTTACCAAATTAAACACTAAACCTAAGCAATGTGTATGACTGTGCAAACCTAAGCACTGTGTATGACTGTAACAATGATTTTAATCTCCTTACAAAGATATTACCCAGAAAACCCTTGTTCAGTAAACACACAGCATTCAATGATATTTACACTATATCAAACTATATGGAAATCATAAATGAATTATGAGATAAAAACAGAGTTTATGATGGTGCTTTTACAAGCCACACAGGGATCGAATCCCTTACAGGACGCACTTCCAAATCTCAGTGATGACTGTTCAGCATAACCATAAACGCAAACCATTCATAAGCGCAAACCATATACATTCAACGGAAATCAAAAGCTATGGAAATCGAAAGGTATGTAACTGTTATGCAAACCATAAGCTATGGAAATCGAAAGCTATGTAACTGTTATGCAAACCATATAAAACCTATTGAAATCGAAATTGAATCAATACCACTGTGCAACCATACGATAACCGAAATGCGAATGAAATAAATGGACAGTATACCGATTGAACGCAGGGCCCGTCCGCGTCCTAAGGGTACATTGGCTTATAATCGACCGGCTACCAAATCAATGCAAGAGATACACACGTTGTAACTGTGAATAGGTCTTAGTATTAAACTTAAAACTCTGTTCTGGAACGATTCAACGATTAAACATTAACCATTAATCGGACTGTATTTACATATGTATATCCACAGCCATGTCATTTCGACAATGAATGTACATTCGGCTGTTGCCGCTTTTATTACATCAAGCATTTTCAAAATGTTTCTATGCTAAGTGTTTTCAAAAAAGAACAAAAACTAAATAAAAATGGAACGAGCTGTTGTTGCTGCTTTTGTCTGCCAGAGTGCCCTGCTTTGACTTGAGTTGACCGCGTATATAGGAGGATCGATTCGGCTGGGAGATAGGTGTTTGTCCATGTTTGGACATTCTGCTTTTCGTCCATGCCTTTCGTTCTAGCCCAACTGCTGCGCCACATGTCAAACGATAAGCTCATTACAGGATGTGGGTACTTCCTGTAACCATTTCATCAAAAACTTCTAATTCTTTCAACATAAAACCCCTAAATCAATTTCTATGCAATTTAATAACTATAAGACTATTAATAATCAATTTTCAAGGATTCTAAGGGATATATGATGAAAAGGAATGGATAAATGATATGTTTTTAGGAAGGAAAAAGGGTCTTGGGATGATACCAACAGTACCCATAGGGGTTACAAGGGAGTCCAACAAGCATGACCACCTCTTGTATTTCCTGCGTGCATGCCTCCCCAAATTCGCAAGTTTATGCACTCAATGACAGATCCCATAATTTAAAGATGCCGAAACACGTCTCTAGCCAAAAAAAAAAAAATTGCTAAAAATTGGAGATCCCACCAGCCCTACAAAGCACTCTGATACCACTTGTTATGCTCTTAACCTGCAAGACGATACCAGAATACCAAATATGTGAAGAAATATACCCAGAACATAAAACAATGAGCAATAACAGCAAGTATTTTATTATTCAGAGAGCAAAGTTCACTTGCCTCTTCGAGGGGGCAACCTCCAATAGAGCTGAGCTCGATTACAAAGCAAGACACGATGCTCCTCGCAGGGAGTCTCTATCCTTTATATAGGATTCATACATGCAATACCATGGGGCAATACCATGGTTCTTATTAATACCATCTATCTAATACCATGGCCCATTTGCAACTAACTGTGGTCCCGTCATTAAATGCGGGTTAACCACTTACAATTATTAATAGGGGCTTTATTGACTCTTTACTTAACTATAACTATGACTCGATCCTATTACATAAATAAGGGGGTTAGGGTGGGACCCTAACACATTCATCCCTTTGGGTTTCATGTATAATACTATCGGAGCCCTATATGCCTTTTAAAACATCCATGGTGCAATATCAGGGATTTTCCCGCACTGGTACTTTACACTGAAAAACCTTGCAAAATCGTGAATTATGATCCCCTTTAGCCCCCTTGTGCTTTGAGCCCTTCCCCTTTTTCATAATATGACCGGGATATAACCAGGTGTTTAGTCCTGGGGAGATAAAGCCTTTGGATGCATGTCCGGGAGATCCTTTCCTTTATTACATGAAATTTTGCTCATTGGCGAAATCATCGACCTTTACACTCGACCATCTCTGAGACACTGCGCACTCTGATCTCTGATTGGGCCCACTTGGAATATCGCAATCAACACTTTCTGACCCGTTCCATTGGTATGACCTCCGAAAACCCGTGATCGTTGATTGTCGATCACCTCTTTTTCTTAGTCCTTGATTGCTTGCTCTTCTTGTGACCATGGGCCAGCTCCCATATCAGATCCCCCAATCAGAGGTTTTCCATTGTCAAAATCCATTTGATGCACAATGTGTTGCTGTCGTCAATCGCCGATTATCGATTGGTGACGTCATCACTTCCACGTGTTGCTTCCTGAGTGGTGACATGTGTCACCCAGATATGCCCCCATAGGACCCTGAAAATTCCATATCAACATGCTATGTGTCCTCCGTACCTCCATGTGTCACCTATTAGAGCAAACCCGATGCAGCCACATGTCCAGTTTGAGGAGAGAGAAAAGACCCATCTGCCCTTGGTTTTTCATTGAATTCCTTTGTCACATTTTTTGAGGCAAATCCCTACATTTTCCCCTATCAGCCTGTTTGCCCCTGCAATTTCTTTGTAGTGGTCGAATCACGTACCGTCGGGACCTCCGATCTCCAATTTTGGGATTTTCCCTTAAGGAATTTTCTCCATGGCTACCGTTTTTCAAGGGCAACTTCGATCTGATATAACTTCTAACTTAGGGATCCATTTGAGGATTTCCGTATAACGTTGGAAAGCTAGTTCTGAGCATCATCCATTGGAGGGGGTCCAATTTGGCTTTGAGTGCTTCTGTGGCTTGGAAGATGGCTGCAAACCTCTCTGCTCTTTTTCATCCTATATACAGCAAACAACAAATAATGCAGAGGGTGACAACACAAATGATGACTGAAATTTGCATATATATGACTATTAGTAGCTAATTTATAGTATCTTGTAACACGACCAACATTTTGGTCATTAATTGGTTTTTTTAGGTGATCGTGTAGTAGTATATTCTATTGTATATTTGGTCATCAATGGTGGAAATTAATGACTAAATATACTACTATACGATAAAATTGAAACAACAAATTAATGATTAAACTAAACATAACTAAAAGTTGGTCATGTTATAAGATACTGTAAATTAGCCACTACTGGTCATCGACTAAAAAATGGTCGTTTATATGCAAATTTTAGTCCTTTTTTTAGTAACTATTTTTTCATTTTGTAATAGTGACTGTCCTTGGTCCAAATAACTTTGTTTTCTGATAATCATGTTGTTCATTTCAAGTGTAAGGAATGGATCCACATATGAATTCTTTAGATATAGAAAAACAAATTTCTTCTATAAACATGCCATTTATGTCATAGGATTCTTGTAAATGATTAAGAGAGAGAGCCTTTTACATGGAAGAGGAGTCAACCTTTTTTCTACTTCCTTCATCCCTCTAAACTCTTTTCAAAGGCATGTTAGTGAAAGTGAGTATTTCAAAGTGCCCAATAAACATTTTTTATGATGTGACATATCTTGCATATAATGTAACATTCCCAAAGCACTTCAATCTTTCAGAACATAAGATATATTCCTCTTTAAATGGCCATGACTTGTAGTGATGACGTTTCTTCTTAGAATTGAGGAATTTTCATCAAATCTTTAGTTCAAGTCTTGCTAGGTCTTTACTAACATATCTCATTTGAAGAACAATAGCAACCCATACCTCATATTTCAGACGTCAAAAGATTTAGATCTTTGCAACCTTGGACCTTGAGGGATTAATCTTTTTCTTAAACTTGTCATTTCTTCTTTTGAGTACAACGTCTCTCATGGATTATGTTTTTACTAATGTAAATGGTGACTAGTCATGTAAATAGGATGGATTGTAGTTACTCGAAAGATTCATTATATCAAAAGTTATCTTGAGGACAAATGAATCAGTTTCCTCCCTTTTAGAGGCAAGTTGTTAGGTTGCCTAGATTCCAGTTTCTTGTTCAGTTCTTGATGGATTAGTTCTTCATCTTAGGGATTCAACCCTTGAAGATGGGAGGAGTTTGAATTAATGTCTATATCTTCCTTTTCTTTCTCATTGTAAAGGATTGGACTCAGTGGGATTTCTTAAGCTTTGATAGACATCATTTTGTACCAATTACAACAGGAGATTAATGAAAAATTGTAGCTATTTCTTTGGGATCCATGTGGTATGACGTTTAGCTTAGTTTTTCTTATGTTTCCATGTGTTGAAATGTATTGTTGACTCCATTTCATCATTTCATACTCTTTATGTGAATGTATACAAGTCTTAAAGGGAGAAACCATAACTTTTATGCTCTGTTTTGGATAGACATTTTACAGTCCGTGTTTTCTTCAGTTTAGGAACAATCCATGTGGTTTACTTGCTCTTTCTAGCTCATCACCTGTCTTTCCACCTCATCCATCAAACCTTAAAGTTCTTATCATTGTGCCTACCTTGCCCCATCGAACACGTTGCAGTTTTGACCTAATTTCCTTGCCCTAACTGTTTGGCTCCTCCTGATCCAGCGAAACCCTTTAAAATAAAATCAAACCTTGTGCTATTATACCTAGCCTAATATCATTTTCTTGATCCAATCATCTTGGTTGAGATCCTTATGGATAGAGCCCTCTCCTAGCCTAGTAGGGCTAGCTACTTGGCTAAGCGTGGTTTGTGGTTATCCTGGCATTGCCTTCCTTCAGCCTAAGGTTCAATCCAGGTGATAACACTACTGATAGCATTGTTAAATTTGTATGGGGAAATAAACATGTTGGCACTATTGTCCTATTTTCCAAGGACTATTTGTTGGAGAATGTATATTTTTTTAGAATCATACAAGGACCATGTTGACAATTTTATTTTCTCTCATTGGCTTGAAACATCTTATGCACCTGTTTAGTACATGATTGGTGGGATAATATACAAATCTAGTGGAAGCAATATATAGAGAACGAAGTCAATATCATTTTTGGCTTTAACGTATTTCTGGCTATGAAAAAATATCGCTCCTAATTTGAGCGTAATGTCATGGTGGGATAATTAACTCCCAACAATGGGAATAAAAAAATGTTAAGTTTAAATACCTCGAGGAAGACTTTATAACATGTCATTGGATATTGAGAATCTACAATGATAAGCCACTATATAAGCCTCCATATTTCTACTCGGAAAAACAACAAGTGAACTATCTCAACGTCCATAGTATCTTTATCCTCAAACCCTCATTCATCATGGTTATGGGTCACCAGCAAAACCACGGTTATGGTCAACCACACAAAACCCTTACCCCTGAAGTCCAATTACTAAGCTACAAATTTTCAGCATAACGGTTGGATCACAAGCATTATAGGGTATCTCTATCCTCAAATCTTCATTCATCATGGTTATAGGTCATCCACAAACCCCTGGTTATGTGTCAACCACACAAAATCATTACCATCGAAGTCCATTTGCTAGGTTGCACATTTTCAGTATCTCAGTTGGCATACATGCATTATAGGGTATCTCCATCCTCAGATCTTCATTCATCATGGTTATGGGTCATCCACAAACCCTTGGTTATGGGTCAACCATGCAAAACCATTGTCTTCATCAACACTTAGTTTTGAGTCATCCACAAACCCATAGTTATGCTCTTATTCAACGAAGGCTTCTTCGGAGGGAACTTCACATAATGGGGACCATTGCTTATGAAGTGATCCAAGATCTTTTTCTTACAAATGTATTAAATAATTACACGCACAAATTGCATCTTAACCATAGAAACTTAATGTGCACATGCAAGAAGAGAGGAAACACATAAAGGCATGAAAAGAAGACAAGAAACTTGATAACGAAGTTCGTCCAATTTGGACTACGTCTCTGGGCCCTGCTCGATCAATGGGGAGGCCTTCCTTCATTAAGTGGAATAAAAGAGGAAGAAGTACAATCAACATTTACATAAGGAGTCTTATACCTCCAATTTGGAAAATGGCCTTCTTATGAGTAGTTGAGGTATTGGTTGTTATTGTGTAATCCTTGACCAAAGAGTGTGTGCTATAAACTCTTGGAAAGTGACAGATTGTTGAGTCATGAGTGGTTGTATATGAGTGCAGAAGATGTATTAGTTTTTCGTGTAGATGATTGAAACTATGGTTTTGCAAGGACATAGGTCATATGTTGAATGGTGTTAATGCTTTTGGTGGTCCAAAATCTCTCAGTGGGGAGGATTGATCGAGGTGGATCTCCAGATACCAATGGCATGCTAAAAGGCTCAAAATTCAAGTGGCAGAAAAATGATGAAATTGACACCAGATCGAAGTGCTCATTGCCCTGATTCCAACAACGCGAACGACACTCCAATCTGAGTCTGTATGAGGAAGACAAAGGAAGTCAAAGTTTAAGGTTGACTTGCACATGTGGTAGGGTTAAGGAGGGTGCAATTTGGCAGAAATCAGGCACCAGAATCCGGCGAGTTTTCTGGGAAAATTTGTAGGACAATTAATTTGTCCAATAATTCTAAGGTTCGAGAAATTTACAATAAGAGTTAGAAATTAAAAAAAAAGGCGGCAATCCGTGACCCTGTCACCCCGGGTGGAGCCCACAACTGATTTATATTAAAAAAAGAGGGGCGGCGGCCATGACCTCGCCACCCCAGAACCGCCACAACAAAATCTATGTTATAAAAGGGGCGGGTGGCCATGACCCCGTCGCCCCTGGAACCACATAGCAACATATATTTTATATATAGTGTGGGGGTGGGTTATCAACCTCACCGCCCATCCACTCTATGTGTTTCAACGTAAACAATGGCACAAAGGTGGGGGCGGGCCACTGGTCCAGTGGACCCACCGCCCGGTACAAACAATTACAACGGATATACGATAAAATGGGGAGGGGCAGGATTTGATCCCCCAACCCCTCCTCAACCACCATGCCATTTTCACCATTGCGCCAGCGGACTCTAGGAGATTCACCAACACAATTTTTCAGAGGGTCAATTTAGTCTAGTATCAGAATTGGGCAAGTTTTATATCAATTTTTCACCTCTTTGCGACATGAACTTAACGGTGATGTCAGTTTTTGCAACAGGGCTCTCCATTTTTCGGCCATTTTCCAGATTGGAGGTATAAGATTCCTTATGTAAATGTTGATTGTACTTCTTCATCTTTTATGCCACTTAATGAATGAAGGCCTCCCCATTGTTTGAGCAAGGCCGGGGGACGTAGTCCAAATTGGACGAACTCCATTATAAAGTTTCTTGTCTTCTTTTCATGCCTTTATGTGTTTCCTCTCTTCTTTCATGTGCACATTAAGTTTATATGGTTAAGCCGCAATTTGTGAATGTAATTCTTTAATACATCTGTAAGAAAAATATCGTGGATCATAAGTGAGGAAGATAGATACGAATGGAAAGTAGCATCCACCCATGGTATTTACCCATGTTATCCACCCATGGTATCTACCAATGGTATGAGGTATTGTAACTCAAAAAATGCTATAAATAACAAGCCTCACTTTGTAAAAGGACAACCCAGTCCAACACAATGTAGCAAAAACAAATTTTTCGTCCAATAAATAAGGATGTGCTCTTCTCTGTATTTTTTGTTTTAATTTTATTTTATGGGAATTTTATGTGTTTCTCTCCTTTCTCTTAGGGTTCAATTCTCCATATCTTGACCCTCCCAAGATCCAAATCAATGTCATGACTAATTGTGCCATGTTGGTACTTGAACGCATGTTGAATTATTTGCCTTAGCTCAATCATAGACTAATATTCTTCCTTCTCTTATTTCATCGTCTTGGCTACATTCAAGTTTCCATAACTAGGTGTTCTTTCTAGAAGAGATATTGTGATGGTAACATTGATTGCCTCCTTTGCCACTAATGTTATTAAAGTGCATTATATATCTAGTCAAAATCCTTCACTATGAATCTAGAGATTAATGCCCTTTGGATCTATGGCAAGGGCTTGATAAAGATTCCACTACTTCGTTCTTTCGGTCAATGTTGTTCCCTCTAACACATGAGCTCTTCTGCTCTTGTCAAAAAAACAAGCCATATAGGATCAACCTTGATCCATCAATCTAAGTGTATCAAATCTGAGGAGCCTATACAAAGTGTTCTTTCTATTTATAAGTACAAGACTTATTCATCTATTGAGGTAGCTCTTATGTACACTTGTTCTTTCATTGAGGAATACAATCACTACATCCTTCTGATGTAGTTTTCAACGAAAATCATAAAGATAAAAATTTTTAACATAAGTGTACCTAACAAGATGTCCCTTCATAGTCTTCTTCGTCTTACTGAGGTAATCACTCACTTTGTACTTCTCTTCATGTTTCCATTTACTTCATAATTCATATTGGAATACACCACTGAATTCTTTTCGACATATATTAAGGCATACTTCAACCTTGTTGATCTGCCTACTTCCTCTGATTCTTGATATTATCTAGTACAATATCTCTCATCAAATTTCTATTTATGGGAGAGTATTATTTTCGTAATTTTGCTTTGTTTTTCCATCTGCTACCAAATCCTTGGTAGCCTTCATGATGTACCTGCAATCCTCATTTAGAGGCCATGAAAGAACAATTACAACCAAGTAAAGAATTCAAAGACAAGAGACTAAATACTAGTAAAACAAGAGTAGTAAGAATCAAATAAGAGGGGTAGTAATACTTATATTTTGAGAAAATATCAACTCTCGCTTGACCATGCATCCATCTTGCACCTTATCCATGTCTTCATCTTGATGCCATTTCTTCAATGCAAGAACTAAGGTTTCTATTTTTAGTGGAAATGTCTAATCCTAGGGTTTTTATCCATAAGTCTCATGGCTTTCTTGCTCAAATTATTTTTCATACTAGGGTTTACAAAACCTAGACTTTCAATTTCATATTTAAATGTCAAAACCTAAGCATCATCATTATGAAACTCATCTTTATAATCAATTTGATCAAGGATGTTATGTCCATTTATTTTCCTTTCTCCAAATAACTTCGCTTTCTCATAATCATTGTTCTTCATTTCAATGTGTAAGGAATGGATCAACACATGTCTTCTTTAAAGAGCTCAAAACAAATTTCATCTATAAACATGTCGTTTATGTCATAGGACTATTGTAAATGATTAAAAGATAGATCCTTTTAAACTGAACATGGATTCAACCTCTTTTCTACTTCATTCATCACTATGAACTCTTTTCAAATGCATGCTAGTGAAAGTGAGTATTTCAAAGTGCCCAATCAACATTTTTTATGATGTGACATATCTTGCATATAATGCAACATTTCCAAATCACTTCAATTTTCCAGAACTTGAGACATATTCCTCTTTATATGCCTATGATCGAAGACTTTTAATCAAAGCTTTGGTTCAAGTCTTGCTACAGATTAGACTTATACTAGGCCTTTGCTAACAAAGCTCCTTTTAAGAACAAAAGCAACACATACTCATAGTTTAGACATCAAAATATTTAGACCTTTAGACCTTTAGGCATTGATCCTTTTCTTAAACTTGTCACTTCTTCTTTTGAGTATAGTGTCTCTTGATTTAGGCAATGAATGGCTTCATTGATCTCACTATATAGTCACAAATATCTCATGTAATTGTATGGAAACAATCTTCTAAAGTGCTATTAGATTGACTTCTCAGGGACTCATTTGCTTCATTATGAAGATGGCGTAGCCAATTAAAAGCTCATACAATAGATATCAGACTTTGACCTTTCTGAGATCTGTCAACCTTATTTGCTGAGGTTTTGATCTCTACTTCAACACTTTTTGTATAGTTTATGTTTGAAACCATTCTTAAGACCAAACAAACATATGTGCAATTCATATGATCATTCATATTGTAATCATGTACTCTAACTCTTAATTCCTTCGACCTATTAAAACATATAATTAATCAATTAAGGCTTCTTTAGAAGAATAAATCTCCTTCCAGATGTTTGCATAGAGGTGATCTGCATTTGAGACTTCTTGATGACCTTTTACCACAAGTTTAGGACTTCTGAAGATATGATGACATGGCCTTTTGAAACCAAAAACAAAATTGTGATATTCGTGAGGTCCTTTGATGAAGTCATTCGACCTTCTCACATTTGATCTGAGCTCCTCTTCTTGGGTTTTATCAAAGATTATTTTATGGGTTTTGGCTTCGCTAAACTTCTTTGTAGTGTGATTTTATGGATATAAATGTTTGCCTAGATGTTAAACACTTCATCCTAACCACTTGAGGCATCATTCCTAAGGATTCTTAACCTATAAATTCTCAAGTTTTTGGACCCCATGCAATCAACTACTACTATTTTCATACTTTATGAGGTCCTTTCAAATTAGGCCTGATATTGGAACATAGATAATTTTGGCCTCTTCAAATTTGAGGATTTTGGTATTTCAATATATGAACAGAGGCTTGTCAGGCTACAATTTTTGAGGTCATTCGGATGAGGCATATTTAGGTTTATTCTAGCCTATTCAAGGCTTAAGGCCTTTAATGTTCTCATGGGAGCAATAATTAATCAAAAAACTTCAACCTTCAACAAGGGCTTCGACCTTGTTTTAGAGAATTGTATTTTTTTATCTCAAACTAGGGCATGTAACAAACTTTCGATCTTCTTCTAGAATGAAATAATAAAACAAATAGATCAAACCCTATCGATTAGCTTGAATCTTTTTGAGGTTGATCTTACACCAAGCTCTCATACCATGTTGATTTTTCAATAGGTCTTTTATATTGATAATTGTTTCTAATAATTTTCTTATTTTTTCCTTCTTGTCCATCATTTCATTATTAAACATTTACACAAAATACATCAACCATTTAACATTATGACAATAGGATCATGAAAAGATAGCCACACAAAGAAACACAATATTTTTCCCTGGGAAAACCCACACGGGATGAAACATGGTAACCTTTTTCAATAGAGAAATTCTTCATATCAACATAGATACATCTTAGTCAATAACTAGGTCAAACCGAGTCCATCCTCCTAGTCAAGTCAATTGGATCTCATCTATTTCAATAAGGACATAAATTCAACCTCTAGATAAGTTCGTTTTTGCTCTCTTCAACAAACATTACTTCCTCGGAAATTTTGGCTCATCCATAGAATATCACTTCGTAAAATCGGTCCATTAACATAGAGATTTGACCTTCAACAGACAACTACCACAGAGATCAGATTCATCATTCTTTCTCCTTAGATTCTTCCTTGTCTTCTTGCCTCATACTAGACCATGAATCTAGAAGCTCTTGAACAAATGATCTAAATTGTGTGCCAAATGCGAGGAGGACAAACTATATATATAGCCTTCTGCCTTGACGAACGGGTGCATATTTACATTAGGACCGAATGGATCTCATGGAGTTGACTTGAAATAGGAGGAGGGACAATTTTACTAAATTCAATTCTAAAAATTAAATTTTTCTTCTTTTTCAAAGGACATGAAGAATATGCCTTTCTACATTTTTCTTTTGACAAATAGCATGAAGAATATGATTTACAAATATATCAAGAGTAAAACAATAATTATGAAGATCGACCATAGTTACAAAATTCAATAGAGTGGAGTAACCAAGATCCTCTTGGAATGAAGTTGTAACACCCTCCTCCCACATCTACCCAAGTAACCGGCCAACGGGGTAAACATGTGACGATAAGTTACTATGATATGATTCAACTCCTTATGTGTCAGTTAAGGAAGTGGAATTGACAAAACACATAACACAAACCTTCCACATCAACAACAGAACTCCCATGAGCCATCCCAACCACTCAGGTAACCAACGCCTGAGACCAACTGAAGTTTTAGTGCATCAAACCCTTGGACGCTCCCTTGATATGGACCAGAGTGCGTCTCGGAGGCTCCAGAAGCTCCCACAGTAAGGGAAAGAGATATTTCAGGGAATTTTTTCCCCAATGGTATGCCTGCGACTCCATGATTTGTGTCACTTTTTCATGCCCAAAACTCAATGTCAGGTTTAGAAATGAAATTTCACAACAGAAAAAAGATACATTTACAAGGACTAGATTAGACTCCTACTAGCCATGATAAGAATTTCATCAAACATATCACAAATATGAAATCTACAGGTCTTAACAGTGGAGCTAAGAATAGGGGTCTCATACTTATCTGAGATTCGCTTTGAGGCATTGTTTCCTTATCACATTAGCTACAATTTCATCTATTAGGCCATAGATACATTGTTCATTCATTTACAAGTAAAAACATGATATGACCCAAACATCATGACAGTCATAAAACTCATTCATAACCAGCATATAAACATCAAAGATGTTAAGCATAAACCAACCATATAAGCCACATAACAATAAGAATATTTACCCATCAATACCATAGGAAAGAGCTTTTATTTCCACAAGCAAAATGCAACCAAGTTTGGGACTTCCATGTACCACCCGACCATAGACATGGTTGATCCAAATCTCTCTTCATCTAGTCACCCCAGTGCCATATTCCAAGCATGAATGTGGGATCTCATGGAACAATCCATGAAAACCGAACCACGGTTTCCAAAGGCCAAACCACCTCAACCCATCAAATAGTGATTCCACCTCATGGTCGAACATCACATACCATCACCAGATCGGTCTTTACCCAAGCCTTCCAGGGCTCTAGAGCATTTGTTCCAACCAAGGCTTCTAGGATTAGTAACTCAAGCCACAACTGGCGTTAGGCTTCTAGAGCGTTTGTCCAACCAGAGTTTCCAAGACTGGTAAGTCAACCCACATATGTTGTCGGGCTTCTGGAGCATTTATCCAACCATGGATTTTAGGACTAGTAACTCAACCCACAATTGTCATTGGGCTTCCAGAGCATTTTTCCAACCAAGGCTTCCAAGACTAGTAACTCAACCCACCAAGGGCTTCCAGAGCGTTTCTCCAACCAAGGCTTCCAGGACTAGTAACTCAACCCAAGCTGTTACAGGGCTTCTAGAGCGTTTGTCCAGCCAAGGCTTCTAGGACTAGTAACTCAACCCACCAAGGTCTTCCAGAATGTTTCTCCAACCAAGGTTTCCAGGACTAGTAACTCAACCCAAGCTATTACTGGGCTTCTAGAGCATTTGTCCAACCAAGGCTTCCAGGAATAATAACTCAACCCAAGTTGTTACAAGGCTTCCAGAGCGTTTATCCAACCAAGGCTTCAAGGAACTAGTAACTCAACCCAAGCTAAAGGAAACATGAGAACCAACCAAAAAAATAAATAAATGAACCCACAACACCATGGCTATCCCATAAATGGCAAGGCTATGCAAATCCACTGCCAATCCAGGCAATCCTCCATGCCAATGACAAATCATGAGCAATAAACCACATGCATATGCCACGCATGCCAAAACTAGTGAGGAAAACATACAAGAAACTCTGTACCTACAAGAAAAACTCGTTGTAGCTATTGATCTTGGTGTCCTCTTACGTTTTCCTGCTCTTCCTTTGCCTTCTTTCTCCAAGCATCCAAGTATGCCACACTATCCAAGAGTGCTCCAAGAAAACTCTTAAGTGTCCAAGAGTATGAGAGAAAGAGTGTTATGAAACCAACTCACAAAAAAATAGAAAAGAAATATAAACGCCTTAGAATTCAGCCTCTTCGAGGGGGCAACCTCCTTTACATTACACAAATGAACAATTCTTGGATGATACAAATGACAAGACCTCCTTTCTATATATAGGAATCTGAGGGGTCATAATATAATCAAAGCCGACATAACAATAATAATGTAAGGGCACAATAATAACAATAGTGGGCTTCTATGGGACATAATAATAACAATATGAGGATTACAGGGGCACAACAATATAATAAGGGGGTCGTACTAATAAAAATAAGGGGTTACACTAGTAGTATAGGGACCTAACATGCCCCTCTCCTTCAAAAAGTGTTGTCCTCAACGCTTGAGTAGTTCTTGATGCTTCTGTATAAAATTCTTGTCCTCCCATGTGGAATCTTTAGCGGGTAAGTTCATCCACTTGATGAGATACTGTGAAATTGATCACTTTCGTAGCTGTTGATTTCTCGGTTTTTTCACTGCTTCAGGTTCCAATATGATTTTCCTTCCTTGTCAATTTCTGGAAATATTGCTTGAACTGGGATCTTTTGCAACTTTTGAATGAGTTTCCACCCTACTTCATAATTTGTCCATTCATCCCTTGCTTCATTTATCAAATTTGGTTGGATAATTATACCAACCTCTAGCATTTCTGCAACCATACGTTCAATTTCACTCCTTTGGACATATGGATATCTGTAAGGCCTGATTTTTGGAGGAACACTTCCTGGAATCAAATGAATAGCATGATCATGATCACAAATAGGTGGGAGGCCTTTTGGAGTCTCAAATACCTTGGAGTGATTGTCCAAGACTTTTTGGAGATATGGAGAAATAGATGATTTCGATGTGGGAGCCTCTAGTGAACACAATTGTGCAATTACGCCTCTTTTTTCTTTCTTTAGAAGCTTTGTCATTCCATTAGAGCTGATTATCTTTCCCAGTTTCCCTGTGATACCCCTTAATTCAACTTCCTTTCCTTCCGAAGAAAATTTCATGAAAATTTCATGAAAATTAAAAGCTATTGTACCCAAGGATTGTAGCCATTGGACTCCTAATACAACATCAACACCACCCATTGGAATGGAAAGAATTGGGCTATTCAATACATATTCTCCCATGGATAGCTTGATATTATGGCACTTTCCAGAGAAGTTTATGGTTCCTCCACTTGCAACCATCACTTGACACTCTGGTGCTCGATATAGGAAGCAATTCAATTCCTTACTAGCTTACAATGAATAAAATTATGGGTACTGCCTAAATCAATCAACACTATTACCTTTTTCGTCTTGATATGTCCTTCTATCTTGATAGTTTGAGGAGTAGTAATTCCGGCCAATGCATTACAAGATATGGTCAGATTCATTTCTTCTTTCTCTAGGGTTTGTTCCTGGTGTATATCCTCTTCTTTTGACATTTCTTGTTCCTTTTCTTCCTCCTCTTCACAATCTATGTAAATTAATTTCTTCTCAACACACTTATGACCTTTAGTGTATTTTCTATCACAACAGTAACAAATCCCTTTTTCTATTTTTTCTTCCAATTGTTGTGGTGTCAACCTTGTAGGTTGTGGAAGGTCAAAGGAAACAACACTTCCATAGTTGTGAGTGGTAGGTTTCCTTGTTGCCATAATTTTGCTTTCCATTTTTCTTGCCAACCTGAATGCCTTCTCCAATGAATCAGGTTCCCAAAGGCAAACCTCATGTTGGATGTTATCCTATAAAGTCCCTATGAACACATCAATCCTATGCTCCTCTGGAATATCTTTTACCCTTATGTTCAATTTTTGGAAGTCCGTCTTTTCATTTGTATCATCCAAGAATTGTTCATTTATGTAATGTAAAGGAGGTTGCCCCCTCGAAGAGGCTGAATTCTAAGGCGTGGATCTCTCTTTTCTATCTTTTTGTGAGCTGGTTTCATAACATTTGGTATCAGAGCTTTGGATTCTAGGGTTTCGCTGCTCCAAACAGGTCATCGTGGCATTTTCGCTATAACTTTGTTTCTGTGACGTTTCAGAAGTCGCAAAAAAAAACCCATTTGAGAAGAATTGGCATTGAACCTTGGGTCCAAATTTCAGAGCTTTTCGCGCGATATTTTCGGAGATATGATCTGAGGAAATTGGTATTTTTGCAGACTCCTGAATTACACTGAAAACAGGTGACCTGGGGAAAATCGTCATAACGTTCTTTCTGAGCATCGGATTGAAATTTCGTAAGAAAGTACAGAAAGAGGACGGACTGTAGTTTCTGTTTATATATTTTTCAGAGTCAAAGGTTGAAACAGTGACACGTGGCACTTCATACAAGTTCGCTCTACTGAACTAGTCTATAATCAGGTCACTGCGGGAGATTGTGCATAACTCTTTCTTGGAGAATCCAATTTGGATCAGACTTGTGGCATTGGAAAGAGGACATAGAGGGCTACTACAGGTCACAATTTCAGAACTTAAAGATCCGAAAGTACAGAGTTACAGTCGTTTCAAGGTAGAGCTCCTAAAATCAAGAAAAAGCAAGATGAGGAAGTTTGATGGCAAGGATCCGGTGAATTGGATACTTCAAATGGAGCAATATTTTGATATACATGGTGTACAACTGTTACAAAAGGTATGTATTGCATCTTCATATTTAGAACCATATCAATTTTTATGGTACAAAGGGCTTTGTTCTCGTAAAAAACTTGTTACGTGGTCAATTTTCACGGAGGAAATGATAGCACATTATGAGGATACAAAGAGCAACACCTTCTTTAGAGCAACACCACAACAATTGGAAAGAGTAAAAGGGCTTTGTGACATAATGGAAAGCAAAATTATGGAAACCAGGAAGCATACCCCTCACAACTATAAAGATGGAAGTGTTGTTTCTCCCAGCCTTCCACAACCTACAAGGGTTACACCACAACAATTGGAAGAAAAAAGAGAAAAAGGGCTTTGTTACAATTGTGATAGCAAATGCACTAAAGGTCATAGGTGTGCTGAGAAGAAATTATTTTACATAGAATATGAAGAGGAGGAAGAAAAGGATCAAGAAACATCAAAAGAAGAGGATATACATCAGGACACCACCCCAGAGAAAGAAGAAATGAATCAGACCATATCTTGTAAAGCATTGGCAAGAATTACCACTCCTCAAACTCTCAAGATAGAAGGACATATCAAGAAGAAAAAGGTGCAAGAAGTGAAAGATCACATCGAGAAAGAAGAAATGAATCCAACCATATCTTGTAATTCAATGGATGAAATTACCACTCCTCAAACTATCAAGATAGAAGGACACATCAAGAAGAAAAATGTTCAAGAAGTGAAAGATCACATCGAGCATCAAGAAATGAATCCGACCATATCTTGTAAAGGACTGGAAGAAATTACCACTCCTCAAAAGATAGAAGGACATATCAAGAAGAAAAAGGTTCAAGTAGAGAAAGATCATATCGAGCATCAACAGCAAGTTCTCCAACTTTTTAAGGATGACGCCACTTCGGTGCAAAATCAAATGAAACAACAGGTAGATCAACATCGTAGTGAAAAATGTTTTGATGTAAGTGATTGGGTATTTTTACTGCTACATCTCAAGCAAGCTATTTATGAGAAGGAAATGTTGGCAATACTACATGCACTTAAAAAATGGCGACCTTACCGAATGGGAAGACGCTTCAAGGATGAGGATGTGGAAGCATTGTTTTGTGCTATTTATATTATCCAACCAAATTGGATAAACGAAGCAACAGATGAATGGAAGAAGAACGAAGAAGTATGGCCACTTATTCAAAAGTTGCAAAAGATACCAATTCAAGCAATATTGCCAGAAATTGAAGAGGAAGGAAAAATCATATTGGAACCTGGAGCAGCCACAGAAACAAGAACCCGACAGCTACGAAATCGATCAATTTCAAAGTATCTCATCAAGTGGAAGAACTTACCCGCTGAATATTCCACATGGGAGGACAAGAATTTTATATAGAAGCATCAAGAACTACTCAAGCGTTGAGGACAACGCTTTTTGAAGGAGAGGGGCATGTTAGGCCCCTATACTACTAGTGTAACCCCTTATTGTTATTAGTATAACCCACTTATTATATTGATGTACCCATGTAGTGCCCATATTGTTACTATTGTGCCCCATAGAAGCCCACTATTGTTATTATTATGCCCTTACATTATTATTGTTATGTCGACTCTGATTATGTTATAACCCCTTAGACTCCTATATATAGAAAGGAGGTCTTTTCATTTGTATCATCCAAGAATTGTTCATTTATGTAATGTAAAGGAGGTTGCCCCCTCGAAGAGGCTGAATTCTAAGGCGTGGATCTCTCTTTTCTATCTTTTTGTGAGCTGGTTTCATAACATACCCCTTAATTCAACTTCCTTTCCTTCCGAAGAAAATTTCATGAAAATTTCTTGAAAATTAAAAGCTATTGTACCCAAGGATTGTAGCCATTGGACTCCTAATACAACATCAACACCACCCATTGGAATGGAAAGAATTGGGCTATTCAATACATATTCTCCCATGGATAGCTTGATATTATGGCACTTTCCAGAGAAGTTTATGGTTCCTCCACTTGCAACCATCACTTGACACTCTGGTGCTCGATATAGGAAGCAATTCAATTCCTTAGCTAGCTTAAAATGAATAAAATTATGGGTACTGCCTAAATCAATCAACACTATTACCTTTTTCGTCTTGATATGTCCTTCTATCTTGATAGTTTGAGGAGTAGTAATTCCGGCCAATGCATTACAAGATATGGTCAGATTCATTTCTTCTTTCTCTAGGGTTTGTTCCTGGTGTATATCCTCTTCTTTTGACATTTCTTGTTCATTTTCTTCCTCCTCTTCACAATCTATGTAAATTAATTTCTTCTCAACACACTTATGACCTTTAGTGTATTTTCTATCACAACAGTAACAAATCCCTTTTTCTATTTTTTCTTCCAATTGTTGTGGTGTCAACCTTGTAGGTTGTGGAAGGTCAAAGGAAACAACACTTCCATAGTTGTGAGTGGTAGGTTTCCTTGTTGCCATAATTTTGCTTTCCATTTTTCTTGCCAACCTGAATGCCTTCTCCAATGAATCAGGTTCCCAAAGGCAAACCTCATGTTGGATGTTATCCTATAAAGTCCCTATGAACACATCAATCCTATGCTCCTCTGGAATATCTTTTACCCTTATGTTCAATTTTTGGAAGTCCTCAATGTGCTCCATCATTGAACCCTTTTGTTTGAGATTTATCAATTGGCTAGAAAAGGTGTTGCTTTTTGTATCCTCATAATGTGCTATCATTTCTTCCTTCAAAATTGCCCAAGTGACAATTTGTTTACGAGAGAAAAGTCGTCGATACCATACAAACTGATTTGATTCCAAATATAAAGTTGCAATACGTACCTTTTGTGTGTTTTTCACATAATGGGGATCGAAAAATTGCTCCCTCATATCTATCTTTGGAACATGGTGGGTCTTCAATCCAACATTAGAGTCTATAAAATCATGATTAACATTTATTTTGTTCTCATCATGAGTTTCATTTACTACCTTTTCTCTGTTCGTAAACATTTCTTGTTGCAACTTTGTCAAATTTGTCTTCAAATCGTCCATTTTTCCTTCCATCTTAGCTTCTAAACCATCCATATTAGCTTCCACGTCATTCTTTAAACCATCCATCTTAGCTTCTATTACTTTTTGTGAGAGAGAATTTTGTTGCACTTGGTCTCGTAATTTTGATATATCATGTTGCATTTCTTCCTCTTCATCATGATTCATGCTAGAGATTTCAGGTTGCTTACTAGGTGTTTCCATTTTCTTTCTTCGGGGCATCAATTAATGCTAATAATGCTCCACAATTCCCTTTGAATTCCTTGAAACTGTTTTTTCAAACCAATCTTATGCAAACACACACACACACCTTTTTTTCACTTTGTAAGAGCTCACTATTGAATCAGTGGTATCTCTGTAATTGCAGCTCTCCAGGATCTAAAATTGCTTCCTACGGTAGTCCTCTGAGTCCTTTTTCCAATGCCACCAGTATGATCAAAATTGGATTCTCTAAGAAGGAACTATTCCCAATCTCCTAAGATAACTTGATTATATAATGTTTCAGTAGAGCGAACTTGTACGATGTGCCATGTGTCACTATTTCGACATTCAAATCTAAAAAATATACACAGAAAATTACAGTCCATCCTATTTCTGTAACTTCTTACGAAATTTCAATCTGATGCTTAGAGAGAAAGTTATGACAATTTTCCCAAGGTCACCTGTTTAGAATGTAATTCTGGATTCTGCAAAAACCCTAACTCTCTCTGATGATATCTCCGAAAATATAGCGACACAAGATCTAAAATTTGGACCTGAGCTTCACCAAGATTTCATCTCAAATGGGTTTTAATTTCAGAGTCTGACCCTTCGTAGAAAAAAAAACTATAGCGAAAATTCCATGATGACATGTTTGAGATGAAATTTTGGAGCTTGCAAAAACCCTAACTTGCTCAGATCATATCTCTGAAAATGTAGCGAGACAAGATCTAAAATTTGAACCTGAGGTTAAAACCGATTTCTTCTCAAATGGGTTTTTTTTTTTTACATTCTAAAACTTCGTAGCAAAAAAGTTATAGCGAAAATTCCACGATGACCTGTTTGGAGTAGCAAAACCCTAGAATCCAAACCTCTGATACCAAATGTCATGAAACTAACTCATAAAAAGATAGAAAAGAAATATAAACGCCTTAGAATTCAGCCTCTTCAAGGGGGCAACCCCCTTTACATTACACAAATGAACAATTCTTGGATGATACAAATGACAAGACCTCCTTTCTATATATAGGAGTCTAAGGGGTCATAATATAATCAGAGCCGACATAACAATAATAATGTAAGGGCACAATGATAACAATAGTGGGCTTCTATGGGGCACAATAATAACAATATGGGGACTACATGGGCACAACAATATAATAAGGGGGTTGTACTAATAACAATAAGGGGTTACACTAGTAGTATAGGGACCTAACAAAGAGAATAGAATGAGAGCTCCAAAACCGAACCAACAAAAGGTTACACTGACCAAGCCCGCTCACTGATCCTCAGAAGCCTTTTTATCAACAAGGCCTCTATTTTCTTCAATTTCCATTATTTTCCTTCATTTTCCTCCTCACTTGCAACTTGTGACCTTTCACCTCCCTTTTCTCCTGATTTCCATTATTTTCATAAATAAATGCCAAATAATGTCTCTTGCCTTTCCAAAACCTTTACCATTGCCTTTGCCAAATTCCTTTAGCCATAATAACCTAAATGAACACCCACTAGGATGTTTTTCCCACCATTCAACTTGGAATACATGTCCCATGACCTTTATCTTAAATTTTTTTACATGGATTTTTAACTAGGGTTGTTACAAAAGTCAAATAAGTGGACTTTGGCACAATTGTGGCTGCATCTGCTAGATGGGTTGATGTGTGGCCCTATGTTTTGTTATTTCAATGCAATGTGCCTCCTCCAACACACAATGTGAGTTGGTTGCATGCATACTAAACAAAATTTGGTGTTGAGTGAGTTACTCGAATTTTGGTGTTTGCGAGATGATGTGAGGTGACAAGCCAAAATTTAAGGTTCAATTAGAACGAAAATTTGAGGCTCAATTGATTGGGCCAAATTTTGGTGTTTGAAAAGGTTATCAAAATTTGGTATTTAGTTAGGCAGAATTTTGAAGTTTTGTGAGGACCAAAATTTAAGTTTACCCACGCTAAATTTTGAAGTTTTATGAGGACCAAAATTTAGAGTTTACCTAGGCTAAATTTTGGAGTTTTGGGTTGGATGAAATTTGAGGTTTTGAGGTTCAATTTTGAAGTCGGCTAGGAAAGGCCTCTATCATATGACTTGTCATAGGTCATTGTTATTGTAAGCTAGTGGGTTGATAATGTAATTCTCGTCAATATTATACTTTATTCAAGTATTAGGCCAGTGAGTTGTCCATATCATATTGTATTGTGAACATGTATCTTTATATTGCATAGCGTGAGATTATTGCAGTTTGTGCATGTGTAATTTTAGTTAACATATATATTTTGCACTCCCTTAACTAAAATAAGCGAAGTTGTAGTCCAAGTTTAGGTACATCCATCTTGGGAAAAATTGAAGAATGAAAAAATGTTGGTGTCACATGCCCTAGGAGCTCGCAGTGCGTCTCAAACCATGTAGATCTTCCCGGGGATGTGACAAATGCACCTATGTGAACAAATCAAGTCAAGTGCATATCTTAGATAACTTTTATAAGCATATTAAAGTATACCACTTATTTAATATTAAATAAATAAATAAACTTTAAAAGGGATTTTTATGCTGATATTTTTTTAATTAATAATATATTTTTTTATGATAAATTTAGTTTGTTATTTAATTTCTATCAATGATTTAAGTATCATATTTTTTATTTTTTTTAATTATAATTTGGGCTAGTATTTGGATTTATATATAGGATTAAATATTTTTTTTAAATATATAAAGAAACAGTAACTTATCCAAATTATTTGGGTGAGGCTTATGTTCAAAACTGATTGGTTGCCACTATACCCTCTAGGCCAACAACCCACAAGCTAGCACATAGTAGGAAACTTATACCTTAGCAGGGTTGAGGACTCCCAAAGCACATTAGGAGTGTGAACCTCTGTCTAGGGATAGTCTACCCTTCTAGCCTTATCACAACGGGTTAACATGTCCCTTTACATTAATTGAATTGGAGGGGAGGGGAGAACAAACCATGCTACCAACCACATGAGTTAGAACTTGGGATTAAAGCTAAATGTTATTAATAAGTACATGAGCTCATGGATATAATCTCATGATATCCATTAGGGATATTGGATTTCTTGCAAATACCATTTAAGCTCAAACCACCTCCTAGTCCTAGAGTGAAATTTAAAATTACTTTTGGTTAACTAAGAGCATAGGTTAACAAGTCAATACCCAAAAATATTTGGCAAGAAATAAAAGTTAATGAGTTATTAATAATTTCGCTAGATAACATAATTTTCCTTAATAAATATAATGAATCAAACAATACGTATTATATTCTTTATTAATTAACAACTCAATTATTATTTTTTACCATTCAATCAATTAAGTTTATCTCGGGTGGTTAAGAGGAATGGTTGTTAGCTTTGTTGTAATGGCTTCAATTCACTATATCCCAAGTCACTCCTTGGTATAGTGACACTTCTTTGTGAACCCAAATATTTAGTCCCTTCGACTCACATACGCAATATCAAATGAGATTAGCTCTCCACTATTGCCTTTATCCTACTATATCCACCCCTTCTTTCCATAAGAAGATAACCAATCCACAACAAATGGAAATCATAACCAACATGCATAATCATATTATATATCATATAGAATCATCATTAAGAAAGTTTTTAGAGTCCACCAATCTTATACATATTGGATTCCACTATGCGATAGTCAAGGTCCTATTCTAAGAAGATGGCAATGAAACTGAACACATGATTTTCCATGTCGCACCCCTAGTGCATATGTGAATCACCACCATTTGGGCATTCCCTTATCATGCTACATACACATCCAACAAGGGGCATCATTACCACTTATACATATATGATTGGTCCCCTCCCATCACCATTCACTTAGGGGAAGTATCTCATGCTTGGGGGCATAATGGCCCTCTAGCCACTTTCTCACTTCATATTTATCCATCTCGGCCTAGGCTCCAAAGGTCTAGGTAAGGATGATTATCCTCTCTTTTCTTTGGTAGTTTGTTCTACTAGCTTCTTCGATGAGCTATCTACACATTGCATATAGTAGATGATCGATACCTTATATTGAACCATTCTACTATATGTAATGCCACATTTACCATATGGTCCCCATGTTTGACTTGGTTAGTAGGAATGACCTTAACCCTTTATGGTATTTCATTCCCTCATCCTATCTTTCTACTTTGATTATTCAGCGAGAAACATATTTCCATGAAGAATTAAGGCCATTTAAATCAAATCTCTTCATATTTGTCACTCATACTCTGACACCACCTTGTCTTTGCACTTGTTGACTATGTGTCGATTTTCATCATGAGTAACCATTTTTTAAACCAACTGAGCTTAAATTGATTGTGTGTTTAGAAAATTAGATGGAGTAACAACGAAGTGCATAGATGTTATGTGACTAATGTCATTCTTGTGTATTACATGCAGGATCTAAAGGAGGCCATGGACAGAGGACCTGGACAATGCAGACCTACTAAATCAACGAGAGGAAAGAATCGGATATGGAATCTGCAAATAAAATAAAGGTAAGAAGACAAAGCAACCTCAACCAAAGGAGGATGGTGTTTATGAATTCACAAATGCTAAAACATAGACGAGATAAAGTTATATAAAATATGTTATTTTTTTCAAATCCAAAACATGATATCGATATGTAAAATATATGAGTAAAGTGAGGTTTTGTGTTGGATAACATATTGGTTGAAATGATATAATTGGTGTACTAAACATCATTGACTATGTTATGTAATGTAGGGGCAAGACGAGGTCATGACAATAGATCGTGCAATATTAAATAAGGACACAACAGATGTTGTCGAACATCAAGTAATTATCAAATTTTGACTTAAATTAGGAAGCATTTTGTAATACGTCCATCCTTTTTCACAGTATTATTAAAATTTATAGTGTATTGTCCAACCTCGAAATAAATTAATGCATTTTGTTGATATTTCAGATGGAGATTGGAACAAATGCATAGCCTAAGTGTTCAACTAGCAAAATAAATAAAAAACATATCTATGTGGGTGTGGACCTAAAATTGTTAAATCACAATGAACACAATGGGTGGAAGAGGATATGACAATGGATACTCCAGACACAACAAACAATTCCACTGAAAAAGAGGTTGGTCAGGACTATAGTACATGGGATGGGATTTGTTAAGCAATATTTGGTTATATTTCTTTGAAATTGATACATTTATGATCTATACAATTCTTTCCAAACATTAAATAATTGTTGTGTTTGTCGATAGGTAGAAGATGATGATGAAAGAACGACTACTAATACCCAAGCTGATCCAACCAGGCTATTAAGATTTGGACAAAATGATCCAAACCATCCTTTAAACCATGCAAGGGTGAAAAGAACATATTTAACGAGAACTCTACCACCTGAGAAATTTGAACAACTTATGAGATTTGCATACATTGATGACTGTAATATGCTACCAACAGTAAAAATGCAATGCATGAAGAAGGATTGAATGATATGTTTACAGGTTTCTTTTGGCATGGAAACAATGACGAATAATAATGATCATATGGTTGACAGTACCGATGGCAACAAGGGAAATTACCACCAACGTAATGTTGATGATAACAACATGTTGAAAGATTCCATCAAGCAAGCAGCAAAGACACGCGTGTTCAAATCAAGTGCAAGTAGAACTTCAAAACTGGCATGCACATTAATATTAGTAGAAATCAAGTCAATATTTGGTTGGTTAGACAAATTATTTGCCACCCTATTGAAGTGAGTTGAAATCTATTTCTTATAATGCACTATCAATTGGTCTACGTAATTCGTAAACATTCATCAACTTTGTTTATATTTCTTTAAGGAGATTTTGAAACCATATATTGTATATGAATAGCCATAACATAGAATATTGACATATCAAACATGTTAATCATAAGTCCAACATTCAATTGATGTAATCTTTGGCAATCTTACATGGCACTAAAAACTAAAATATTTGCTGAAGAAAATGTGTTGCCATCAACTTGCAAAGAGGTGTGTCAATTATCGGTTGAGTTGGGGATTGAATATAATCAAATTGATTCATGTAAAAATGATTGCATTTTATACAGAGATGAAGATGAGGTAGAATGTCTCGCATGCAATTATACCCAGACTTCAACAATTGTTTCTTTGCAATTCATTTGCACAATTGATGGACTGGCATGCAAAGAATAGGATTAAAGACATATTCATGTGAATTTCGGCCAACTTCAAAGCATTGAAACACATAGAGGAAAAATGGCCAACAAAATTCAAAGATGAACCCTGTAGTATCAGGTTTGGTCTTACAATTGATGGAGTGTGACCATGCTCTTTCATGAACACAAATTATAGTGTTTGGCCAGTCAGATTGATAGTATACAAAATTCCCCCATGGATGAGTGTTAGATAGGAGCACCTTATGCTCACTCTCATTGTTCCAGGAAAATATCAAGTTAAAAACATGGATGTTTATCTTGCGCCTTTTTATTCATGTGATGCAACTGTTATGGAAAGGCATAAGAATATATGACATATCACTTCCTCCATCAAATAAGTCCTTCATGTTGTATGGTGTGCTATGTTGGACTGTTCATGATTTCCCATGACTTCAGGTTGTTGTTCCAGTAAGATAATTTTTTTACCCATTTGCATTCATAATTTATTGTCATCCTAACTTTCATACTTAGTTTTGTATTATTATTTTGATGTTATTAACATTATTGAATTGTAGGGCTTCAAACAAAGGGGATATTTGCATGTCCAATATGTGCAGAACAATTTCAAGGGCAGTAATCTAAATATCTTCATAAATTTATTTATGTAAGCAACAAGGTTTTTCTGCCACCAAATCATAGGTTAAGAAATCGCCATAAAAATCAATTTGATGGAAAAGTTGGCAATAAAGGACCTCCCATGATTATGGGTCTAGTTGATTGGCTTAAGAGGTATGAAGATCTTGAATTGAAAGCTTGGCATATTTTTTTTGATGGGGGTGATTCTGTTGAAGAACCAAAACAAGTTGTAATTAAGATGCCATAAGCATGAGAGGGAAATCCATATTTTATGAGCTCCCATATTGGAAGGATCTATTAATATCTCACCTATTTGATCCCATGCACACATTCAAAAATGTCCCAGATTCAATTTTTCGACATGTAGCAGGCAAAGAGAAGGACACCTAGTCTTCGAGGAGAGATATTGCTCTTTCCCGTAACAAATTTTGTGGCCAAACAGAGAAAATGAAAAATCTGTTGAAGCTCCATGGATTTTGAAAAAGAAAGAACTAGACCAACTAAAAAATGTCATATGTTCAATAAGGACATATACTGGTTATAGGTCATCATTAAATAAAGCTTTTACTGTTGATGGACATATCACAGTATTTAAAACACATGACTTTCATAATTTTATGAAGGTATTATATCATCATTTAACATTTATTGGTAAAATTGATTAGGTACTAAATATATTATGATATTCTATTGTGTGACAAAAATAACTAATCATGATCTTTGATAAATGTGTTTGACAACATATCATGCCATTGGCAATTTGGGGGGATCCATTTCTTACCATTGAATTGAGGAATGCCATAAGTCGATTATCAACATTTGCAAGGTATGTGGTATAGGATGTTCATGTGTGAGAGACATAGAGATATTGTATTGCATTTTAATTTTTGCCTAAAGGTTCATACTAATTTAGTATTCTTATATTAGGTGGGTGAAATCCAAGGAGATCCATGAATGTGAAGGGCCAAAATGGAAGAAAGAAATTGCAAAAAATGTATATGTATTTGAGAAGGAGCTCCCTACAAGTTTCATGGACCTAAAAGTCCATTTACTTATACACCTAGTCGATGACATTGAATTGGCGGGTGTCATATTGACGAGGTGGATGCTTTTCTTTGAGAGGTATATGAAAACTATAAAAAGATATGTCTGACAAAAAGCCACATCCAAAGGGTTGCATGGTTGAAGGTTATGTATTGAATGAAGCATTTTTATTCATATTGAATTCCTTGGTAAGGATTTCGAAGATGGGTCATGCTTCTAGCATGAAGAACGAGCATTAGATATTATTGATGGAGAAAAACCACAATCTAATGGTGTTCAAATAGAAATTAGTAAGTAAACTCATTATCATTGTGGTTGTTTTTATTGTAATCATTAATTTACTTTGTAATTTATTTTTCAAATTAACAACATGGCCTTTGGAGTTTAAAATAAGCATGTTGACATGTAATAGGTGCAGACGAAAGTGTTATACTTGACAAGTTCATTCTGTACCACATGGAATTTATGAACAAATGGATTGATTTGTATGATAAGAAGAGAGAAGAAGTGTTAGAAGCAAGGAGACAATTTAAGAGATTGAACCCAAGGAATAACCCATTTCCTATTAATCTTCAAGGGGAATGGTCCAGAGATTTCACACTAGAATGGGTTACTAAACAAATTCAAAATCAAATAGAAGATGCAAGTATAGATTCAAACATAACAGAAGATGAAATCAACATGTCTAAAGGATGTGAAAGAAAGGTATAGTTGGAATTTTATAGAACGTTGTTTCCTTACAATTTTGACACTATTAACTATTTTAATATTCGTCATTATATTTGTTTTAACCAAAATAAATGGTCTTCAACAGGCAAGGAATATCCAACAATGTGGGAATATGGTCGACATTATCATGTATAACTTGTAGATGTAAAGAGATAATCCTTTGATTGTGGCATCATGGTTGACTTTAAGCAATCCAGTCGATCAAGCTCAAAAGATAAGAATATTGTTGAAGGGAATCTACAATCTGTTGGGAAAATACAAGAAATTATTGAGTTGGATTACCATTCTTTTAAATGTTGTATTTTTAAGTGTAGATGGTATGAAGCATTTGAGAGGACACGAAGACATGATACCCATACTGGATTGTTTTCTATAGATTCCTCAAAGTTCCTACCGGAGGATAAGGATCCTTATGTTCTACCAATTCATTTTGAGCAGGGATTTCTTTAACTCAATGAATTAGAAGTGGTAGTGATCAATAATCTATTAATACATTGTTTATTGTGAATATATACATGTGTTTATTAATCAATAAAATTGTTATAACATACGTCTAATATATGTATGTACTCGTTCATGTGCATGTATTTTTTTATGAAGATATTCTGGACCCGAAATGGATATTTGCCATACATTATGATCCAAGATTAAGGCATGTATTTGATGATGCATTAGTGGATATTGAACAAAACAATGATGGCCAACAAAATGAGAGAGAGGGATTAGAGAACATCGAAGAAATTGACATCCATGATGATGCTGAAAACGGTTATGTGCAAGCACAAGAAGACAACATTAATACAGATTTACATGGTGTTATCGAAGACAACAATATGGATGGTATAGAAAATGATGATCCAAATACATCTGGTAACAATATGGATGGTCTATAGTCAAATTTCAATGATGATGAAGATGATGTAATTAAAGACAAGGATGATGATAATTAACTACTTGAAATATCATATGGACAATCATAATGATACACTCGATGACATTGTTGTAGACAATGATGTTAATGACCAAGACTTCTAGATTTTCAGAATTATTTGTAATATGTGTTTAAAAAATGATGATTCTTATAGCCTAAACTTTGAAATGCTTCAATATTATTTGTGTCAATACAAATTACCTATTGAAATATCATTAAAGTGTTCAAGATATGGTATGAAATGTTGGCAGAAAAACTTAGCATTATTTGAATGTTTCTTCCATTCATTTTGTATCAACATATGTTCGTGAAGACATAAAAGTTAATAAAATATTAATGTTTGTATCTCACAATGATTTGAATAAACAACTTTGTTACCTTCGTTATTTTTATATTGTTTTAAATTTAATGTGGGTCAACCCGCTCTTACATTTAATTACCGATCCAGGTAAGCTTTAATTTTTACAATATTGTCGTGCAAATTCTATGCTAAGGAAAATGTTGACTAGTATAAAATAATCTCAACCCAAATCCATTTCACACAGACTCTCAGCAATCAACAAAGTTGTTACACACTACACACAGATTCAATATGAAGAAATACTACATAATAAGTGTTAGGGTCCCACCCTAACCCCCTTATTTATGTAGTGGGACCGAGTCATAGTAAAGAGTCAATAAAGCCCATATTAATAATTGTAAGTGGTTAACCCGCAATTAATGACGGGACCACAGTTAGTTGCAAATGGGCCATGGTATTAGATAGATGGTATTAATAAAACCCATGGTATTGCATGTATAAGTCATATATAAAGGATAGAGACTCCCTGCGAGGAGCATCATGTCTTATTTTTGTATCGAGCTCTGCTCTATTAGAGGTTGCCCCCTCGAAGAGGCCAGTGAACATTGATTTCTGAATAATAAAATATTTGTTGTTGTCTATCACTATTCTATGTTCTGGGTATCTTTCTTCGCATATTCTGTATTTGGGTATCTTTTTGCAGGTTAAGAGCATAAGAAGTGGTATCAGAGCACTTTCTAGGGCTAGTGGGATCTCCATTTCTTAGCATTTTTTTTTTGGCTAGAGACGTGTTCCGGCATCTTTAAACCACGGGATCTGTCGTTGAGCGCATAAACCTGCGGATTTGGGGAGGCATGCACGCAGGAAATACAAGAGGTGGTCACGCTTGTTGGACTCCCTTGTAAAACCTGTGGGTACCCCTTCGAGTAGTAGCACATTAGACAGAACCGCGTACAGACTGTCTTCCAAGTACCTTCTGGGTATATCGGAAGCCCCTTAGCTCCTCTGCAACCTCGCCATAGATAAACCGTCGGCCGTCTTGCTGCTACAGTACACCGAGAACAGCACTCGGAGAGATTACTCGCTCGTATGATAAGGTAGTCGGGTTTTACGGCTAAGGGTACGATTGATCCTCCTTAGTTAGAGCCCTAAAACATTGGGCCGAGTACTACTGTCAGACCCTTATGTATATTGCGATCTGTAGCACCTGACACTCCTCGAGACCATAGTTCCCTTTTCTATCTGGGGATCACGCATCATCTCTGCTAGATCAGCGCGCAAAGAGGTGCAGCAGCAGCAGACATCAGTCCCGCAGTTCCGAGTTAGCAGACCAGCCATTCCGATCTATTAGATCCATTAGATCCGCAGCAGCAGTCTGTTCCGCCACCTAAAGCTATCCGATCCGCCATTCAGATCTCTCAAATCCACCAGATCTGAGTAGTTGTGTGGGGTTCCTATACCGGGGTATAATTTACGGGCAGCATTGACATTTTGAGGATTTGGCGACTGCAGTATTCATAAGGAAGGAGTAAAACTCCATTAGGAGTTTTCAGGCAAAAAAAAAAAAAAAAACTTTGAGATCTCCTTGGGCACTTATTGGTGATCTAGCCCATCAGAATCAGGACGACGAGTTGAGCACGGTGGTACCATTCAATTCTTAGTGAAAAAAATAAATAAAATTTGGGCGGTCCCAATTTTCAAGAACATTAGGTCGGTGCATGGTAGAAACTAGAGCTCAAGATATGGCCAATGAAAGGATGGACAAACTTGAAGAATCCTTGCAATCCCTCCAAATTCAGCTTGACCGACTAAATAGCATGATCCCGAGCATAATTCCGACGGGCAAGGAGGAAGCCCATGAGGAGGCGTATATTGGCAATGGACACTGTAAGCGTGAGTCTAGCCACTCTCTTCACCTCGGGGGCCCCCACCAACAATCCCATCCGTGACCTCCCAAGTTAGATATGCATAAATTTGATGGTTCTCACCCGGCAGCATGAATAACACAAATGGAGTAGTATTTCAATATGAATAACATCTTAGATAATGAGACTGAGCTTATGGTGGGGAGCATGTACTTGGACAATGAAAGGTGGCAATGGTGGGAATGGCATCAATGTTGCAATGGACCTTTTAGGACTTGGAACTCCTTCAAAAAAGCTTTTACAAAACGCTTTGACCAAGAATCTTCTTTTTTGGGGCGTCTTACTGAGCTCCGACAGACTGGCACAGTGGATGAATATATTACAGCCTTTGAAGCCTTAGCCTTCCGCACTAGGGGTCTCTCAGATGTGTTCTACATGGAATGTTTTATCAGCGGTCTTAAAGAAGCCATAAAAGCCCACGTCTTACTGCACCACCCTCCCACATGGACGGAGGCTTGTAAGGTAGCTCGTAACGTGGAACGTGCGTTAGCAACCCAGTACAGTCGCCCAAATTTCACCGTGAAGGGTCGCCCCCCACAGGCTCACAACACGACTCAAACACTTAAGGTTCAAAAGGTGTCACCTGCAGAAATGGACGAAAGAAGAAAGCAAGGATTATGTTACTACTGTGGTGAAAAATACTCCCCAGGTCATAAATGCAAGGAGCCCAAATTTTTTCAAATTGATGCCACTGATTACAACTCATCGGAGGAAGATCCACCACTGGAGGAACATAAGGCGGTAGAAGAGCACAACCAAAAGGACAATGTCCCTGACGAACCAGTTATTTCGCTGCATGCTTTGGCAGGGATTTCTTCACCTCAAACTCTTAAAATCAGAGGTTTTATTAAACATTGTCCAGTAGTAGTCTTGATTGATAGTGGAAGTACACATAATTTCATCCATCAAAAAGTCGCGGAAGCAGTGCATTGTTTTGTACGAGCAGTTTCTAACTTCCAAGTCCAAATTGCGGATGGGGGCACAATGAAATGTGAAGGCCGCTGTGAAAATGTCAAACTTCAAATGGGGGATTATCAGTTGAAGACCCACATGTTTGCCATACACATGGGAGGGTGCGACATTGTCCTCGGTGCTGAATGGCTTCGCACTCTTGGGCCAATCACAATGGATTTCCAGGAGTTATATATGAGTTTTAAGCATAACAACTCCACACATACCCTCCGTGGACTCTAGGCGGGAGCTCCCTCTATCATCAGCTCGCATAGGATGGAAAATTTGCTAAAAAAGGGCCATCATGGAGTTATAGCTCAATTTAATGCCATCCAGGCAGTCGAAACCAAGTCTCTGCCGATTCATCCTAAGATGCAACAGATTGTAAATAACCATCTGTCGGTCTTTGACAAGCCTCATGAGATTCCACCCTCAAGAGGGGAACATGATCATAGCATCACCTTGTTTCCAGGGGCCCAACCCCCAAATGTGCACCCATACAGATATCCGTTCACCCAAAAGAATGAAATAGAAAAAATAATCAAGGAACTTTTGGAAGCAGGTGTCATTTGTCCCAGCATTAGTCCTTATTCATCACCGGTGGTCATGGTGCTCAAGAAAGATGGGGAGTGGCGAATGTGTCCAGACTTCAGGGCCCTTAATAAGTTGACAGTCAAAGATGAATATCCCATCCCGGTGGTTGACGATTTGCTGGATGAACTCAATGGGGCTCAATTATTCACTAAGCTGGATCTTCGCTCGGGCTACCACTAAATTCGCATGAAGGAAGTCGACATTCCAAAGACTGCTTTCAGAACTCATGAAGGCCATTATGAGTTCCTGGTCATGCCATTCGATCTTTGTAATGCTTTTCAGAGCTTATGAACCACCTTCTCAAACCATATCTCAGGAAATTTATCCTTGTCTTCTTCGATGACATCCTCATCTATAGTTGCACTTGGGCCACACATCTTCAGCATGTAGATCTACTCTTGCAACTGCTCTGCAAGCATAAATTATTTGTCAAGATGTCCAAGTGTTTGTTTGGCATGGAAGAAGTTGAGTATTTGGGCCACATTATGGGGCGTGAAGGTGGACCCCAAAAAGATCCAGGCAATGCAGGATTGGCCTCAACCTAAGACCTTGAAGAGCTTGAGAGGATTTTTGGGTCTCACAGGCTATTATCGTAAATTTGTCCGCAATTATGGTCGCATAGCGAAGCCCCTCACTCAACTCCTGAAGAAAAATTCATTCTTCTGGAATGAGGACGCACAACAGGCATTTACAGCTCTCAAAAATTCCATGTGTTCCACTCTAGTCTTAGCACTACCTGACATCACCAAATCTTTTGTCATTGAATGTGATGGTTCGGGTACAGGTATTGGGGCGGTCTTAATGCAGGAAGGGCGACCTTTGGCCTTCACAAGCCAACAACTAAGTGGGAAGAATCAGGGCCAATCTACCTATGAGAAGGAAATGATGGCCATTTTACATGCAGTAGAGACCTGGCAACCTTACTTATTGGGGTGACGTTTCCAAATCCACATAGACCATCACAGTCTTAAATATTTTTTGGAGCAAAGCCTATCCTCCCCACAACAAAATAAATGGCTCGCCAAAATGCTAGGATATGATTATGAGATCATTTACAAGAAAGGGCAAGAAAGTATGTAGCAGATGCATTATCTCGCCAATTTGAGGAGGGAAGTACCCTGCTAGCAATTTCCCTTCCCATTCCAGAATGGATTGAAGAAGCTCGCAGGGAATGGTTTTCACATCTAGGGCTCTCCCAACTCATTTCTCAATTGCAGGCAGATCCAAATTCCACCAAGGGCTACTCGTGGCAGGATGAGATTCTTCGCTACAGGGACAGAGTCGTAATATCACCAACATCCACCCTCAAAAGTCGCATTTTGGCAGAATTGCACTCATCCCCCATTGCAGGACATTCAGGCTTTCAGAAGACGTATGCTCGCACCAGAAGATCATTTTTTTGGACAGGCATGAAAAAGGACATCCTCACTTTTGTAGCAGAATGCGATGTCTGTCAACGCCACAAAGGGGAGACTGTCAAAGCACCAGGCACATTACAACCGTTGCCCATCCCGGCAGCAATATGGACGGAGGTTTCTATGGATTTCATTACAGGTCTTCCAAAGTCAAGAAACAATTCAATCATCATGGTGGTTATCGACAGACTTTCGAATTATGCTCATTTCTGCACCCTACCCCACCCGTTTACACCAACTTTGGTCGCTCAATCTTTCATGGATCAGATCTTCAAATTGCATGGCATGCCCACTTCTATTGTGTCTGAACGCGACCCGATCTTCACCAGTAATTTTTGGGAGGAACTCTTCAGGCTACAAGGCACCTAGCTAAAACTCAGTACTTCTTATCATCCACAAACGGATGGTCAAACAGAAGCTGTCAACAAATGTCTGGAAACCTACCTTAGGTGTTTCACTTCAGAAAAGCAACATCTTTGGGTACAATGGTTACCTCTGGCTGAATGGTAGTATAACACCAACTATCATGCCACCACCAAAATGACTCCCTATGAAGCAGTATATGGTCAACTCCCTCCTTCCCCTACTTCTTATATCAAAGGGGGCTCAAAGGTACAAGCAGTGGATCAACTCCTACAAAACTGCGCAACCGTGCTCGCCCATCTTAGAGAGAATCTTCATCAAGCTCAAAACTGCATGAAGCAACAGGTAGACCAGCATCGCTCAGAGCGCCAATTTCAAGAAGGGGATCAGGTATTTTTGAGGCTGCAACCATATAAGCAAACATCACTCAAAGACAAGGGTTGTCAGAAACTATCTCCAAAATACTACAGACCATATCAAGTACTTAAGCGCAATGGAGAAGTTTCCTACAAGCTGGCTTTGCCGCCTACTACAAAAATCCATCCAGTTTTCCATGTCTCATGCCTCAAGAAAGTGATTGGGAACAATTGCAGAATTCAAACCAGTCTACCTGAATTGGACGAGGAAGGGTCAATCTGGCTCCAACCTGAACAGGTCCTAGACACACGAGAAAGGCATTTGCGTGGCCGCATGATTCGGGAAGTTCTCGTCAAGTGGAAAGACACCTCGCCGAAAGATGCAACTTGGGAACCAACCACTATTCTTCAGCAGTTTCCGCAGCTTCAGCCTTGAGGACAAGGCTATTCTTAAGGGGGAGGGCATGTTAGGGTCCCACCCTAACCCCCTTATTTATGTAGTGGGATCGAGTCATAGTAAAGAGTCAATAAAGCCCATATTAATAATTGTAAGTGGTTAACCTGCAATTAATGACGGGACCACAATTAGTTGCAAATGGGCCATGGTATTAGATAGATGGTATTAATAAAACCCATGGTATTGATCCATGGTATTGCATGTATGAGTCATATATAAAGGATAGAGACTCCCTGCGGGGAGCATCGTGTCTTATTTTTGTATCGAGCTCTGCTCTATTGGAGGTTGCCCCCTCGAAGAGGCCAATGAACATTGCATTCTGAATAATAAAATATTTGATGTTGTCTCTCACTATTCTATGTTCTGGGTATCTTTCTTCACATATTCTGTATTTGGGTATATTTTTGCAGGTTAAGAGCATAACAATAAGCTACTCTTTCATTCAACCACTCTCACATCACTCCTTAAAACCATCACTCATTCAATCTGCACACATAAAAGGAAGTGAAATCCAAACTGTAACAGTAAATCAAATAATTCACTGCCACACTAAAGTGAGGGACCGGTCCAAGGCTTAAGTTGTCACACCATCCAAAGCTTACTGCAATTAATTAAATTACACACAAAATTAACTATAATAGTAGCAGTAACAACAATCACATTAATGGTAAATATTTGTGCAATTTGTCATTCAAACACTCATAACACTCCTAAAAACTATCACTCATTCAATCTGCACACATAAAAGGAAGTGCAATCCAAACTGTAATAGCAAGGCAAATCATTCACGGCCACACTAAACTAAGGGAACGGTCCAGGACTTAAGTTGGCACACCATCCAAAGCTTATTGTGATTAATTAAATTACACATGGGATTAATTGTAACAACAACAATAACAACAATCACATAGCTGAGAAATATGTATGCAATATGTCCTTCAACCACTTTCACAACACTCCTGAAAACCATCACTCGTTCAATCTGTAAACATAAAAGGAAGTGCAATCCAATTTGTAACAACAAAGCAAATAATTCATTGCCACACTAAACTGAGGGATCGGTCCAATACTTAAGTTGTCACATCATCCAAAGCTTATTGCAATTAATTAAATTACACACGGAATTAACTGTAACAACAACAATAACAATAATCAAATAACTGAGAAATATTTATGCAATTATGTATTCCACTCTAACTAACCAGTGATCCCTGCTAAGAAGGAGGTCCCTTCCTCTTCAGCAGGGGTTGATGTACTAAAAAGCACACAAACTACTCAGAGGAAATTATTGAACCACAAAGTTGAGATTTGCATTAATAAAAGTATCAGGATTACAAAGCTTTGGTGTTTCCCCTTTCCAATCCTATACTTTGATTCTTTTCTCTAGCCCTCACGGGCAAACAATCTTCTCTTTTAGAGATCTTAATTACAATGAGAAGATCATCATGAGAATCTTTCGATTCTCACGTGATCTTAAAATAAAACGATATTTTAACAATTACACAATGATTTCCATGGAAGAGGTAAAATTATAACAATTTAATTATGAATATAGTTACAAAAGATCTCAACCAAATGATCTGGATGCTCCACAAATATCTCCAAGTGATGAGTTGTTTCTTTTGACTTTGACGCACTCCTAGATCCAGTCTAATTAGGAAAGGCAACACATGCTTAAGCAATTGTTTGTGTAACAACAACAACTCTCGGAACCTTAATTAATCCAAATCAGTAAAGGAACTGAAATGTAATCCTATAACAGCAAGCTTTGACAAACCATCTAAACCTGAAACAACCCATATATTAGTTTTATGATAAAAAAACAACCTAAGAAAGTAGTTCTAATGTCAAATTATAAGTAGAATTGGACTAAGAAAGCGACAAGTGAAAAAGGACATACTTAGTTGAATAAGGGTTGTTACAGTAATAAGATATGGTCATGTTGGTCAAAAAGGGATAAAAGAAAATAGGAAAATAAGTAGGAAAAAATGACAATTTCGTGACCCAACATCTCCCCACAACTTAAGCTTATGCATGTCCTCATGCAGACTCATGTCACTCATACCTGACATGCTGAGAGTGAAGTTGTGTGAGGTTGTATTTTCCTGCCATGTCTTCACTTCCAACCTTGTATCCTCGAAAACAAACCAATTATTCTTCCCAAAACTTATCTGTAATACTATATGGATGTTGAAACCGATAGGTGGGTAACCAAACAAGAGGGAACTTGAATCTAAGTCCTATCTAGCCTGCACCACTCCTCTTAATACAGTAAACATACTGATGAACTCTGGAAAGTGTTTCCTCTAAATTTGATAACAATAGGGGTCTCCCTTCTTCACTTCTTTTCAGGGAAGATCTCATCTCAACTTTCTTCCTTCTAAGGCACTAATTCTCATTCCTTGTATATCTCGCATCTCTGTAAAATTATTCTCAATGGTCCATCAACGGTGTCTTAGTGGTTGGAAAATGCCATATTTTATTATATTTCTATGCAACAACTTCACCTGAACCAGGTTCTTCTCTAATAACTTTTTTTTACCCATTATTCATTAGTTGTTACAGTAACATGGGCAACTTTCTAGCCTATACGATTTTGCATAAAAGAAACAAAAGTTCTGAGTTATACGTCTCCCACATAGGGTGTCAGATTGAATGATTTGTCCCCAAAGCAAGCGAGATCATGCAGGTACAAATCGTACAATAAATGTTGTTTTGAGAAATTATCACTTTGAAATGTTTCCACAAAGTCGTGTATCTCCCTTGTCTTGTATGGTCACTTTTCCTGGAGTGTTGTTAATTGGAAGAGATAATGTTTTTCTTGAAAATATAAAGGATAAGAAGGAGAAGGAAGCCCACCATATAATAAGCCATTAACGATCTCATAAATGAGCTCCTTTCTTGTTGTAACAACTTAACCTCTCCTTGCAATTCCTTCACTTGTTTCATTGCTTGATTCCTCTCCTTCTGAATTTTCATAAATTCTGCAATTCTTAAATTTTCAGCCCACTCCTTAAGCTTATAGACCATTTCATCATGCTACTTTAGGAAGATGACTTTATCTTTTGGAAATGGCGGTAATTTCTCCCACTGCTCTAGTACATTCATCAAATCTTCAAATTTAATGTGAGTTGTTTCAGATGTTGCTTCAACATCCTCCTTTTAATCCCTTTTCTCCTCTTGTTTCTCTATCTCAATTGTTGGTTCTTGTGGTACAACAATATTTTTATTTTTAGTATGCTTTGTTTCAACTGTTGGTTCTTGTGGAACAACAACATCATAAACATGTTCTTATGGATTAGCAAATTGTTTTTCTTCTTCCTACTCTGCTTCGACTATTGGTTCTTGTGTAACAACAATGTCATCAACAAGTTTTTGTGGAATAGCAGGGTGAAATTCTTTGTCCTGTTCCCCCACTTATTCTCTGACTGAAATAGTAACAATCTCCATGATTTTATCCTCCTCAAGGATTTGTTGAAAGCCCTTACAAATGTTTTTTGAGACACTAGATGATGTAATTTCTACAAATCCCGCCAACATATCCAATCTAGTTTCATTCTTAAAATGAAGTTGTTCTTTAACCAAGGCAAGTTATTCCTTTAAATCCTCATTTTCCTTTCTTAGATTTTCAATTTGAACAAGAGGGTCATTTTTGTCTTACCTGGTGAAGTAACAACCTCTTTTTATTATGTCTGCTCTTTTGTTATTGGTCCTTCTGTCTCCTATTGTTTCTCTGGTTCTTGTATAGGCTCCAGTGTAACATTCAGGATTTCAGATGTAGAGAGGCCTTCCTCTGCAGACTTCTCTTTCTTTTCTTTATCATGTTTCTCCTCAAACCCATCAAGTCCAGTTGTATCGGCACATTCCCCCTCAGTTGTAGTAGTAGGCTTTTGAGTCTCTTTTGGTATAACAACTACTTGAACCATTTTCCCATGGGTTATTCCACCAATTCGATTTTTCACTTTCCTTTTGATTACCTTCATTGATACTCACAGCCTAGTCCCTTTGGGTGTCTTCACTTCCTAAGCTCCAATTTCAGGCACAACTATTGTTCTAACAGTTTCTTCCTCCAACACTTCCTCTGCAATCAGGCACCCACCTAGGCTTTCCTCTAATGAGTCACTAGACACCACCACAGGTTCTTCTATCCATGTCTCATTTCCTTGTGAGGATGAACTAGGGGTCGTTCTAATGGAATTCCACCTCTTAGGGTTCTGTCGACTGGTCATAGGAGGTGTATCAACCCTACTCTACAGTTTTCTTTCTCTTGGAAGATGTAGAAGTTTCAACAACATGTGTTGTTTCAGCATTGAGTGTTGCATCAGTACTTGGTGTTCTTTCAGCGCTAGGGGTTGCTTCAACACTGGGTGTTGCTTCAAAAATCTTTTCATGCTCCTCATTCACACCAACACAAGGTCTCACTATCAAAGTGTGACATAAGCTCCCTTGTCTCTGTATTGAATGCATGATGATTAATTTAATGAGTGCATGGTTAGTGACACAAGATTCAATACGTTTTACCCCTCTCACAACCTCTAACATGTGTTGTAATGACTACAATAAGTAGTATGGTAAATTAATAAACTTCCTTGTACTCATGTGTACCAACGATTGAAAGTAATAATTGAAAATAATCCCAAAACGACCTTCACAAGTAATGAATTTTTGGATGAACAGGGCTACATCTTCCCAAGGGTGAGGAAGAGATTTTTTATCAAAACCCCTATGCTTGGGTGTAAATTCTTCACCATCGTGTAAGAGTATGACCTTAGCTTCAGGATTGGCCACTTTCCTTGAGAACCAACATTCTCCTGTCCTAGGCAGCCCTGTCACTTTTTTGATAACTTCTTCTGTAACAAAATTTGTGAAGCCCCTAACCACAGAGTGTTGTTCAACTAAGGCTTTGGCAAATTCCAAAGAAACCAATTCACCGAAACCCTGTAATTTTTCAAAATAACTCAGCCATCCAACCCTTCAAAAAATTTCCAATGCTTTTGGATGTTGTAACAACACATTAATAGAGTCAGGTTCGTGTCTAACCATTGCTCCACCCATAGCTGCTCACAAACACACTACTCAATAATGCTAGGAACCTATTATAGAGTTTCTTTAGCACACACAGAGGCTTGCTCAGGGGAGAATGTGAAGGTGTTGTAATTACAGGCAGTTACTCCTCCTTATTACCAATTCAAAACTTTTAAATCAAAAGGAGTTTCCAAACAATTACATTGATCTCTAGATGTAACAACACGAATAAAAAAGAAAAAAAAATAATAATAATGATGGAGTATTGTTACTAATGGCAGCAGTTACATCAATTTAATTGTAAAATGTAATGGTGTCAAAATGGTCTAATCATGCAATATTATGGTAGGGTGAGGTATGTATTAATTGGATGAATAATTGGATTTCCTAGATCTGGTCTGATTAGGAAAGGCAACACGTGCTTAAGCAACTGTTTGTGTAACAACAACAACTCTTGAAACCTTAATTAATCCAAATCAGTAAAGGAACTAAAATGTAATCCTGTAACAACAAGCTTCGACAAACCATCCAAACCTGAAACAACCCAACCATTAACCATTAAACTACCTAACCCATAAGCACCAAATCCCTTAGCTCTTGACCCTTAATCCCTTAAACCATAACCCCTAATCCCTTAACCCTTAATCCATGTACCCTAAATCCCTAAATCCCATAATCCTCAAAGCCCCTATCCACTTAACCCCCAACACCTAAATTAATTAACTATTTAGGCACATCCGACATTAATTCCAGGGCTAGAAAGGGAGCTAACCAAGGATGTAATATAGGTGCAAAAAAAGGAGCTAAACCCGATGGTATCACTGGCGTTATTTCTAGGAAAATTGATGGCATCATTTTCGACGCTATTTACGATGCTACTTCCGACGCTAATTTACGGCGATATTTCTAGCTCTATTTACGTTGTTATTATTTCCTAAATTAGCGCCTAAATGTTTTGGCGAGTGAAAGAAATGCCAACAATTGCGCCATACCGATAAATAACGATGAATTTTTCAAAAATTTATAGAAAAAGATAGTAACACAGTCCTTGGAAGAAAAAAAGGGAGCTAATCATAGGGATTTGTTGTAGTGACATCTCCCTCCAATTCACCACTCAAGAACACCATCTTGACATTCATCTGATGGATCAATCATCCCATTTGTGTTGCTAATGAGATCACGACTCGTATAGAAGTGTACCTAGACACAGGAGCAAATGTCTCCTCATAATCTATTCCCTCCTTCTGAGAGAACCCCTTGGCCACGAACCTAGCTTTGTATTTCTCGATTGCTCATCGATTGGTCTACCCCCCTATACTTCCTAGTGCTGTTACTCGTGCTTATGGGTATGGGTCCAGCTGAGATAAGAATGTAAGTAGATCTTCCTCTCCGATACTTGTATAATAGTAGTTATGTACAGCTTAAGACAATCTTCAGTCCACGGAGGACCTAAGTGATGGACTAAGAAAAACCATTTGTTGTCGCTAGATCTAACAAACCAAACCCCCACCAATAGCTAACAGCATCGCTTAGGTTTGCATTGTGCTTAATCTTATAGCTCAAGCGTGATCCAACCACTGCCTTGTCTATCGATTTGGGTACAACCTCCCACACGTCATTCTGCATGATTGAGGAATATCCATTAACTAATGCATCTTGCCACACCTACTACTATGCAACCTCCTGATAGATGGAAGGCTCATTATATACCAACTAATTGACCAACACCATGTAGCTAGTGTACCTCTCCAGTTGTCTCCAATCTCTCTTGTTTGTCCTAGGAATCCCCACAAACTCTTGAGTGTCTGTTGAACCTCATGGTTCTTCTTGCCAATAATGGAGTTAGGAATATACACCTCCATATCCTCCTGATGCATCTCCTTGATATTTTGCATTTGTTGCTTCATGCTCTGTGAGCTCTTAGGAACACCTACACCTAAGCTCATGCTCGTACTCGTGCTCTACTACCCCTGATTACATTGCACAACCCTAGGAGCTTCTATTGGTTGTTCACTCTGATATTCAGTTGTTGGTAATTCTCTTGACCTCTTATATGCCTCGTCTTCCATCAACTTGATATCTTGCCTGACTATAAACCTCCTAGCCATTGGGATTAAGATCCTATATGCCTTAAAGGTCTCATTGTGCCTAACGAAATAACCTCAATTTGCAGCCTTATCTAACTTTGAACGTGTCTCCCTGGAAGTTGAAAATATGCTAGGAAACCAAATATCCTAAAGTGAATGACATCTTCCTTCTTCCCCATTAATTCCTCCTCAAGTGTCATCTTACCAAGTGCTCTATGTGGGACCGTGTTCTGAATATAAACCATTGTATTATATACCTCTGCCCATAAATAATGTGGGAGATCTGGGTCATACAACATCACTCTCATTTCCTCTAGAATAGAGTGGTTCTTTATCTCAAAAACCCATTCTACTACGGGTTGTAAGGAACCATCCACTCTCTCTTGATTCCTTCTCTAGTACAAAACTCCTGGAATTCTTTATGTTGATAAATCTATAGGGCAATGATTAGAGTGATATCTCTTTCTTTGATAACTACTTGTGATGCCTTTTTACTTGTCTTACTTATTAGCTTCTCTCATTGTTATTATGTTTGTGTATCATCAAACAACTATAAAAAATAAGAAGAACAAGAACACAAAATATAGGTTGCAATCGACGGTCAAAACCTCTCCACTTGAGAGGAAAACCCACAGATCTCTTCTTTTCCTTATAGATTCTTCAATTGATGAATTCCAAGACCTTTAGACCAAGACTAATACTCTCCAAGACCAATTCCAACCTTTCTGAATGATGTGCTTTCCTTGTCCAAGTCAAACCTAGTCAAATCTCTTACAGTAGCACAACTTCGACCTCTAGTTGAAGAATTTTGGCCTCCATTGCATACTTGAAATTTCAGCGCTTCCTACAGTTATTGTTGCCACACGTGTGAGCTTCCTTTTAGCTTCCTAGGACTTCTTTAGACCTTCGCTTGGCTTTCTCTGATTCCTAGAGGTTAAGGATGGCTTCTTGTGACCTTCGCTTGACCTTCTTGCCTTCTCTTCTTAAGACCGAACTTGATGAGGAAAACCCTAGATCTACTACAAAAACCCTAGCCTTCTTTCGCACGTGTGAGAGAGAAATAACCCAAAACAAGTATTATTCGTCATTTTCCCTTCTTCCCTACCTTCTTCCTCTTCTTCCTTTGCTTGGATGAGTAAGAGACCAATGTGCTTCAAGGAGGTCAAGTTCCCTCCTTTATGAAGGCTTCTCAAAGGTGGACGTGGCTCCTTAAATTAGGACGACTTGCTCGCTGCCAAACCGACTTGATATTAGAGGGTATTTTGAAACTTTTAAGGACTAAAATAAATTTATTTACAAGTTATGATGTGCTCGAAGGGGTCTTCAACTTATGACAATGACTCCTTTGACTTCTTGACCCAGGACAAACCCTAGAATCACTTAATTGTTGCTTGACGTATAAAATAATAATAATATTTTTCTTTCATTTTATAATTTACAAAAATCAAAAGTACATTTCATATTTATGGAGACCGAACCTAGTTACACATTTTTCAACACTCCCTCTTAACTAGGGAGTTATTCATAAATGGTACATGGACATTCTCAATATGAATAGATATCATAAGAAGAGTCAGATTGGTAACCCATATGTGTAGCATCATATCAACCAACATTGTCACATAGCAAGGCATTGACTAACAACTCTATCTCTCCATAATATCATAGCACAATGCTGGCGAGACGAATGATTTATAGACACCATCATCATTGTCTCTCAAGACTTCACTCGGGTTTTCACAGAGTATGACCTTCCTTGGACTACTCTCATCTCGAATAGTTAGTCCTCAGCGAATATCAGCCCATGACACTCTTGTCTTGGATGCCCTGCCTCATCCTTAAAGAGTATCAGATGCCAAATGCTTACCCAATCCTCCATTATGTCTTCCCAAGTGAAGACAATAATGATGTGCCTATCTCTCCCTCTTAACCAGAGAGGATACATCAGCCAAACCAAGCTTGTCTCTTAGATATACAAGCTTCTTATTAGGAAGATATTTTGTCAATATGTTAGCTACCTACTCGTCAGTGGAGATATATTGTAACTGCACCACACCATCTTGTACTAGCTTCCGAATATAGTGATACTTGTTGTTGATGTGCTTTTTCCCATGAAATACTTGGTCTTCAGACAATCGTATACAACTGGTATTATCACAATGTATCACTGTAGGGTCCATTAGTCCTTCGAACATATCAGATAACAACTTCACAGGCTGCAATATACTCCACGACCACTCTTGTCTTGGATGCCTTACCTCATCCTTAAGGAGTTACAGATGCCAAATGCTTACCCAATCCTCCATTTTGTCTTCCCAAGTGAAGACAAGAATGATGTGCCTATCTCTCCCTCTCAACCAGGGAGGATACATCAACCAAACCAAGCTTGTCTATCAAATATACAAGCTTCTTATTAGGAAGAGATTTTGTCAATATGTCAGCTATATGCGCATCAGTGAAGATATATTGTAGCTGCAACACACCATCTTGTACTAGCTTCCGAATATAGTGATAATTGTTGTTGATTTACTTTGTATTTCCATGAAATATTGGGTCTTCAAAAGATCATATACAACTGGTACTATCATAATGTATTACTGTGGGGTCCATCGGTCCTTCAAATAGATCGGATAACAACTTCACAAGCTGCAATATACTCAACCTCAGCAATACTCAAATCATTGTGTCTTGCTTTTTGCTCATCCATGATATCATGGAGGATCCCAAACTAAAACATCCTCCCATAATGCTTCTTCCATCTTGCTCACTACACCCCTAGTCAAAATTTGTATATCCAATCAAGCGGACATCATTCCTCCTATCATATTTCAGGTAGTAGTGGATAGTTCCTTGCAGATATCTTAGTATATGTTTTGTTGTTATCCAATGATCATGCTTCGACTCTATTTGGAACTGACTAAGAACATTTACTGCAAACATATGACTGGATGTGTATTCCCCAAGTACATTAGTGAGCCAATCAATTACCTATACTTGGAAGGATCCACAGGGATCGATTCATAACTCCTTAGTCTCTCCAAGTTGTGATCATCGAGGTTGTCATTGGTTTACAATCCATCATGTCAACCTTCTTTAAAATCTTGATCACATACTTCCCTTGACCTCGATAGATCTCATCAAGTCCTTGCTAGACTTCCAGTCCCAAATAGTAGTGCATCAGCCCCAAATCCTTCATGTCAAATTCTACTACTAGTTTCCTCTTACATTCTTCAATTCAACCTTCCACACCTATCAAGAGTAGATCATCCACATACAAAGGAATGATTACCGACTCTCCCTTCACAACCTTAATATAGAGGTCTGGATTAGCAAAACTCTTTAGGAAGCCTAAACTCTATAGGTATGCATCCATCCTAGTATACAATTCCCTTTGTGCTTACTTGAGGCCATATAATGCTTTCTTTAATATGCAAACATATGGATTTAAGTGTTTAACTTTCAATCCCAAGGGTTGTTCTATGTAGACTTCCTCATCAATTGTGTCATTTAGGAATGCAGTCTTGACATCCATTTGGTGGAAGTTCCATCCCATCGATGTTGCCAAAGAGACCAATGAATGAATAGTTGTATACCTTGTTGTTGGAGCAAATGTCTCTTCATAGTCGATGCCTTCATGTTGAGAGAAGCCCCTAGCCACAAACCTTGCCTTATATTTATCAATGCTTCCATCTGCCACATGTTTGATCTTGTATATCCACTTGGAAGTTATCATAGATTTATCTTTAGGCCTAGGTACAATCTCCCAAACTCCATTCTTCATTATAGATTGATATTCTTCATTCACGGCATCCTTCCATTGTTGGTGAGTGACAACTTCTTCAAAAGTAGATGGCCCTACTTCTATTATTTTTTTCATGGGTTGCATACCTAGAATATCGTTTGGGCTTCTTGCTTTCCCTGAATGTACCTTGAGTTGCCCCATGACCTTCTGCATCTAGAAGTGTAGACTTCAACCAATTAGGTGTTTTTCTAGATTCGGGGATAACCACAGGTTTTATAGGTTCACTAGGACCTTCATCTTTATTATTTAATTCCTCATCCTCCCTAGTAACTTCTTGTTTGAATACCAAAAGTTCTTCATCATCAAAGTCCATAAGGAGATCCTTTGATTTATTGAATGTAATACTTTCGTCAAATATCACATCTCGGCTTACTTCTATCTGGTGTCCTTCCTTTATGTAGATCCTATAGGCCTTAGAAGAATTGTTGTAGCCCACAAATGTTCCCCTCATGCTTGATGGATCTAATTTCTTTCTCTTGTCCTTAGGTATATGAATGTAGACAGGAAAGCAAAAAAATTGGAGATAACCTATGGTAGGTTTCTTTCCAGTGAACACTTCTTTGAGAGTTTTGTAATCTAAATACCAATGGGGACTTCGATTTTTTATGTATACAACTGTAGTTGTAGCTTCACCTCACATAAATTTTCAGTAAATCTTGATCATGTATCATTGCCTTTACACTTTATTCAATGGATCTATTCTTTCATTATGCAACTCCATGTTGTTTAGGATTATATGGGACTATCAACTCCCTCTTAATCCCAGACTCCTTACATAAAGCAATGATTTCCTTAGATGTGTATTATCCTCCATTATTGGATCTTAATATCTTGATTCTTCTTTCTGTAAGGTTCTCTACTTCAACTGTGAATTCTTGAAATTTGGTAAATACTTCATCCTTGGATTTCATTAAGTAACCCCAATTTTTCCTTGAATGATCATTTATAAATGTGACATAATATAGGTGGCCTCCAAGTGATGTAGGAGTCATAGGACCATAAACATCATAATGAATAAGAGCGAAGATTTATTTTAACCGTGAAGCACTGCTTCCAAATGGTTTCTTGGCGTTCTTACCTGATCTGATTTAGAATATTAGATTATTGTGCTAAGATCCTCCTGAGATTAGAAACAAAATGATTTCATTGTGCTTAACGATTCATGAAATTTTGCAAGTGATATGATGAGTTTTTATGTTAATTTTATGGGCAATTTAACATAAATAAGAGACTGAACAACAGCATAAACATGTACATAACAACATCAAAAACATATTACAACAGAAACATGATAAAGGAGTTCAACCCTCTTGGGCTACGTCTCCTTGGTCCAACTTCTAATGGCTTGGGCCTCTCTATTATGCTAAAAAATGTTAAAAGATGTGTTAACAATGCTCAAATGCTTCTGAAACCTACTCCCATGAGACTAAAATGTCCAAAAATGGCTATCTAGCCTCCTTTTGCATCCAATTTGGTGAAAAATTGAAGAAGTTATGACTTCTCCTTGTTTGCCCAAAATTCACTCCACAAATTGCCCCATTTCCGGCATGATCCTACAAATTAGCTCCAAAAAGTGCTATGTGAGTGAAAATTTCACTGCACGGTGGTCCATAATTGTCAGCATTGATTATCCATCACAAATCACAATCAGCGAGAACCAGTGGGCTTATTATTTGTGAACGTGGCGGGGCAATGTGTGATTGAGATATGGCAGACCCGACAGAACTATCAACCGGAACTCATAAACTTATCGCATCCAGTATCCTTTCGCAATTCGCAATCGACGGAGTACAAACGGTCTTATATATGCGAGACTCTGCTTTCTGTAGTGTGTGATTGTGATATGTGATTATCGCATCACAACCTTTCCCTGCTTAGGGGCCGATCGTCGCAACACAACTACCGAGGTTGATTTTCTAATGCCTTTCCGCCTGCCCTATTGCGATGTGCAATTGCGATTATTACATCGCACATTGTCTTGTTCTGGGGCTGATTTTTAACGTCGACCCACCTGCGACATGCAATTTATGAAATGCGGGGGCCAATGGCGGCCTGCCACTTAGCGCTTCCCCATTCGCTGAAGAGCCCTTCCACATCATATTTTCCTGTCATCTGTCCAAGCCAAACCTAAACTTTGACTTGCTCTAACTTCTTCATACGAGCTCGAATTCGAGTGTCATTCACACCGTTGGAATCAGTATGACGAGTTCTTTGATCTGAAGCTAAGTTTATAGAGATTCTGACACTTTGAGTTTTGAGCCTAATTTTGAGCACCTGACCACTCCTCCCCATTGGAAGCCTTTTGGACTCCAAAAGGTTCACTTTCAATTGTCCAGCAGGTGAGGGTATAGTTCCCTCATCTTTCCAACCTCTATCCATTTGGATTTTAAAGGATTTGTACACTTGAGCCCCACTCCAAGATAATCGATACTTCCTCTTTTTTATGTCCTTGTTCTTCTGTCAAGTATAGTGTCTCGTTGAAGCTCATCAAGGAATTCTAGAGAAAAGTCTTCAATAGATGGAACTTGACTATCTATCCTTGATATTCAATCAAAAGAGGCTCATACAACCTTAAATTCTCAACATTAACAACAACATAAATTTTCATATATGAAGGAAAATCCAACTTGAAGGCATTGTTATCAATCTTTTCCGAAATTATGAATGGACTATATCTAATTGGTTTTAGCTTTTTACCTTCTCCTTGGAGCCTCTCTTTGTTAATGTGAAGCCAAAATTCATCACCAACTTGGAACTTGTGATCTTGACTATGCTTGTCGTGCATTGCTTTGTACTTGCCTTAGCTTTTCTGAAGCTGTTCTTGAACCTTTTGGTGTACTAATTAGATTTGTTCAATGAAATTTCTTGCTTTGTCTTTGTCACTATGACCTTCAATAGCAACATCTTTGTCAAAAATAAAATCCAAAGGAGATTCATGCAAGTATCTCAAGCATGCCTCAAATGGCGAAGTTTGAGTTGAAGAGTGCTTGGGTCAATTATAAGCATGTTGAATATAGTGCACATGTTCATCCCACAACTTAGGATGCTTGCTGCAATACCCACAAAGAAGATGTATCACTGTTCTGTTCACCACTTCTGTTTGATCTTCTGTTTGTGGATGAAAGGTTGTACTCTTTTTCAATTTGGTGTCCATGAATCCACACAACCTTGACCAAAAATTCCCAACAAGGCGAGAATCTCAATCACTAACAATGGATGTGGGCAATCCAAAATATACCCAAACATTCTGAAAGAATAACTGAGCAGTTTGTTCAGCTGTAACTTGCTTTTTACATGGCATCAAAATACACATTTTGTTGAACCTATCCACAACTACATACAAATAACCATGACCTCTTTTTGACAATGGAAGACCTCCTACGAAATCCATAGAAACACTCTCCCACGGTCGTGTAGGAACCATAAGTGGTGTGTACAATCTTAACTTCCTATTGCTAGCCTTACTAATTACACATAATGAACATCCTTTAATAAAACGAGACACACTTTCAAGCATACGAGGCTAATAACAATACCTCTGTATATGTGCCACCGTTTTACTTACACCAAAATGACCAACAATAAGAGAAGTATGTGCCTCTCTTATGATGTTAACTCTTTCCTCTTGTGGAATACAAAGCTTTCCAAGATGGTCCAACAAGTTATCATGCAAATGATAATCCAATTCCTCTACTTGGTTACCTTGACTCAAGCTTGCATAAACATCTTGAAAGTCATTATCTCATGCATATTGCTCAATATAACTTTCATGTAAAACAAAAATATGCTTGAGCAAAGTAGCTACACTAACAATAGGCCTAGAAAGCATATCAACAACTTTATTGTAGATACCTTTCTTATACCTGATTACCAAGTGGAATTGTTGAAGAAAACCCATCCATCGAAAGTGCCTTGATTGTTGCAACTTTGAGTGTGATTGCAGGTATTGCAATGGTTGATGATCAATGTGAATGACTGTTTCCTTACCCATCAAGTAATGGTTCCATTTTTTGACACTTTGCACTAATGCATACAATTACTTGTCATATGTAGGATAGTTAATCATTGCACCATTAAAATTTTCCGAATGAAAACATATAGGCTTACCATGTTGCATGAGGACTGCACCCATAGCGTAGCTACTAGCATTAGTCTGAATCTTAAACGACTGTCTCAAGTTTAGAAGTGAAAGTACTGATATTTTCCTTCAATGCATCAAAGGCCTTTTGTTGTTTGCCTCCCCACTGAAAAACCTTTTTCACATTTTTCAACGCATGCAAAGAAGATGCTATAAGAGAAAAATTAGCAATTAATTTCCTCCAATATTGGGTTGCTCCCAAAAAACTTCTTACCTCCATAATTGTCTTGGGCCTTGGCCAATTCACAATGAATTCAACCTTGGAGGGATTTATTTTCAACTCACCCCCTCCAACAATATGACCCAAGTAAACTAAAGCAGTTTTTCCAAACTCGCACTTTGACATCTTAAGATACAACTGTTCTTTTTTCAAGACATCAAGTACTTTTCTTACATGCATGATATGTTCATCACGAGATTTACTGAAAATTAAGATGTCAACTAAGTAGACTATGACAAACTCATCAAGAAATGGCCTCAATACATCATTCATCATACACATGAATGTAGCGAGAGCATTACATAGACCAAACGACATAACTAGCCATTCAAACAAACCTTGTTTTGTTTTGAATGATGTCTTCCAAATGTCTCCTTCGGCTATTCTAATTTGATGGTAGCCACTTCTTAAGTCCAACTTAGTAAAATAATTTGCATATTTCAATTTATCAAGTAAATCATCTATTCTGGGCAGTGGGTAATGTTCTTTACCGTAATTTTGTTCAATGCACGAAAGTCCACACACATGCGCCATGTTCCATCCTTCTTTGGCACCAAGACAATAGGTGAACCACATGGTGAGGAAGATGGTCTGATGATCCCTTTGTTCAACAACTCTTGAATTTTCTTCTTAATTTTTGCGCTTTCCATCACTGACATCCTGTACATGTCAATGTTAGGAAGAGGACAATCTTGTTGCAACTGTATCTCATGTTGGATTCCTCTCTTGGGAGGTAATTCCTTTGGTTCCTGAAACATATCATCATATTGGTTAACTACGTCAACCAATTTAGATTTCAAATTCGAATCACAACCTTTAAAAGCTTCATTATCAACATCATCCTTGGGTTTGATCATTAGAAGCACAAAATTCTTGCTCAAATTCACTAGTCTTTTAATTTGTCGTGCATTTACAAGAGAAAGATTTATTTTCTTACTATGAGCTCTCACAATATATTCTACTCCACCTTTGAATAAGTGATATTTATTTTCATGTCTATGGAAGATAGCTTTTTTGTCATAAAGGTACAGGCTGCCTAGAACTATGCCACAGATATCTAATGGCACAACGTCAAGCTCCACTTCATCTATGAAATTTGCAGTAATGGCAAATCTCAGTTTACACTTTCTAGTAACCTGCAATTGCGCATTGTCACACACCCATCCAAGTGGATATGGTTTATGATGTGGAACAGTTTCCAAGTTTAAACTTTTGACAATGTTTTCAGAGATAAGATTGGCTTGAGAGCCACTATCGAAAAGCGTATCAATCTTGTTATGTTTTGATATCACCATTATGTGAAAAAGTTCTATTCTCCTCTTTTCGTTTGGAGTTTCATTTTGTGAGTTTGAATAACTAGTGCTAGCATTGGATTATTTTCCTTTTAACCCCATGGATGTGATTTTAGTTTCATTGCCCGAATCGGATCCCAAATCTCGTTGAGTGGTTGCACTTGTCTTTTGTTTTGCATTGTTGTTGTTTCTCTTTGGTCTCATTTCAGGATGAAGCTTCCAACAATGAGTTTCATCGTGACCCTCTTTGGAACAATGTTTGCATGTAACTTTCTCTCCTTCTTTTTCGATAGATGCATTTTTCTTTGCCTTCCCTTTGAAAGCCTTTTCCTTTCCTTTACTCTTAAATGGATTTTTACTACCTTCTTATGGGGTGTTTTTTCCTCTTGCCTCAAGATGAGTGGCTCGCACACACACATCATCTAGATTATTAGGATTAAATATTAAGATAGTATGCCCAAGGTAACTATGTAAACCCCCTATGTACTTCAACAATGTGTCCTGTGATTGCAAATCTACACCTAACATCAAAGACCTTTTTTTGAATTCTTGGGTGTAATCTTGCACATTTTGACCTTTAAGCTGTCTAAAGTTCTGCCAATTCATGATGGCTTTCTGCATATAAGCTAGAGGGTAGAATTGTCTTTTGATTGCAGTAATGCAATCATTCTAAGAAATTGATATCTTACCATGTTTTTTAATCTCCTCTTGGGTCTTTGATTCCCACCATACTAGTGCTGCACCCTCCATTCTCAAGGAAGCTAACTGAATCTTTATGTCATCATCTTGAAGGTTTTGAATCCTGCAATAGACCTCCAACTGATGAATCCAATTATCAAGATTCTCTGCATTCACTTCACCATTATACATGGGCAGCTCAAATTTAACATCAAGTTTTTAAAAAGGTGATTTACCAATTCCTTTTGAAGTATGATGATGAGTATGAGTAAGGGTTGTGTTAGTGGAAGAGGTTGAAAATGCTTGTGAAGAAGAAGATGAAGAATATGGTGGAGAGGGTGGAGGTTTGTCTCCATTTCCATTACCTCCTTTCCATTACCTCCTCCTAAAGAGCCTTCTCCTTTGGGAGGTTTGGAACTTTCCCCTTGCAACCTGGTATTCCTCTCTTCATAGAGGACCTTCACCATCTTTTACCATATGAAAAAAAGCCTTTTTGAAGGTCTTCTCATCTTCTGTCATGTTTGTAGGTTCTCCTTCATGAGACATGATCTCTGGAGTCTCAACTGCAACTTGAGGCTAAATTGGTGTTGGAGATTATGGCAACCTTGCTCTCCTTCCCCTTGACCCAACTTCAGGGTTTCCAACCAGCTTCCCTTCTCCTCTTTTGAGTTTTAACCTTGTAAGCATGACATAAACTTACAAACAATTAAATTCTTCTTTCACAAAGCAAACCTATAGCTATGATACCAAAATGATCTGATTTAGAATATTAAATTGTTGTGCTAATATCCTCCTAAGATTAGAAACAAAATTCTTTCATTGTGCTTAAGGATTCATGAATTTTTGCAAGTGAAATGATGAGATTTTATGTTAATTTTATGAGCAATTTAACATAAATAAGAGACTGAACAACAACATAAACATGTACAGAACAACATCAAAAACACATTACAACAGGAACATGATAAAGGAGTTCACCCCTCCTGGGATACGTCTCCTAGGTCTAGCTTCCAATGGCTTGGGCCTCTCTATTATGCTCAAAAATGTAAAAATATGTGTTTGCAATGCTCAAATGCTTTTGAAACCTGCTCCCATGAGTCCAAAATGTCCAAAAAATGGCTATCTAGCCTCCTTTTGCGTCAAATTTGGTGAAAAAATGAAGAAGTTATGACTTCTCATTGTTTTCCCAATATTAGCTCCACAAATTGCCCCATTTCTACCATGATCATACAAATTAGCTCTAAGAAGCGCTAACTGAGCAAAAATTTTGCTGTGAGATAGTCCATAATCTACCAACAGCGATTGTCCCATCGCAAATTGCAATCATCGAGAACCGATGGGCTTATGTTTTGTGAACGCGATGGGGCAATGTGCAATTGCGATATGGTGGACCCGATGGAAATATTAACCAGAACTCATAAACTTATCACATCTGATATCCTTTGGCAATTCGCGATTGACGGAGTACTGACAGTCTTATATATGCGGGACTCTCCTTTCTGCAATGTGCGATTGCGATCTGCGATTGCAATTATCGCATCGCAACCTTTCCCTGCTCGGAGGTCGATAGTTGCATCGTAACTACCAAGGTCGATTCTTTAATGCCTTTCTGCCTACCTTGTTGCGAGGTGTGATTGCGATTATCACATCACACTCTAGCTTGTTCCAAGGCCGATTTTTAACATCGACCCACCTACGACATGCAATTTGCGAAAGTCCAGGGCCAATAGCGGCCTGTCATTTGGTACTTCCCCATTCGCTAAAGAGCCCTTCCACATCATCTTTTCTTGCCATCTGTTAAAGTCAAACCTGAACTTTGACTTGCTCTAACTTCTTCATACGAGCTTGGACTCGAGTGTCGTTCACACTGTTGGAATTAGGATGACGATTTTTTCGATCTGAAGTTAAGTTTATAGATATTCTGACACTTTGAGTTTTGAGCCTAATTTTGAGCACTTGATTGTTACCCAACGCACAACCTTTGCATACTCCTTCATGATATTCTTTCAGTTCGGGGATTCCATCTACTATGGTGTTTAGAGTTGGAAGGATTTTGAAATGGAGACGGTTGAATATTCTATGCCAAATTTCACATTGGCTGATTTAAATGTGAACTAAAGCTTGAACAAGAGGAGATAACAACCTGTAAAGTCTTCCTTCACGAATCCCAATTACTCTAGCATTTTATATGCTTGAGTTTTTACCCTGTACTACAACTTTTCCATCAATGAAAGCCACTCTATCACATTTATCTTCTAAACTTGAAATTGAGGGTAGTTTCTTATGCAAACTTGGAACAAATAGGATGTTGTTGAGATCAATATTGCCTCCATTCTCTAGCTCTATAGAGGATGATCCAATTCCCCACACAGGGTAGCTCTTATTATCTCCAAGTTCTACAAAGTAAGAAGACTTTCCTTTTGACAGTGTCTTTAGTTGCTTGTGATGACCAATCATATATCTTGATGCTCCACTATCAATCACCCAAATGCTTCAATCTTGAAATGTGTTTGTGAGTGTTGAGAAGAGTCCTTCGTCTTTTTTCTCGGTCGCTTCCTTCTTTGGAGTAAATAAGAGATTCCATACTTCTTTGATGCCTTTCTTGAGATGGATTTGTACCTTTGAACACTTCTTGAGAAACTTCTTCAATGTAGTAGAGATATTCATAATGCCCTTAGCCAACCTTAGCTATGATACCATGTTTAGAAATCTATAGGGCAATGATTAGAGTGAATTCTCTTTCTTTGATAACTTATTGTGACGTATTTTTACTTATCTTAATTATTAGCTTCTCTTATTATTATTGTGTTTGTGTATCATCAAAGAACTACCAAAAACAAGAAGAACAAGAACACATAATATAGGCTGCAAGCCATGGTCAAAACCTCTCCACTTGAGAGGAAAACCCGCAAGTCTTTTCTCTTCCTTATAGATTCTTCAATTGACGAATTCCAAGACCTTTAGACCAAGACCAATACCCTCCAAGACCATGTCCAACCTTTCCAGATGATGTGCTTTCCTTGTCCAAGTCAAACCCAGTCAAATCTTTTCCAGTAGCACAACTTCGACCTCCAACTGCAGAATTTCGGCCTCCACCACAAACCTGAAATTTTGGCCCTTCTTGTAGTTGTTGCTCCCACACATGTGAGCTTCCTTTTAGCTTCCCTGGACTTATTTAGACCTTTGATTGGATTTATTTGAATGAGCATGGCTTCTTGTGACCTTTGCTTGACCTTCTTGCCTTCCCTTCTTTAACATCGAACTTGATGAGGAAAACCCTAGATATGCTGCAAAAACCCTAGCCTTCTTTCGCACATGTGAGAGAGAAATAGCCCAAAACAAGTCTTCGTCATCCTTTTCCCTTCTTCCTCTTATTCCTTTGCTTGAATGAGTGAGAGACGAATGTGCTTTAAGGAGGCCGAGCTCCCTCCTTTTTATAAGATTCTCAATGGTGGATGTGGCTCCTCAAATTAGGCTGACTTTCAAGCTGCCAAGGCGACTTGATCTTGGGGGGTATTTTGACACTTTTAAGGACAAAAATAATTTTCTTTACAAGATATAATGTGCCCGAAGGGGTCTTCAACTTATGACAATGACTCTTTTGACTTCTTGACCTAGGACAAACCCTAAAATCACTCAATGGGTGCTTGACCTATAAATAAAAGGTCTTGAGCATGAAACCCATGCTCCAAATATAATAATAATAATAATAATAATAATTTTATTTCATTTTATAATTTACAAGAATCAAAATTACATTTAATATTTATGAAGACTGAACGTAGTTACACATTTTTCAACACTTTGTTGGTGTACTCACCCCCATTATCTAAACAAAAAGTTTGGATCTTTCTACCTATTTCATTCTCCACTAGAGCCTTAAACTCATGAAAGCGATTGAAGACCTCATTCTTGGTCCACAAGAAATTAATCTAGGTCTTCCTGAAGAAATCATCGATAAAAGTCAGAAAGTACTTGTAACCCTTGAGAGATTTTGTTGACATCGGTCCACATATATCTAAATGCACAAAGTCAAGTATCCCCTAAGATTTGTTTTCACTCCATGGAAAAGTTTCTTTCACGAAATTCCCCAACACACATCATCGTGCTATTTGATCACCTCTGGAATACCTGTCATCGTCTTGTGAAGAAATCTAAGTGCTCCATGATGAATATGGTCCATCCTCCTATGCCATATCTCGCCCTGGTCCCTCAAACTACTGTTGCTAACTAGTGCCTTAGGAGTGTCCATCTGCAACTTATACAATTGCCTTATCCTCACCCTAATCGCTATAGGTGACCTCCAATCCATGTGATTTAACAACACCTTCGCCCCTCTAAAGATAACATTGTATCCCTTGTCTTGAAGGATGGATATGGAGGTCAAATTCATCCCAAATCCTGGCACATGCAATACATCATGGATAGGAATTGTCTTTCCATTCTCCCTCTGAAACAAAACAATCCCTGATGCCCTCATCCTTATAGATGGAGAAGTACTCTATAACTCCTATCACATGGAATGAATCTCCATTGTCTATATACTAGACACCTTGTGAAGTTGAGCTATACAGGCAAGCAATGAATGCAAATTTCTGATCCAACTAGTTGGAGAGCTAATATGCATTTGCTGAAGCTACTACTTGCTTCTTTCCCTTCTTCTTCCAGTGAGGATAACCATTGAAATAGTGGCCAAACTCATGACAACCATAACACTTAACCTTTGATAGGTCCTTTTTATTCTTCTCTCCTTTTAAGTTGGATCCTTTGTTGGACCCTTTCTTCACCTTCCCTTTTCCTAATAGGGCCACATTTTCCTACTCCCTCTCAAACTTCAGAGTCTTACTGCTGCTACTGCTACTTTCATTAACCAAGTTGAGACTAAGATCCTTCCGAGTGAATTCGCTCCATAGGTGATCCCATCCTGGAAGTGTTTCTCGCCCATTGATCACTTGGGTGAACACGCTCCACTCCTTGGAAAACCCATTCAGTGTTATTCACACTAGCTCCTCATCATTAGGCTTCTCACCAATTACAACTAATTCTTTTTTGGCAAGTCGAACATTAGTGAGGTAGGAAACCACATCTTCACTCTTCTACATCCTAATGACCCTTAACTTCTCTTTAAGAATTAACTTCATGTTCTTTGTAGGATTCTAGTACATATTCACTATAACATCCCACAATTGCTTCGATGTGTCTTTTTCTATGATATGCAGAACAATATGGTCCTGGACTCCATCAAGTATAATCATCTTGACTTTTACATTCTCCTTTTTATAGGTGGCATGGTTTTGTGGATCTATCAACATGACAATAATGTTCTCCGCATACTCCTTTAGTCTAAACTCATCCAATAGGAATGCCATTTTGGCTTTCCACATGCCAAAGTTGGAGGCTCCATCCAATTTGTCCCGATCTCTCAAACATGTTGCCGCCATCTTTGGAAAAAATTGGAAACTCAAATAAACTAGAGAATAAACTGAAGAATTCAAACTAGGTTAAAATCCTCAGCTTTTCCCTTCCTGTGCCTGTGCAGATCCTCCTTCTGCCCTCAGATCTGCTTTGATACCATGTGAAATTTTAATTATTGTTGTAGTTAGCTAGTTATTATTCTCATATCAATTTATATTATTTGTCTTTTGCAAATTATTTGTGGAAAATATCAAATAAAACACAACTGCAACTTCAATAAAAAATAAATAACCACAGTAACTGAGAAAATCATGCATACATACATAAATAATGGACACTAATATTTTTGGATAAATGACCTTGGAAAAACCCTATTGCAGGAAAACCAACACTACAAATGATTAATTTTATTATTCTTTAGCAAACCTGCGATGGAGAAAATTACAAAATCGTTTGCCAAAATTTAGCAAACTTTTGGAAAAATATTTTTATCGATTCTGCAATTCGATTTCTCCTACAGGAATCAACTCAACCTCCTCTAAGAAATTTGCCCTCCCTCTGGATTTTGCTCATCTCGCACATGTGACTCCATCATTGGAAAACTCGCAATGCTGAGGAAATAACTTGACCTCCTACGAAATTCAACCTCAACTAGAAAATTGACCTTCCTGTGCAAATCAATCTCTCCTTGCTCCTACAAATTGTCCTCCTAGAGAAATTTTCACTACCAATTAGGGTAATTCACTCCCCTATCTGGTGCAATTCACACCACTAGAAAATCAACCTCTCAGTGCAGAAAAATCTATCCCTAACTCTCTATAGAAATCACTGTGATAAAGTCCTCCAGCAATCCTGTCTCCAACCACTGTTGATCTCTCTCTTTTGATGCCCATACATTGCCTTTGCACCCTCCCTAACATTGCAATACTGTGTCTCGATCTCTCACCGATATGCTCTCTAAATGCCCATCAATTTCCTCTTATAATCTCTCGTTGACGAATCAACAACCATGATCTAATCTCAATCGATGGCTAAGACCATCTTGACCCCTTCTCATGACTTTTCTGGAAGTCTCTAGATGAAAATCAATTTACCTCAATTAATTTTGATTAGCTAAGCCATTTTCCTAAGTTAGACTTAGGAAAAATAATTAACTAGCTAATTAATTCTAATTAAGGCCTTTTCTTGCGAAACCTTTTCTCGATATTGGAGAAAATGTGTTCCATAGCCTCATAGACACAATCTAAGACTAGAATACCTGTCTGAGCTACACAAACTAACATGTATGTGGTAGTTCTAAATTTTTACAAAATACCACAAAATAATAACTAGACATAAAAGATTATGCAACCAAAAAAATTGTTGGCAAAAATCCATAACATGGTATCCATATCAAGAGTTTAATGATGTAATTGGAGTCAGGTCCTTCACTCTCACACCGGGAGGCACAAAGGGCTTAAAATCACATTGAATATGTTTATCCATGTGAGGTACTTGAGTTTCCAGCCTATCCAATCATGCCTGCATTTTCCATTGGTTCTATTGAATGTCATTCAGAAAGGAGATAATGCCATTCCTATCCTCATGCTTCTCCTTTAACACTTGTCCCAACGGAGTCTATAACTGTTATTGGAGAGTAATAACATGCATGTATTGGTTCCTCCTTCCCATGGTGTGGCTAGGGTTAGGGAGTCAGTGAACAACTTCATCCAGTAGTGTCAAGTTTTAAAAGACTTGTATGCCTTACTGAAGGTGTCTCTGTAGCCGCTAAATTTCCTCTCGTATATTAGGAGAGGTTGCAGAGTGATAGGCAACCACCACCTCATAAGCCTACATCTTCACACAGTGATCAACTTTGTTGTCCACAGCCCCCAACCCCATGATGGTCGCACATGCATTGACATAACATTTTAACCCACATAAATAATGAAGCTACACAAGCTAAAAATAAAATATCCACTAGCCCCTTCAATGCCAAACAACTAACAACTCCTCAGAGGCAGGACATCTAATCATAAGCCGAGTGGATTTTCCTCCCCAAACTCTTTCTACATACCAGAGAACTACTTGTCACCAAAATAAACAGATGATCAAGCCAAATTGGGATGAAGAAGGACATAAAGCCACCATTATGAACATAGGATGGCCAACAAATGTACCACTTTATTGAGGCCTAGCTGCACTAGACAAAACAACCAGGCCCCAAAATAATAAGTCCCTTAGGCTCATATTATATATAATCACCTTCCCCAACAAATATACTACCACATAGCCCATACCTGACCAATGGCAAGCAAGACCCAAAAACTTAACACATGCAGCCAGGGGATAAGTAATACCTGGTAGTAACCATGAAGAGGAACTAACATTGAGCAAGTATGGATGTCATCAACTGAGTTCTCATTGATGGAGCTTTGCCTCCCATCTAAAGGAGCCAATTCACTTCCATATGTTGTCTTCAACCAAGCAGGCACGCCAATCTTCTCCACTTCTATGAGATTACCTCCGTTATCATCCTCCCATAGAAGAAAGGCATTAGAATTATTAAAAAACACGAACTTTACATGAATTATGGCATGTTTGTTCCATTCCATAGGTTTCCAACTCACTACCCAGTTATTCGGTTTCCCAGCCTCACATCTCATGGATGTTGAACTCTGAAGGGTATGCGAGAATCCCACTAGAAACGGGGGAATTCTATTCTATAAGACCTCTCTACTGCATAGAAGCTACAAGAGAATTCTCCAAAATATGGTACTCCATGTGTTAAATAGAATTATAATCGCACACTTTGTGCATGGGGGTGGTAGGCCACGAAACCCCCCTTTTAATTATCTGCAGAGTCAGTGGGGTGGTAGGAACCCCCCTTTTAATTATCTACAGAGTCAGTGGGGTGGTAGGAACCCCCCCAAAATGTTTTTTCTTGTGTATCCATCTTCCTTAAGGAATAATTAAAGTGTATTTTAAATTATATTATCTAAAACTCATATATATATATAGATATATATATATATATATATATATATATCTCTCTCTCTCTCTATATATATATATATATCTCTCTCTCTCTCTATATATATATATATATATATACCGTCAATATTTTTAATGGAGATATTTTGCATCCAACGGTAATGTGATGGCTCTCAGAAAGCTTCTCACATGAGAGGTAGGTTTTGGGGGCTTGATGATTGCAAGGGGAGGAAAACATAAAGCTTCTCACATGAGAGGTAGGTTTTGGGGGCTTGATGATTGCAAGGGGAGGAAAACATAGGAATTGGGCTATAAATGATACTTTTAAACCTCATGGGCATAATCAAGGCTTTAACTCACTACGTAAGCTTTCAAAAGGAATTATTTAGCTTCCAAGTGGAATATGTTGCTTCTATAATGCCTTGGATAGTAGGGATGGGTCTCAAGGCCTCACCAATTAATTTGAGAGGAAAATGAGACTCGTGGGTCATATATGAACCTTATAAGGATCAAAGGCCATAAATAATGCAAAAAACACAAAGCATGCATTTATAGGAGATCATTATCCTTAGAGTTAGATATAGGTGTCATTAGAAGATTTTGTGCACTAGGGATGGGTCTTGAGGCATTAACTATCTTATGGGATAAATAAAAGGAATTAGGCCATAAAATAAGATTCTCAAGCTAATGGGTAATGATTAAGACTTTTAACCGCAACATAAATCCTTTCAAGTGGACATTTCATATACAAATGGGATGCGGAAAATATCGAGAGTTTTTTTCATAATAGGCATATATTTCAATGCCCAGATCATAATCAAGGTGCTCAGTCATTGTGGACACGGCCTCAAACTAGAGCATGTGCCTTTTGGAGGAATCTTTGGCCTTAAAGTGGAATATGGTTACCATTGTGAAGCCTTGTGCAATAAGGATGGGTGTCTTAAAGCATTGGTCGTGGCTAAGAGAGAAAAATAATGGCCTTAGGTCCTTGATGAAACCTTTAATAACGAGGAGAAAAAAACAATGCCACAAACCACATAATGTCTCCTATATAGAGCACCATTGTTATTTAAGTGAGATATGGTTACCATTAAAATGTTTTCTACATCAAGGATGGGCTTTCAAACCTTAACCCTGGTTGAGTGAGAAATCCAAAGAGTTAGATCCTAAATGAATATTTTTAGGATGATGGGCCTTGATCAAGGCCTTAAATGATAGCACAAGCTCTTTAAAATGAATCTTTTGCATACAAGTAGGATAAAGGTGCTATTAGATTTTTTCTATAGTAGGGATTAGTCTCAAGTTCTTGACCATGATTGATGGAGGAACATAAATTCCTTAATCCCTAAATGAATCTCATAATTATTATGGGACATGAAATATCCCTTAAATACTACAAAGCCCCCCTAGATAATACCTTTCCCTCCAGTGTGATATGGGTACCATTAGGACGCTTTGCACACAAGAGATGCCTATTGGACCTATGTTCCAAATAGAACTTCTTAGGCCTTTGTCCCTATGTTCCAAATGAAGCTTTTAGGGCCTTTGTCCCCATAATAGGCCGCAAACCACCACACAAACTTGAATCATCGCCCTCTTGGTGGGATATGGGCATTAATAAGAAATTTTATGTATGAGACATAGGTCTCAAGCCCTCATCATGGTCAATGAAGGTAAGAAAAGGCCATATGATGTAAATTAGTATTTTAAGGCTCACAATATTTAACCTTTAAATGAGATATTGTCACCATTAGAATGTTTTGGACACAATGGATGGGTCTTTAGAGCTTGACCACACTCATGGGAGAAAATATAGGTTCTTAGGTCCTGAATGAACTCATGAACCATGAGGAAACCCTTCAACTACTACAGAGGCCATTTAGAAGGGATATTTGGCCTCTAATTGGGTTATGGGTGCCATTAGGTGTTTTTTTGCACCAAGGATGAGTCTAAAGGTCTTAACTATGGTCAGGAGAAGAATTAAAGGGTCTCGATTTGTATAAAAAATATTTTAAGGATTTAGTGCATCAACAAGGCCTCAAAGCACCATTATAGAGACCCTCTAGGAGGGATATTTGATCTCTGAGAAGGATAAGGATGCGTGTGCTATAAAAGGTTTTCCATACTAGGAATAGACCTTAATATATTAATCATGGTCTAGAATGGAAAAAAGAAGGGACATATGACCTAAACGAAGATTCTAGGGTTCACGAGACAAAAGGAGGTCTTAAATCATTACACACACTTTTGAGAAGGGATATTCAACAACCAATTATGATAAATATGTCTTTAGTGGATATTGTTCTCTAGGATGGGTTGCAATGCCTTATCCATGGTCAAATGAGATGGTTATGAGGTTTTCCACACTAGATGGTTCTTAAGACATTGTCCACGGTCCAATGATAGAAGCCAACATCTCACGGACTAAGATATGCTTTTATGATTCATATATGATGCATAGGGTCAAAACCCACCACAGAAGCCTTAGAAATAGAATGTTTAGACGACAAGTACAATATTGAAACCGTTATGAGGTTTAGCATGCTAAGTATTTGTATAAGGGTCGTGAACATGGTCCAAGGACAACCACTACTATCTTAGGGACAACCATGTAACATTTTTATTAATAAATGAATAACTATACTCAGATGAAAGGATTAAATCATGCCAAGATAGGAGGATTTTACAATTACAAACTAAAGTCTTAATATCTTAATCTATCTATTTATTGTACATAGAGATTCCTATAGATAAGTCAATGACAATTTTGAGTGGCTTGGAAAAATGACATGAAATTAAGAGATAGAATGTATGACCATGAGCTCCAAAAATATATCATAGACCCTTATGGTTACCATGGACCATGATCAAGACACCTATCCATGGTGTACCAAATTATTTAAAGGTGTCAATATTATATAATCTAAAATAATAATTTATTAGATAATAATGTCAATATTATATAATTTGGAGTAAGGTTATATTAATAAATATAAATTTTAGTATAATTTGAAGTAAGTTTATATTAAATAAATATAAATTCTAATTTTATCATTATTATATATGGCAATTTTTTTTATAAATTAAATACACTTACATTTATATATATATATATATATATATTTACACTATTTTAATTATATGAAAATAAAAAAAAATAACTTAATCTTTTACACAACCGAACATAATATATGTTTTAATCTTAATTGCTTTACAGTGAATTTTAATATTAATATTCATTCATAGAAAGACGTTTCTAAAAGATTGGTGAGATGACATTTCTGATTCAACACTATAGTGAATTTTTCTTGTTTGTCACTATATAGGTACATATATAATAATTATGATGATGATGATGGTGGTCAACGTTCCCTAAGACCAAATTGATCTATCGGACCTATATATGTTATTGCAAGAAACATTTAATGTGGTTAAAAAATATTATTAAAAATCATTAATGTGTGTTAAAAACATAATTTGATAATTTTAATAAGTATTAAACACGTTATTCGATTTAATTAAAAATATTCTTAATCATATTATTTATCTCTATCATTAGTGGTTATAGTCATCTCTGTCATTAGTGGGTATAGTCATGTTAAAAAATAGATCACATCTCTTATGATTTTTAAACCATGTGGTGCGAGTTTATGCTGTTAAAAAAAGCTAACAGCCATATTTAGAAAAACCTTAAAATGAGAAAACACATATTACCCACAAAAAAAAAAAACCATAAAATAAGGAAACACAGATTAGGAGAAAAAAAGCCACAAAAGCCATCAAAAGAGGAAAACAGAAAAAAAAGCCGAAACACAGATTACCAGAAAAAAGCCACAAAAGCCATCAAAAGAGGAAAACATATTACGAGACTTTGAAGGGAGTTTTGAAAGGAGTGACTGGCGTGGAGGCTTGGCTGGTCAGAATCGATAATGAAGAAGATTGTGAATGAGGATGAATCGCTTCTGGGCATGGACCTCGCAAATTTGTCATGCCTTTCCTGGCGTGGAGGCTTGGCAATGGACACAGCCAGAAGTCTATCGAAATTGCGTCAACAGCTGTTTTGAAAACTCAGAATCGATTATGAAGAAGATTGTGAAGATTATGAAGAAGACGATTGTGAATTTATAACATTGTCAAGATTGTGAAAACTCTGGGCATGCAGCTCGCAAATTTCTTATGCCATGGCGAATAAGGCAGCCGTCGAACTCGATGTTCTCCAAATCATAGCAAATGCCGGTGATGGCGTCCAACTCTCGCCCACACAAATCGTTGCCCATATTCCGACGACGAACCCCGAAGCCGCCATTACTCTTGATCGGATACTCAGAGTGCTGGCCAGCCATTCGGTTCTGAGCTGCTCTGTGACACGAACACGAAAGCCAAGGCTAGAGGCTATATGGTCTCACTCCTCTATGTAAATATTTTGTGAAGAACTAGGATGGAGTATCTCTGTCTCCACTGCTGTTGATGAATCAAGGTAAGGTGTTGATGAAGTCCTGGTATTTTCTCAAGGACGCTCTGCTTGAAGGCTCCCAACCATTCCCCAAAGCCCATGGAATGAATGCGTTCGAGTGGCTTTTCAACAGGGCTATGTCTGAGCCGCCTTCTGCCATGTTGATGAACAAAATTCTGGATACCTACGAGGGTTTTAAGGAGGTTCAGGAATTGGTGGATGTGGGAGGAGTTGGGTAGACTCTCAATCTCATAGTCTCTAGGTATCTCGAGTGGCTGTCATTGCGGCTAGTCTCTAGGTATCTCGAGTGGCTGTGATTGCGGCCCTGGTTCGACTTTGGCGTTGATGAGATGTGATGGCTACCTTCTTTTGTTATTTATGAGCGATTTTATTTTTGGGTTGTGTTTTTTAAATATTTTTTTTTGGCCGCCCTGGTTTTTGGTATTGGTTGTTATTTTCCATATTTTCAGCATGGCCATGCTAGATTGTTTTTGTTTATGTTTTTTTCATTTTTCTTTCCTATTACCTATTTTTTCCTTAGTTTTCTCCTTATGGGTATAATGGACTGAAACCAAGGCTGCCCAAATAGGCCACATATACAATGGCTACAGGTGAATGCCAAGGTAAGGTATGTTTGAGTTCATTTATCTGATTTTTGATGAATTTATGAACGGTGGATGCTGCTGCAACTGACATTAAATCTTGTCCAATTTGCTATAATTGTGGTTTTATTTATCTGTTTGGATGAATAACTGACCTCAAATCTTGAAAAATTTGTTATAATTGTAGGATGTAACCGACATGGTGAAGCAGCAGAACCATGGATTATGGTTGAACGACAACTGCTATGACTAAGAAGAATAAATTAACTCTGGAGGCACCCATTAATTACGCCAGTGGGAAACCACTAAGGAACCTCACTGCATCCAGGTAAGTGGCTTCTCCCCTGTAGAGATACATGAAGTCTTGTATTCCTCTGCATGATGGTAAATTGCTTTTGTCCGTATTTTCTGATATCTCTTTATTTATCATTACTTGTTGATTTTTGTATTTGTCTTGATCATATGTGTGGATGATGGTTACTCATGCATGATACATTTTCACGTGGTTATTCTTTTTCTTATTTTCATGTTCTTTATGCTACGTTACTGCTATTTTGCAGAGGTTAGACATATGTGTAGACTGTAAATAACTATTTATGCTGGATTATTCGGTGAATGTGCTGGGTCTCTTTTCTCATTGTTGTGCATCCTAGGGGTTTCTTGTCTGTGAAATACCATATTTTGGATTGACTTACCCTTGCAATAGTAACAAGTTTTTTTCCACCTAAATAATGACTCAAAATAATATGTAGGTCATGCTTATAGATACCTTTATATACCCGTAATTCAAAGCAAAATTTTATACAACCATAGTAAACATTAGAGTTATCCACATAAAGGCTTAATCAAAAATATGATAGGGTCATTGTTTTATGTCAAGCGTTTTATCAAAATCTTCAATATGAGCAACTTCACTTAATAGAGTTTATATAAAAACACATGAAACTTATAGAAATGTAGAACCTTCACAAAAAATTAAGGAGTTACTTTGGTACCCAAGAACCATAATCTTCCATTATTACAAATGGAGCAAACCAAATTTGCTATCATAGGTGGTCATATAACCAAATAATCTATGCCAGTCATCTCCATGATCAATTGTTGATTCTGGAGGACAAAGCTTCTTCTTTGATTTAGCCACAAAACTAATATCAATCCCTGTAGGAAAAAAAATTCTATGATACGCCTATGTTTTGTGCTTGTTTTCATCTGAGGAATTCCTGACATTTGTTAGTGATGACACCTAAGATTTACTATGTATGCATTGAGACATGAGGAGAAATGCCATGTGGCTCCACCCAACAAGTCCTAAAAGATCAATAGAACCCTCCCCCCATCTTGATGCACATAGAAATAAATAGAACCCTTGCCCCATTCAGATCATAGAGATAAATAGTGATAGAGAGAGAGAGAGAAGCCTCCCCCCCAAGATCAAATCCCGCTCCCCCTTCATTTGTCAATCTTGCTTCCCATTCATTCAAAGGTTAACTCTCCCTAGTAATTCCATGTTCAGTGTAGGTAGGCTTAGTACGGTGGACGTGACCATATGAGGAGCAACCAATGATGGGCTGTCATATTCCTAGTGTTATTGGTAGGTCTTTGAAACTCAAATGTAGGGGAACTCCTAGCTTCTGGTTGCAACGGAGGGAGTAACATTGGGAAATAGTTAGCTCTAGAGTATGTTCTCCAACTTTGTAGCAGTGGGAACATGTGAGTATAATCCCCTTTATCTAGATAATAATCCCCTTGCTCCAAATGATAGTTGATGAGCACTCGAAGAATAACCATACTTTGCAAAAACACTTATATAAGGAATTTATTACTTCACATAACATTGTGAAGTGAAGGAAGAAGCAACTTCTATTTGTAGGGTTGTCTATATCTCTAAGAGGAGCTTTCTATAAAAGATCACTTTGCTTATCCTTGTTTCATCATAAGTGGGCTTTCTTTCACAAAATGTATAACTTATTTGCAAACTAGACCTATCCTCTCTGATAATGGAACCAACACCCATCTGCCAAATGTCTTCTATTATTTTTAGATTGGGTCATCACCCACACCTTCGTTGAAAACTTAAATCCAACACTTGAAGCAACATGTTGGAGACACCATATGGTTGACCAACCATTGAACTTGCCATTTAACTGAGAGGTGATGCAGGGAGAAAGATGCCCCCTTAGATGAGATATGTGCAACCATAGTGAAATTATGTATGCTAAGTTGATCCTATCATTGGTAATGGTGCAACACAAATTCTCTACTGCATCAAGGTAAGAAATTAGGTGGGTATGAAATGATGAATTTTTGCACCCATACCTCCGTTTGATCTGTTACCGAGGGCGTACCCACCTATTGATCTAGCTCTTTTACTTGGAATCACTACTAACAGAAGGTGTTGTTCATTGAACATTAGGAAGGGTTCTATTTATTAAAGTGCCACTGTAACACATATGAGGAACATAAGTAATAACAAAACTACACCCTACACCAATGCAATTTCTCTTAATGAATATGTTATAAAATATCAAAATGTATTTTTGCAAGGAAAGCAACAAATTGGTTGGGATTGCTAATTTCCTTGCATGGAAAAAGAGGACTGATCTACTTCTCAAAGAAAATGAACTTCTGGACTACGTCAAAAGGAGTGTCACTGGTCTTGCTAAGGAATAGATTCAAGCCCTAGCAAAGTATAATAAGGATGAAACAAGGGCTCAAAGGATTCTTATAGAATCCATCAAGGACCCTCTCATTCCTTATGTTTCCAAACTTGAAACATCTAAAGAAATCTATGATAAGCTGGTGGAGCTATTCTCAGTTAGTACAACTAGAGAAGTGATATCGTTACGTAATGAATTATATAAAATGAAGATATCCAAGGAAGAAGGAATAACTCCCTACTTCATGAAGGTCTCTGAAATGAGAGATTAACTGCAAGAACTAGGAGAAGTTATGTTAGACAGAGAGATGACAACTGTAGTGCTCAATGCATTACCTGAGGAATGGGGTAACTTCACATCAAGTATATATGCCAAGAAGGAAGCCACCCCGTTGAATGAACTTTGGTCTCTATGCAAAATTGAGGAGATTAGACTCAAAGCCAAAGATGATGTGGGATCGAAGGAGCATGCATTTGCTGCTATGGCCAAGAGAAAAGGGAAATTTGGCAAGTTTGGTCCACAGAGAAAGGGTAAAAGAGATATGTCCAAAGTCCAATGCTTTGGCTGCCAAGAATATGGAAACTATAAGAGAGACTGTCTTAAGTTCAAGAAGAACAACAATAAGAGGAAACGAGAAGAAGCACACATTACCCAAGAAGTGAAAGAAGAAGATAAGAAGCAGAAGGAGGACCTGTCGGATCTCTACTATGCTTGAGATCAATTTCTTCACATAAGTCTTCTTTTAAAGTTTTGGGCATTATAGGAACTTGCAACAGTAGGATAGAATGCATGGTTTATGAGAATGGCATCTTCAGGAATATAGGAGCATTATGTAGAGATAGCTCATATAAAGATATTCATGTAGGAAGGAAGTAGCCATTCAGATAAACTCATCAAGGCATAAAGGAATGATCATGATCAAGAAGAGTCATCTTGGAAGGCCACTATCATCAGCAGAAAGGAGCATTTGTAGGATGAGGACTACTAGGATCCTTTGATGGAATCTTCAATAGAAGGTTCATGATTTTCAAGAAAAGCAAATGTCTCGATAGGAATTCGACTTATAGGGATTCAAGAAAGGATGGTATGTAGGCAAGGAAAGTTGTAGCAAAGCAAAAAGGATTGAGGTAATCTCAATCTAGGAAGCTGTCAAAGGAAGCTGAGATGATCAAGTAAAGATCTAAGATGAGGTATGTATGCATCTATTTTTTCAGTTAAGTCATGTCATCACCTGTGTTAATGAGCATGGGGAATTGCTCTGGCAGCATGATCAAGAAGAAAAGGATAGATCTCTTTCATTGAAAATGTGCATGAAGGCATGGTTCACACACTGCTGAAGGTCAATATGAGAAATGTCCTCATATGGAGTATGAGGAGGTTGACTAAGAAACCTATGAAGAAGCACATAAGAAAAGAGATCAGGGATAAAAAGGACACCATAGACACTAGCAATCAACATCCGACAAATTTGTTGAAGGCATCTCTCGGAAGAAGGCACGAGAATTCTGACTAAGGAAGAAAAAGAATAAAGGACCCTTGACACCTGGAAAGGCCTTGGAGATTTGAGAATGCAGGATGCTGATGATTCAAGCCAACAAGATGTCATGAGGGAAAGCCATCTCGTACGGTACTATTTGATTTAATGCTATGATTTTTTTTTCTTGAGTAATATCTGTATGAGTTCATGCAGGGCTACTAGAACAAGGGTTGTGAGTGCAAGTACAACCTGCATTCATGTGGTGGATAGAAATTCCTGAAAGAAACATGATGAAGAAGGAAGTAGCCATATGATGAAGGTTCCAGATGTGTATCAAGAAGACCACTTTCCATGAAGAAAGGGATGACATGAAAAACCAAGAAGGAAGGTGATCGATGGCTGATGCCCTACAAGGAAGAAGCTCGAATGAACTTCATGACATCAAGGAAAGAAATTGATCAAGCAAATAAAGGACCCATAAGAAGAAGTTGTTGATGAGAGTCCCTAGCTAAGAGGGAACTCTGACAAGTCCCCGATTGAGAGGGAGCTTGGGCAAGTTCTTGGTCAGAGGGAGCTTGGGTACATTCCTTCACAAGAATGGGCATATCTTCCCTAGTTGAGAGGGAGAGATAGACACAACATTCTTGTCTTCACTTGGGAAGATAGAATGGAGGATTGGTAATCATTTGGCATCTGATGCTCTTTGAGGATGTGTAGGGCATCCAAGATAAGAGTAGGCAAGAGGACCGATATTCTTTGAGGGTTGGGAACCCAAGATAAGAATAGTCCTAGAAGGTCATACTTAGTGAACACTTGGGTGGGCATGTACCTTGAGAGACAATGATGAAGGTGTCTATAATCATTGGTCTTGCCAACATTGTGCTCTGATCTATTGAGAGATAGAGCTGTCAGTCAAGGCCTTGCTGTGGAAACAATGTTGGTTACTATGATGCTATAACAGATGGATTGCCAATCCGATTTCTCTTATGTGAATTTTTCATATTGAAAATGTCCAAACACCTTGTAATGATTTATTAATACCTCCCTAGTTAAGAGAGAGTGTTGAAGAAAGTGTAACTAGGTTCGGTCTTCATAAATGTAATTTTGATCTTTGTACTTGTAAAAGAAAAGAATTATTATTTTGGTCATTATCAAGAATGGATTTCTTGTCCATTCGACAGGTTAAGCACATGTTTAAGTGCTTCTAGGAAAGTCAAAGAGTCAATGTAATTATTGAAGACCCATGTGGGCATGTTACGCTATGTAAACATATGTATTAGAGGCAAAGAAATATGTTTAGAATGATCCTCCAAAGCAAAGGCAAGTCTCCTCTTCAAGTCGGCTCAAGAAATGAATTTTTATGCACAAATGTCAAGTCGGCCTCACCAGGTGATCAAGTTGGCCTAAAAAGAGGGACAAACTCCAATATATAGAGCAGTACGACCTCACCATTAGACCATTAAGTGATTTCTGAAATCAGCAAAGAGAAGAGGCAAGAAAGATGTGCGAAAAAGAGCAAGAAGAGTGCTTCTAGGGCAGCAAAGAAGAGAAGAAAGAAATCCAAATTGTGGAGGACTGTTTTTGGGCTCTTTTCTGTCACACATGCGAAGAAGGAAGGACATTTCTGCAGTCACATAAGATCTAGAAGTGCAGCAGCTTAAAGGGGTTCGATTGGGCTAAAGAGAGGCTCCAAATAGGCCTCCATCTCCAGTGAAGTAGGTGCCATCTCAAGCGAAGGAAGGGAGAAGCAAAAGGAGGTCAATTATGAACCTAGATCAGCCACACATGCGAAGAATTCAGATCCACAATAAGGTAAGAGGATCAACCTCTCATCTTGGAAATATCTCTCAAGGAAGGTCTCATTCTCTAGCCTAAGTGTCAAGGAAAGGGAAGATTGTTAAGCGAGGTAGAGAAGGAAAGGGAGACTCCAAAGAAGAGGTCTCTAAGGAGACCTAGGGTTTCTGCAGTTGTCGGACAAAGAGTTACTAGCTGCCGGAAGAAGTGCGAAGGAAGAGATCAAGGTGCAAAGCAGAAGAAGAAAGACTGTGTCTTGTGCTTGGAGGATCTACTTGTCAAGTGTCTAGGGTTTGGCATTTGTCAGTTGAAGCTTCAATAAGAGAAATTTTGCAAGAAGGGTTTTCCTCTCTAGGAGAGAGAGGTTTTGCCTTAGCAGAGAGCCAACATCTTGTATTCTTGTCTTTTTGTTTTTGGTAACTGTTTGATGAAGTAATAAGAACACCCACTAATAATAATCAGAGGAGATTGTGCTAATAAGAAAAGTAAAAGTACTTCACAAATTGTTATCATCGATAGAAGAATCTTATTATAACCCAGATGCCCTAGATTCTTCAACAATCTCATCTCCAGGAGGCACTAGTCATTTCTTCTTTTCTGCTATCCATTGATCTCACCCCAAATAAGTGCGTAGGATGTGTCGTATAATAAGAATTTTTCTCCTTTCTCTCCATCATTCTTAACACTTCCCATTACTTAAACTACAAACTCTACCATGTATGTTCCAAACTATGAACTTTTGTGCCTCTCCCATTTTCAAGTTATGAACTATTTATGAACTCTCCTTGTTTCCAAGCTAATGATGAACCTCCCATCGCTCATAATCAACATGACTATCTACCTAGGTCAAAACCTATCTCAACTTATATCTCGTTGCCAATGAATGAATGAATCTACCCCTGGTGACACACACCACCTTGCTGGTGCATAAGAGATTTTAAAGTAATCATGCGGAGTGCAAATCATTGTGATGAATAATAAGAATTCTCACTACTTTGTTAGACAACATTTTCATAGTCATGTGAACTACATCAAATGGATAAGAGTTTGCATGCGCTAAGTGGTAAAATAGGGAATAGTTGGCATAGGAAATATCTTCATCTTCAACGAGACAATTGGGGTTAATGATGATAAGTGCAAACTGGGGGCCACCACTATAACATATAGAGATTGCACACACAAATATTTCATTCTCCAAGTTAGTTGGGCTAGTGGAGGAGGTGGAACTTTTCGGTCACCCAGTCACTCGTGCAATTCCAATGGTGTTTGAACATCCTCATGCCTGACTTATGGAGAACAATTATCTATAACAATTCCATTCCATTTTTTCTCTTGCATTGAATGCTAATGAATGACAAGTTGACAACATAAAAAGGCATTTGACTAGTCTGATAGAGTTAGGATGTGGTGGGTTTTGTTGTCATTAACTACACACATCCAAAGTTACATGGGAAGTATCATTGATGGGTATTGTGGCTTTAGAGGTGATAAGGGATTCAAAATAGTTGTGCGTCAACTACGTGGTCGTGTTCGAATGGATGAAATAGGTGGCCATTGCAAGCCATTGACAAGTTGTTATAAACACTCTGCCCAAGAATGAAAGCAATGAGGAAGATATGATTTGTTATCAAAGTGAAACAACACATACTTTTTTTGGAGAATCTGAAAGAAGAGTAAGTGCAGAAACAACTGTAGTGTTAAAGGAGGAGGTAGGAGGAGATGTAGTGGGGGTAGGGGAAGGCAAAGGAGGAGGTATCTTTGCTTCAATTTAGCTCCTATTCTGCGACATAAACATATAATGTATTTTTGATATGCCATTGGATGGAGCGATTTTTAAAGAACCGTTAGAAGAGGAGTCGTTAACCATTGAATGTAGTTACTTTTGCATATAATTTGTGTTAAATGTTTTTTTAATATATAATTAACAATTTATGGTTAATATCTCATGATATTTCAACATCATTCTAAGTTCTCATACAATTTCTTTGCTAAGGTTAAGATTTCTCACGAGTTCTTCATGTTTCTAAAATATATTTATAGTCTTAGTTTGGAATACAATGGATGCCCAAAGTCTATCCCATGCACTTGCTTTATCAAATGAATCTCATTATCTTCTTCTCCATCCACTTGGGAAAATTATCTTTTTCAACCTTTTCAATTTCAACAAGAATGAAGTTATAATCCTTATTACTTACTTCCATATTCCTGCAACAAAACTTTTTCAATGATGCCATCAAGGTTGCTGTCATTAGATCCTTTGTAAAGCTTCAGATGTGTAGCACATTTCTCATTGGTTTTGAGCTCATCTTGTACCCCAGTTTTGTGCCCATCAGAGTTTCGAGGGATTTGCTTACTTCGTGGCCCATCATTATGGTTGAAATTTTCCCTTTCAACCTTAGGAATTTGTTCCAGTTTTAATTCGTCAACATTGTCATCAACATTCATTTCCAATGTTATAGGCTGCCTGCTCTCAACCTTTTCTATAACCTCAAGGTTTTGGCTTTTAATGTGCAAATTCAACAAACTGCAAAACGACCTAGGCTACCTCTTGGAAAGGATGGCCATCCTCTTCATTATGACCTGGGCTACCATAATTTGGCCAAGGATGTTGAAATATTGATTTTCTATGCTGCAACAATTACTTATTACAAACTTCTTTCTGTCGCAATATCAGTTAAGAAATTGTAGGTAGAGCATAAACCACATAAACCATATGCACAATGGACGACAACCAAGAACAAAATCAAACACAGAGGATTTAGGTCCAATGACCAAGGCAAAACCCCTCAAAGGGGAAAACCGAACCAGATTCTTCTATTAGGTATCAATTGTTCAACATAGTTACATAATACAATGAGAGATCAAGAAAATGAATAAGTTCAACCAAATTTGAACAAGTTGCAACATAAATATCACTGGTAGTAGCAACAAATGTAAACATTGAATCAACCTTGACTTCTCCCTTCAATTGAATCAACATTGAAACGCTGAATCAACCTTGGTTCACCAAGTCTTGCTCTTATTTTCCAAGTCTCTCTCTCAAAATCTTCTTCAAGTCTCTCCAACTCTCTCTCTGTCTTAAATTCGAATTCTTCATTCATAATGCATGTGTAATAAGATGAGATGATATGTGATACATATCTAAGAGGTGCAACGAATTCATGCCATAAAGGAGAGGCAACACATGCCTTAGAGAAGTGTAACTTATGCCATTAAAGAGAGGCAATGCATGCCTTAGAGAATTGTAACTTATGCCATTAAGGAGAGGCAACACATGAGTGGCATCATTGAGGAGAGAAACACATGGCATAAATAAGGAGAGTGTAACATATGCATTAATGAGAGTGTAACAAGAATCTTGCATGCCATGCCTTTAATGAGTGTAAGAGAGAGTGCAATGTATCCATTAAGAGACATAGAGTAACGTAGTGCCATGTGTGTCATCAAGGAGAGAGGTGTGAAGTATGAAATAATTGAGTGTCATGTAGGAAAGGTGACTTGTATATCCTTTTGATAATAATATCATAGTATCATAAAGGGGATAATATTAATGATAAAATATCAAGTCAAGATTGAACTATTATGATTGGTTAATGATAATTTAAGTGATTTTCCATCAACTATACTTGATTACCAATTGATCTAAGGCGATTTTCTAATTTTGTAAAGTCATACTTGAGATGTTAGATATGACTTTCTATTTTCAGAAATTCACTACAGATTTGTCGGAAATGAGATTTTATTTAAGGAAATTCATCCTCGAGCTGCTAATTTTCAACTAAGGAGTTCTGTCATACTAGTTATGTTGCTAGTTGCATTTTAGATTATTAGGTTGTCACATATTCTATCCAACATCGAGTTGTATGCATTGTTCTTAGGGGCAATAAACAAATTCTCCCTATAAAAGAAATCTTTTTCCAAATTTGTGGTGCTTCCATCAATGATATAAAATACTATCAACATCACCTTCACACACCTCAAAATTATTAATACTCTTAGTATTACCAAACTTTTGTGTGGAAATATCATTGTAGGACACAATGTTGTCCATATTTAGGCCATGATTAATGCACATTCCTTTACATTTAGGACTCTTATCAACTTGTTCCTTGTTTTATTTATTTATTTATCACTTTCTATTTTTTATTATTTCTGCCCAAGGAAATTTGCAAATGGATACATCTTCACAAGGATGATGAGTCCACAGACTGGTATTTTCACAATGGCCTTCAATATCTTAATTGTTACAAGGGTCCTCATTACAAAATACAAAGAAATGTTAGCCATTCCTCTCATTTTGAGGATGATACCTAGGGTAAACCCTAGATTCTTTACGGCATAAGCCTAGTTCAAAGATAAGGATTTAATTTGTTACAACAAAACACTTGTTAAGGGCTCAACATGTCACTTGTTGAAATTGAACTTGGGTAGGGAGGATGACACTCCTCTCAACCACTTGAGTTAAACCCTATTGACTAGTTTCATGTTCTTGGTATTGGCATTTTTTTGTTCTTTTGTAGCTCCCATGCCACCTTTAGCCACTTTTATAGTGAAACCTTATGCCCTTGAGGGTTCAAAGATGCCTTCAACTTCTTCCATTATACTAGAATTGTTTGTAGACTTAAGGGCTTTTATAACATTGTCTAGTTTTGCTTATATGTAGTTTTTTGACATAATTGTACCTAGTAGTCCCATTGACCTATTTATGGTACTTTGTTAGACATTGATCTTATCTTATTTTTTCTTATTTGCTAGCAACCATTCTTATTTATTCCAAATCTATGTTGTGCTCTACCTAGGGTAGCCTCTCCATAAATGCATTATCTCATGACAGTTTAGTACACCTAAGTGAAATGCTCTAGCTATCTAGGTTTCGAGGAAACTTCCATGTGAAGATTACATTTTCAATCATATAGGTTGCACATACATTGGTTCGTTTCAAGGATCAAACCTTGATCTTCACTTCTTAAAGTAGAGTAAGGATAGTCCCTAATACCACCTCACTAATGTGTTTTTTTGCACATGCCCTAGACTGGAGTTCAAATGCGAGCCAAACTCGAACGAGGAAATGAAACATGAAAGTATACCGTATATTCCATTCCAAGCTCTCTCTATCCATGCATGCAATGTTCCTTTCAAAACTTTTTCCTCATGAATTGCCCTGTTATGGATTTTTCCATTTAGGAAGTGATTTTTTCCATTCACATATCCTCTCCAAGAACTAGTTTCACATTTTCCATTTTGATTTTTATGTGTTTCTTCTTATGTTTTCTCCCTAGAAATCCTAGTTTTGCCTGGTTTTCCTTCTTCCGTCGTCCTCCCCTATCTATATCGCCGGATAACGGGGCTACAACATATTTTTTGTAATATTTTCTTTGTTAGATTTTGGGTAGCTGAAAAGGTATTTCGGAGAGAGGACAACCCACCAAAAAGTAGGTTGTTGGGCGATTTACCAAAAAGTGGGGTTTTGGACCCAAAGTGTGGCTCTAGGACCAAAAGAGAAATAATTAATTATTGTAAGTGTCAAGAGGTTAAAACTTAAAACCCTAAGTTCTAGTTGTTTCCTAAATGACCCTAGAGAAAAGTATATAAGGAGCCTAAGGAGAGGCTTATGAGACATATCAATGAGAAGGATTTCATTGTGTGTCAAGGCTAGAAGGATGTAGCCTTAAAGGAGCCAAGTCTAGAGGCTGAGCAGGGTTGGAAAAGAAGCTAAGGTCTATCCATGAAAGGGGCTGTGTTAATTTGGCAATGCAGTGACAAATTCCAACCATTGGACTAGATTCCTCTTTTCAAGAGGACCAATTTTGACTTTTGAAGCACTCAATTCGGATAAGGGAAAGTGGATTTTTTGAGGTCAAGCCCACAAGTACAAAATTGTCAAGGTCGACCTTGAGTCAAATGGCACCTCTCAAAGACAAGATGGCACCCCTCAAGTTGCATATAAATACAAGTTGAGTCCTACTCATTTGGCACCTCATCAACTCAACACATCTCTTCTCTCTCCTCATTTAATTGGTTTGTACAACTCAAAATTGTAGGGAATCTCTCACACATGTGAAAGGACAAGTGTCTATTTCAGATCGGCTGAATTTCAGACTTGTTGCAATGCGTTGACCAATGTTGACTTTGGTGTGTTTGGCATGTTTTGACTGCGTTTTTGGGTGGAATATCTTTGTTTCTCTAGGCCGCTTTGGAGGGCACACACATTGAGGAAATCTAGGCAGTTTGATTGGTGTTGACTTCAGGGTTGACTATGTTGGAAAATGTAACTAGGTTCGGTCTTCTTTAATGTATTTTAGTCATCATAAAATGTATTTGTCAAAAGAATAAAGAAAATAATTTTTATTATTGTATCAATGATTTATTAAAGCATGGGTTTCATGCTTGGGTCATCATTATATTAGTCAAAGTCCCCATTGTGGACTCCTAGGATTAATATTGAGTCAATAGAGTCATTGTACATTTAAAGAGACCCTTCTTGGGCTTTTGAATCATGTAAAAAGGTTTATTATCGAGTCAAATGTAATTTATGTAACTTCTAGACCAAGTCGGCCTAAGGACACCAATTTGACCTCACTTGGAGCCTATAAATAGAAGGAAGTCGAATTCATTTGGAGCATCTCATCTCAAGCTAGTTTGATATCTCTAAGGAAGCTGGAGAAGTGCGAAGTGGGTAAAAGAAGCCTAAAGGAAGTGCGAGTTCGGTCAAGTCTAAGGAGAAGAAGAAAATCAAAGTTTTGGAGCTACTCTCTCTTTGTTTCGTGTCCTAGTTTGGGAGATTGAAGTCTTCCAAGTGTTGCTGCTGCATGATGCTGTAAGTCGCTGCATAGTCGAAGTCGCTTGGGTGGAAGTGCTGCTGCAAAGGAGTTGAAGATCTAGAAGGTTGACTTGGTGCGGAGGGAAGGTTTGGTCTTTGTCTAGGTTGAAGAGTCTCAAAGAATACTATTGAAGAAAGATAATTTTTTGATTGGGTTTTCCCCTCGAGGGGGGTTTTTCCCTGGCATAGTGCCTACATCTTGTGTCTTTTGTTTTGTGATCTTCATACACACATAATATGGTAATTGCTTGATGAAAGATTAGATAATAAAGAAGTAAAAGAAGCCAACATAACTCACAAGTAATTATCAAGAAAGAGGAATCAAACCCTAATCTACTTGCATTGATTTCTCAACAGACTATAGGTTTGATTTTAGAGAAGTGCAGACTTTGACTGGTTGTTTTTGGACTATTTTGGGCTAACTTTGACCAACATTCTAGGCCATATTTATTGCTTCTTTGACCGAGCTCTTTTGGAGAGTTGACCTTTGACTTTGTGGACTGGTTAAGGCTGACTTTGCTATTGTTGACTTGGGCAGATTTGTAGTTGCTCAAGAGTTGACTTTTGTTGACTCTCTCTCTCTTGTCTCTAATTTGACAAATAGCATGGCATTTTGACTTTATCAAATATTGGACATTGGCTAGTCAAAGCTTGATGTTGACTCTTGGATGATGTACTCTCTCTGCTAAACATTTGAAGACAATCTAATGGAAGAAGACTTGCAAAGGGTTTCCCCCTCGTGGGGTTTTCCCCTAGTCATTGACCAAATATTGTGTCTCTTGTCTCTTGGCTGTCTTTCATTGTGCATTTGCATAAATCTACTATTTCTCTATTGCCATTGGTTAATTAAAGAAGTGAAATTTTTTAAATTGAATACTATTGGATATTGTTGAAGTCATAGTTGCTGCATAGAGCAATTGATGAAAAACTAACATGGTATCAGAGTTGAGGTGAAGACAAACCCAAGAGACATAGAGCAAGAGCATCCATCTTCTAAGCAGCTGATTGAAAGGGGAAAATCTTTTGGTAAAAATGTCTACCTCTTATTTCAAGGACAATGAAAAGCTAGCTGACTCATCTGGCTTTGCAACATCGAAGACCAGGATCTATGTCACGTTAGATGAGTATGATGTTTTGGAATACGTGGAAGGAAAGATTTCATCACCACCAGAAAATGCTCCTCAAGTTGCCAAATCCAAGTATAAGAAAGGTGAGATTAAAGCTAAGAAGTTCATTATCGATTCCTTAAGAGATCATCTACTTGTTTATATTTCATCCGTGAAGACCTCCAAAGAAATGTACGATAAGATTGTTTGCATGTATGAAGTGAATAATTTGAGCCATATTATGGATTTGAAAAATCAGCTCAAGGAATCTAATATGTGCAAGGGAGAGACTATACAATCATTCTTCATGCGAATCACTGAAATTAGGGATCAACTCCGAACTGCTCAAGAAATTATACCTTATAGGGAATTGGTCATGACTACACTTAGTGGTCTTCCTTCATCATGGGACATGTTCATTACTCAACAATAGGGAAAATATCCCTTCTTTTGTTCACTTCCTTCGTTGCTCAAGGGAAGAAGAAGAATGTGAAGAAAAGAAAGGGAAAGCCATCTAAATCAAGAAGACCTCCTCAAACCAATCGAGATTCCATGGATTAAAGAAGGCGAGATAAGGATGTTGAATGTTACAATTGTCATCGAAAGGGTCACTATGCTCGAGATTGTCCCGAAAAGAGAGATGCTCAAAGAAGAAACTCTTCAAGGTCCTAAAACAATAACCGTGTCTTCAACAACAACAGGTCATATGAAAGAAGAGATGAAAGAAGGAATGAAAGAAGAAGAAGAGACCCTCTCGATGATCGTGAAGATAACTATCGTCCACTAAAAAGGTCAAGAAATTACAAGTATGAAAGTAATGCTACTAATCAATCCAAATACATTCTTATTTCCACATTATCTAGTTCATCTCCTTCGGATACTTGGGATAGTTGGTTGGTTGATAGTGGGGCCTCTCATCATTTCTCTGGATATAAGGAGGTTCTCTCTAACTTGGTAAAGAGGGAGTCCAATCTGAAGATTATTCTTGGAGACAACTCCACTCATCTCATTAAGGGCTTTGGTTATGTCAAAGTTTGTTTGGATTTTGGGACATTTGTTTTGCTTCATGATGTGATGTATGTGCCGGGATTGAAGAAGAATTTGGTATCAATTTTTGCTTTGGAGGATAAAGGAATAAGTGTTGTATTCACCAAAGGAAAAATACTTTTCCTGTTGGATCTTATATGTGAATTTCCTTCACATTAGGATCTAGGTTTGAAGGACTCTATAGAGTCAATAGAAGACCTTTTCTAGCTATGGTCCATGATACAAATCATCAAAGTGAGTTGTGGCACCGAAGGTTGGTCTATCTACATTATGATGCTCTTCCAAAATTGAAGAAGTTGGTCTGCGGGATCCCCGATGTTCAAGCTCAACTTTATGGAGTATGCCCTGGGTGTGCCAGTGGAAAGAAGGCAAGGGGACCATTCCCCTTTATCAAGAAAAAGACGAAAGACATTCTTCATCTCATTCATTCTGATGTATATAGTCCGATGCCTGTACATTCACTTGGTGGCCATCTCTATTACATCACCTTCATCGACGATTTCTCAAGAAAGACATGGTACATTATTTGAAGCACAAGGATGAGGCCTTCGAAATGTTCAAGGAAGTTCAAGGCTTTGGTTGAAAATCATACAGAGAAGAAAATAAAAATCTTCAGGTCTGACAACGGTGGGGAATACATCTCAAATGATTTTATAAACTTTTGCAAGAAGGAAGGAATTAAGAAGGAGACTATTATGCCCTACAATCCCGAACAAAATGGAGTGGCTGAGAGAAAGAACAGGTCCATTGTGGAAGTTGCCTGAGCCATGCTCCATGATCAAAAGCTGCTAAAGTTCCTTTGGGGTGAAGCAACAAACACAACGATATATGTTCAAAATAGGGTGCCTCATCAAGCTTTGGACAACAAGACCCTCGAGGAAGTATTCACAAATGTCAAGCTTGATATTGGTCATCTCCGGATTTTTGGCTGCCCCATATATTTCCATGTGTCGAAGAACAAAAGAAACAAGCTAGAAGCCACGAGAAAAAAATGTAAGTTTGTTGGATATAGTGAAGATTCTAAAGCATTTAGAATATATATTTCTGGTCAAAGGAAGGTTAAAATTAGCAGGGATGTAACATTCGATGAAGATGTTGCCCTTGGAAAAGCAAGGGACCTCCCTCCGCCACCTCCTCCTGAAGAAAATAGTGATGATATGGATATTCTAGAAGGTCCTTTTGTGCCTAAATCTGAGAAGGATATCGTTGATGATCCCATGGAGCCTATGGACCCCTTCGATCCTCCTCCAAGTGATCCTCTAGCCAGGAAAATACCACTTTGGCTCAAAGACACACTACAAGATGCCGAAAGACATGTTGTTGCTCGTTGAACATTCAGGGAGAGCAAGAAGCCATGCAGGTACCAAGCATATGCTGTAGCTATGAGCAATATGCTTCAAGTTGAGCCTCATACCTTTGAAGAAGCCTTGAAGGAACAAGTCCGGAAGGATGCTATGGCTGAAGAATTTGAATCTATTATGAAGAATGAGGTATGGGATGTTGTGTCGAGACCTAAGGGTAGATCAGTGGTGATCTCCAAATGGCTCTATAAGATTAAGCTTGGGGCCGATGGAAGCATTGAAATATACAAGGCAAGGTTTGTAGCCCGTGGATTCTCCCAAAAAGAGGGAGAAGATTATGATGACATATTTGCTCCTATGGCCCGATATACAACCATTCATTCGATAGTTGCCCTCGCTGCCAGTCAAGGATGGACTCTTCATCAAATGGATGTGAAGACTGCTTTCTTACATGGTTTGCTTCAAGAAGAAGTGTATGTTGAACAACCTCTAAGATTTGAAGTTCATGATAGGAAGACCCATGTATGTCGATTGAAGAAAGCTCTCTATGGATTGAAGCAAGCCCCTCGTGCTTGGTATGCCCGCATCAACAGTTACTTGATGAAGCTAGGATTCACAAGGAGCAGTGTTGATCCAAACTTGTACTTCAAATGGTCCAAGGTATGCCTCTCATTTTGGTATTATATGTTGATGACTTATTCTTGACAGGTGCAGACCCTCTCATTCTAGAATGTAAGAGGGAGTTGGCTTCTGAATTCGAGATGAAAGACCTTTGTTTGATGCACTATATTTTGGGACTAGAAGTATGGCAAAGGTTGGGTGAGATTTTCCTTTCAAAGGAAAATATGTTGTGAAACTGTTAGAGAGATTTGGCATGGTAGAATGCAAGTCCTTGCCTACACCTATGGAGATGAATTTTAAGAAGCGATGTGGAGAGGCTGTTGGACCAGAGCTAGCAAACCCCTCTGAGTATCGACAATTGGTTGGCGCTCTAATGTTCCTCGTGAACACTCGCCCCGACATATGCTTTGCAGTTAACACTTTAAGCTTGTTTATGACCAAGCATGTATTGAGATATCTACATGGGACTATTAACCTTGGACTGAGATATGTCGTTGTAGATGTTAGATTATATGGATATACAGACGCAGATTGGACTGGTAGTGTTGTCGACAGGAGGAGTACTTCCAAATGATGTTTTAGTTTGGGATTTGCCATGATATCATGGATGAGTCAGAAGCAAAAATTCCTAGCCCTTAGTACTGCTGAGGCCGAATATATTGCAGCTAGCTTGGCAAGTTGTGAAGCAATTTGGTTGAGAAAGCTCTTTGGAGAGCTATTTGAGCAGGTTCTGGGGACAACAATTATCTATTGCGCCAACAAGAGTGGGATTCATTTATCAGAGAATCATGTGTTCCACGACAAGTCGAGGCATATAGAGATCAAATATCATTACATCCGAGATATGGTGCAAAGAGGAGCTGTGAAACTTCTTCACATTTCGACGGATGAGCAAATAGCCGATATCCTCACTAAGGCTTTTTTGCCGAAAAGGAAGTTCTTGGTCTTCAAAGAGCAACTTGGACTGGTTGAGATGACCCTTTCAAATAAGGGTCTTAGTTGATCAAGAACACCGAGCAGTGCTCTTCCCCCATGGTTGAGATCCCAGGGTGGTTCATCCCCATTCCATTTCATATATGTCTGAGGATCCACATAGCCCTCGATTTATGTGTCATTCATTCATTCTTACTGTTTACTTTTTTACGCTAATGTCAGTTATCAGAGATAACTTCATTCAATAATTCTCGGGATGGGAGGGAGTGAATGGAGTTATAGAGCTCCTGGGGAAGGGAGACCTCTGAGCGATAGGATGTTGAGACCTGGGATCTCCCCTAGTCAGAGTATGCCCCAGTTAGCATCCTGCCCACTCTGTGGGATAACCTCCCCATCTGGCCAATGGGATGAGGGACTTGGGATAGAGTGTGATCCCTACCCCTTGCAGTAGGTGGATCTTTCCGAAGTTGGTGGATGCAAGTGTTCTACCATCTGACTCTTTAGGGTTAAGATGAATGATTAGGGACAATAGGGTATATACTATAGTGTGATCCTTACATCCGGTAAGTTGATCTCACCTATTGTTAGGGACTTCGGGATAAAGTTGATCTCGTCCATTGTCTTTGGTTCTGGGTGGTAGCCATGGCTCCCTGATGATGATGATTCTAGGTGGTAGCATAATCTACCTGATGATGATAGAGACAGGGTGGTAGCTGGAACTCCCCTGCAACAATTATTTTTCTTTAGATTTGAGAATGTTCAACATGAGATGAGCAGAGACAAGTAGAGATAAGTAGAGATGCACTTGATATGATGCCGGGATTATGATGATCACATCATGCAGTTGGAATTTCTCCCCAGCTGAGAGAGATTGTTAATTTGGAAGCCTAGTGACAAATTCCAACCATTGGACTAGATTCCTCTTTTCGAGAGGACTAATTTTGACTTTTGAAGCACTCAATTGAGATAAGGGAGAGTGGATTTTTTAGGTCAAGCCCACAAGTACAAAATTGTCAAGGTCGGCCTTGGGTCAAATGGTTCCTCTTAAAGACAAGATGGCGCCCCTCAAGTTGCATATAAATTCAAGTTGAGTCCTCATTTGGCACCTCATCAACTCAATGCATCCCTTCTCTCTCCTCATTTAATTTGTTCGTACAACTCAGAGTTGCAGGGAATCTCTCACACATGCAAAGGGACAAGTGTCTATTTCAGATTCGCCGAATTTCAGACCTATTGCAGTGCATTGACTGATGTTGACTTGGGTGTGTTTGGCATGTTTTCACTGTGTTTTTGGGTGGAATATCTTTGTTTCTCTAGGTCGCATTGGAGGGCACATAGATAAAGGAAATCTAGGTAGTTTGACTAGCATTGACTTCCGGGCTGACTGTAGAGATAAGTGTAGACTTTGACCAACATTCTAGGCCGCATTTATTGTTGCCTTGACTGAGCTCTTTTGGAGAATTGACCATTGACTTTGTGGAGTGGTTAGGGCCGACTTTGCTACTGTTGACTTGGATAGATCTGTAGTTGCTCAAGAGTTGACTTTTGTTGACTCTCTCTCTTGTCTCTACTTTGACAAATAACATGGCATTTTGACTTGATCAAATATTGGACATTAGTTTTGGATATTGGCTAGTCAAAGTTTGACTTTGAGTCTTGACTCTTGAGTGATGTACTCTCTCTGTTGAACATTTGAAGACAATCTAATAGAAGAAGATTTGTAAAGGGTTTTCCCCCTAGTGGGGTTTTTCCCTGATCATTGACCAAATATTGTGTCTCTTGTCTCTTGGCTGTCTTTCATTGTGCATTTGTATAATTGTTCTATCTACTATTGCTCTACTGTCTTTGGTTAATTGAAGAAGTGAAAATTGTTAAATTGGATGCTATTGGATATTGTTGAAGTAATAGATGCAGCATAGAACAATTGATGAAAAATTAACAGGTCGAGGGTTTCTATTGTAGGGACCGTGTATCTTTTGTGTAAGGGAAGGTGGATGTGTGATTGAAAGTAGAGGTAGGTAACAACAATGATCAAGATCCTAGTTGCAACCTACAAAAGGTCTGTCTTGTAGAAGAAAGGGGCAAAAAGGGTCTAGCCGCAGATGACAAGAGCCCTGATCCAAGGCAGTAAATGAAGGGTTGAGACCTATAGAACACAGATATGTAGGTTAAGACCTAGATCAGGTCTTGAGGGTTGGAAAGAGGGGTTTGTTGGTTAACTCTAGGACATAAGAGACGACTGGGAGAGGAAAAGTTTGTGGGAGGGGTCTTTTAAGGGCTTGGAACAAAGCAACTGGTAAGAACAAGGCAGAGGTGTGAAGGGTAGTAAAGGGCTTGTTTGGGAATGCAATGGAGCCCAAAAGGAAAGCCGAGGCCTGAACAATCCAAGAAAAGTCTACTTGCAACCTAAAAAGTGGTAGATTTGCGAATGTCGAGGCACAAACTTGAAGGCCAAACAAAGTGGGTGCAATCCAAGAGTGGTAAAGGTGGACAACAATGAGAACAAGGGCAAGGACAGTGTAATGACCCCGATCATGTTGCAAATATGTAGATATTGTGCTAATGGTCCGGGTCATAGTACATTCATGTACATAATGTAAAGATTACCTTGGTCACTTTGCATTTGTATAGTTATTGTAATTTTTTTTAGTTATCCTCTTATACATGTTGAAGTTGCATTTGTATGGTTATTGTAAACACTTTCTTAGTTATCCTTGTATACGTGTTGAAGATAATAAATAATACTTTGCATGGTCGCCTTGCAATGTTGTAGGAGTAAGCCATTACTTGGCATGCATAATTACGTAATTAGTGGAAAATATGATTCCCCATTAACTTCCAAAATGGGTAGAGGACTTGGGTGTGGATATAAAGACCAAGGGTTCAAGGATTACAAGGGGAGGAGAAGAATCTTGATCCCGAAAATATTCTTAATAACTAATCCAATTCAAGACACAGATTAAGACCTAGAAAGAGAAACAATGGAAATGTTAACATGGAAAGAGGATTAGGGTATGATACTATTTATCAATGTATATTTCTCTTTATGTGGTGCAAGTCAAGATTATAAGCCCAATCTTATGTCAGTCATTATGATTTGATATAGCACATATAGTTCAACACCAAGACCTAATAAGCCCATATATGCTTGCATGCATTAGTGTTCGTATGGCAGGTGAATATACACAATCAAGGATCCCTCAAACACACTCCCAAATATTTACTAGAATATTAGCACATGGCCAAGGAGATTTTTCTTTAAACCTTGTTGATTCTAGAACATGCCTTGGGAGGATGGAAAATAGCAAGAAAGGAGAGGCCAAATGGCAGGAAACAGATTGGCCTACAAAATTGAGTAGTAGTGAAAGGGCTAAGAGGGACAGGGGGACACCTCTAGTTGGTCCAGAGGGGTTGGGTCTTAAATAACTAGGGAGAGTGTTTGGACAGTAGAAAAGAAGGGGAGATCAAATCAGGAGGGGACATGGCAAAACATGAAGAACCAAAAGAAGCGAACAGTGGAAGTGCAATAAGAGAGGAAAAGAAGAAAAAAATAGCAGGAAAAACAAGGAGAGAAGGCTAGTATTGAATAAGAAATTGAAGAGCGTAATTCAGGGCATTCGTTTCCAAGGAAGGAGAGGCACGAGTTTGAAATCAGGTGGTCGACATCATGAGGGCAGCGGGGGGGACCTACTTCACTAGAGGTTAGTCACGGTGAACCTGCAGAGAACTATGTGATAGATTCTTATTGTTTTTGTGCCTGGATGCTAGGGTTTATTTTAGCAGACAGTGTTGTGTTTGAAACTAGGTTAACTGAGGTATATGTTGTGAACAATTTAGCGTCTAGAGGTTAGTGTGTATTCTAGTAGACTGCTTTGTTTGAAACTGGGTTAACTGAAAAACAGGTGGTGAATAACATGACTTAAGCCATCACAGTGATGTCAACCATTATCGCTATTTTATTGCTTGATGTGACTTGGTTATAGGGTATTCATACCTACGTACACACTTTGTTAAAACGATTGTTTGATTGTCCTTAGTCTTTAGAGGGCGAAAACCCCATAGTTAAGTCCTTTCTGCAACCAGACTGGTAGTAATGCTACTGTTTGACTGTCATTAAGATTCAAAGAACAAAGGCGTGCAGTCATGTCGATTTGACCTAACTAATTTCCAATGGGCTTGATGGGAAAACACTTGGGTCAACCTTTATGTCTCATAACATTACACTGTAGACTTAAATTCCTTATTTCTATTGATAGTATTATTGTTTAAGTTCTCTGGGGTATTGAATTGACTGAGTGTGGAGATCTCCATCTCTGGAGTCCCTCATAGCTAAAGGGTGGAGGCCTCTGGTTGCCCTAGGCTAGTTTCCTTGTTGAACGCTCAGAATTAGCACACTGTGGATTCCCACCATTGGGTGGAGTTGCTGGGCAACCTCAGGGTGGAGTGAAATCTCTGAAATCCCTAAAATAAGCGAGGGTGGGGATTTCACCTCTGGAGCCCCTCATTGGCTGATGGGTGGAGAAGAATTACCTCTAGAATCCATGTACAAGCATACGACTGACAATCTATATGCAAGGTGGAGGTGGGACAAACCTCTGGAATCCCTGGTCTGGTCATTGGGACAGTTTTCACAAGCTAGGGGGTGGCAGCTACATTTTTGGCAGTTTGTCAATGGTTGAGAGGAAAATTATGAACTTTATCCCAATGCCCATTATGAGGTACCTTATTGAGTCAATTTATCTGAATGATTCACCATATACTAGGGTTACAAGATTGCAGTACTTGATAAATTGCATGGTAGGAGGTAATCAATGGATTTTGTAGTCATGGATAATGCTGCACCTTTTGGTACTGTTATTAACCCATATGCCAAAGGTACTTCCACAAGCTGTATGGTTTACTCGACCTCTGGGACATTATGGTTCATAGGGAATGTCAACATGATGCAAGGCCTCAGGTCTCCTTAAGATTGAGCCATCAGGTACTGCCATTTGGCACTTTGAAAGACCTCATAATGTTAGGGTGGAACATCCATGGTAGCTTGAAATACAATTTATGAGGTTCATATGAAGAATGCCTAGTGTACTGAAGTCATCTAGAGTGACATTGCTCGTCTTATGCACAAATTTGACATATACTATTCACTGTGGATTATTGTAGTTATGTTCCTGGTATTTCCTTGTATAAGCTATGTTAATCTATACTATGACTGTGGCTTATTAAAAATCTGTTTCTGGTGTCTCCTTGTATAAGTTCTGCTGTTACTGCCGCTGTCCCTAGAAATTATGCTATACCCTCTTTAAGGACAGTGCAACTGATAGTTTACTCTATTACTTTGTTCTATCCATGTATGCCTTTCTAAGGACTGTGCAGCGGTTAGTTTTCTCATGCATATGTATACAACAGAGTAGAGAAGCCCATACCGAATTAATTGTTGTAGCTATACTCTACTGTTTTACATAGACAACAAGAGAAAATCAAGACTATGCAATTTCTGTAGCCTCGAATGGCATTATCATCTTGCACAGTCATAACATATTGCCATTCAAGTATGTGCTGTCCCACCATAATATTTTGGTTAATTGCTACGTCTTATTTCATCACGAAGTTTTGCTACGAACTAATGGTACGTAAACTCAATCTGCTGTCATTATGTATTCATGCTGGGGCATGCTATCAAGTGTGATTGTTTATCTCCACCCTGGGCAGGACATATTTCTTATAACTGGTTGGACATTATGTGATATGTGATCATAACACTGTGAGAGTATACTGTTACAAAATGTGCTATCATTAATTATTCATGTTGGGGCGAGGTATTCTCTATTCCAACACAGGGTATGATGTAACACTGAGCATAGTATACTGTTACGAAATGTGCTATCATTAATTATTCATGTTGGGGCCAGGTGTCATGTGTAATTCTCCATTCCAACAGAGAGTATGATGTAACATGTGTAGCCTTTGATTTGTTACTGGGCAGAATGCATTGTTATAATAACATGTTGCTATGTGTTCTGTTACTTACGTTGGTTTGCCAACCATGCATTTAGTAATTAGTATCTATTACATGTGTTTTAGTAATGTGCATTACGGTTCTATGAGCTACCAAAATTGATTAATAATCGATTGTTGTATCTGCTGCACCTCTATTCTGAACATTTTCGTTAAGTTCTCTTGACCTATGCTTTTACTGAATTGCTGCACAACTGCTGAACTTTTCTTCACTAGTGTATATATATATATATATATATATATATACACTAGTGAAGAAAAGTTCAATATATTGCAGTTGACAAAGTATACAGGGTTCGTGTTCAATGGCATGCTGCCATGTATAGTGATTAATGATGTGTTCTGCACGTTAACTTACCACAGGGCATGCAATTGCTTTAATTCTAGTTTGCTTTCAACTTGTCCTATCTATATTTTTAACCCATTCTGTAGCAATTGGAGAACATCATTCTCTAACTATAAAATCTACAAGGTTAAATCTCTTGAGTTCAAATCTGGTTGCAATGACATTATTTATATAGTTCTTACGGTATGTGATCTGTATGTGACATTATGTGTATAGTGCATAAGAAATGTGATCCTTTGAATGAGAAAGATAGCTGGTTAAGGATGCTTGCATTGCTGGTGTATAACATTTTCATCAGAAGTCAGATTGTTAATGTATTAGATGTAAAGTCTGTGGCATATTCTCTTCTAGTGAGGGGAGTTGGTTGATATTTTAGTCATATCCACCATATGGATGTCAGGAATCATTTTTTGTACAAATAAACTAACGCCACCACTGTCACAACTGAGCAAACCAAAATTAGATTGCCACAAGCAAATAGAGGCATCACAACAGATTGAGTAGTTAGAGCCTGAGGAAAATGAGGTCATGAAGGACCATTCTACGATTAAGGTGTATAAGAGGGACCACCATACTGATATAATCGCTTAAAGGTACACTTGATGACCGGAGAGAAATTCATAACACAAGTTTTGGATTACAGGAAAAGGTTTGCCATACAGACTTGTCAGACCCAGACAAGGGTTCCAAAGGCCATGCTTAAGGGTTTTAGTGCAGCCGCACAAAGCATAAGCACACCAGAAAACAAATTATCCTTCACATAGATCTCAGAGCAGTCCCCAGAAATCATATAAAAAAATGGGTTGTATGCATAATGACCAGATAGGATTGGCATTATATGACAATCCCCTTGTTTTAATAATTCCTCTGTTTAATACACTTAGGTAGAGGGAAAGCTATTAGTATGCAATGCAACTTTCGCCTATTCAACATGGTCATCACCATTTGACATCCAACTCCATTATCTATGGGGCAGGAAGGTACTTGTGGTGCATCATGCTAGCTCATTAGCTTAGTCTCAACAGACTTAGAATGTTTAACACTTCTAATCCTTCAAGGAATGGTGTTACAGGACAAGCACCCCAGGTATAAAAGGAGACCTACTCGAAAGAGAGGACCAAACCATTTAATACACCTAGAGAAAAAAAGAAAGAGACCGGGGGGGGGGGTTGTGTGTGTGTGTTACAAGTGGTATCACAATGCCAAGTTTCAACATTGGGCCTCGGGGTAGAAATAATAAACCAATGTATTAATGAATTAAAATGATCATGTATGTATATGTGTGCTAGTTGGTATTAACAACTAGAAGTCTAGAAGACATTGGTATGATGCACCTCTATCTAATATAATTGATAGTCGCATGCCTCTATGTCAACACATCACATGCACCCATAGGACAGGGGAATGAACAACAAGATGGTCGAGTACAACTTCGACAGATCCCAACACGAGCTAGAAGAAAGATCCTTCGGATGGGAGAGGTAAGTTGATCAACATGGAGAGGAGACTCTCCTGATTAGGTAGGTACCTTGAAGAGTCTCAAGAATGAGCTAAGAAGTTACAAAGCCGACAATGAAACGCTGGTCAAAACCCAAGAAAGACAAGCAAAAGTCATTGCTGCTATCTTACAAAGCCTTTGAGAATTATAGAGGCAATGACAAATATGGACTGGGGGTCAATCCTAGAAATAAACAAAGATGCAGGGAAGCGAAGGAAGAGACAAATGGAGCAAATGGAAGCCGATCCAGGAAGAAACATAGATTGGAAAATGAGGATACAATAAAAGGAGGTACTTCAGTAAGTACACTTGAGTGGGGAATTGGTACACCTAGACATGCTTTTGATTCCCCTCCCATGAAGCATTATCATCATCAAAACAGGAAGGAGGCAGACTACATGCCGAAAAAGTTCAAGAAGGCAAAGCCCCCAACCTTTGACAGAGAAATGAGGAAATATTAAGATGCAGAAGCCTGGTTGCTAGGAATGAGGAAGTTCTTCAGGATTCACAATTATTTTGAGAACATGAAGGTGAGGGTGGCCAGGTTCAACTTGAAGGGAAAAACAGATATATGGTGGGAAGATGTGAAAAATGTGAAAAATACACAGGAAGAAGATCTTACTTGGTGTGAATTCGAGGAGTTGTTTCAGAAAAAGTACCCATTAGAGAGATATTTCGATAACAAATCAAAATGATTCTATGAGCTTGGGATCAGACAAATGTTGGATGATGAACGTGTCACTAAATTTCTAGAGTTGTTGTGATATGTACCCTACTTGAATGAAGAGAAAGCAAAAGTCCAAAGATTTATCAGTGGACTACCGCAGTCTTTCAAGGATCGCATTGAATTTGATGAACCTCAGACATTAGAGGATGCCATCAGAAAATTGAAGCATTGCTATGAGCAGTCAAGACGCAAGCCAGAATTTAAGGGTGGTTGGAGGCCAGAAAATAATAGGAAGAATAAAGAAAGATGGCATAAGAGAGGAAGGAAAATGCAAACCACAGGTAAAAACGAAGGTGCAACCTCAACCAATACAGGCCGACTTCAACCAAAGTTCAAACCAACTGAAAAAGGGCATGTGCATCAACCCATAGGAGGACAAAATAGATCGGATGATAAGAAGCCATTGCAATATTTGACATATGGAGGAAATCATCGTAAGGTAGATTGCCTGCAACAAAAAACTTCCAGGCCACAAATCTACAACATACAAAAAGCTCGCACTGTGGGGGATGTAGCCCAGAGTATATCCAGGATATATGCCGTTGTGGACAACAGGTAGGTTGACCATCATGCCTCTATCATTGAAATGGAAGGTAAAATTTGTAATCAAATTGTCTATATTCTAATTGACCCTGGCTCCAATTACAATTATATTAGCTCTGACCTTGTAGATCACTGCCAGCTAGCCAAAGAAACCCATCCAGAAGCGTGGTTGGTCCAGCTAGCCACAACGATAAAGAGAAGAGTAAGCCAATGGGTGAAATCGTGTGCATTTGAACTAATGACATGGCAACTATAACCAACCTTAATCTTCTTCCCTTGGGTGCATATAGTATGCTATTGGGCGTGGATTGGTTGTACGCCCATCAGACAAAAGTAAATTATTATGAGAAGGCTATTGAATGCCTAGCTCAGGCTGCAGAACAAAGAATGCTACAAGGAAAAAGAAAACCTACCTTAGTGAGAATTATCACAACTATGCAAGCTAAGCGTAGCCACAGAAAAGGGTGTACCCTATTTGCCATACACATCTCCAGAAATGCAGAAGCTAATAACATTGCAGGAAAAGAAGACAACAAGGTCTTGGATAGATATCTTGTTCTACAACAATACTGAGATGTATTTCCTCCAGACATCCCTGGTCTACCCCCTCATAGGGAGGTATAATTTTCTATCGAGTTGATGCCATGAGCAACACCGACATAGGATGAGTACTCCTGAGTTGGTAGAACGCAAATTACAATTAAAGGAGATGCTTGATAAGGGCTACATTGGGCCAAGCGTGTCTCCATGTGGAGCACTAATATTATTTGTAAAGAAAAAAGATGGCACACTCAGATTATGCATTGATTACAGGCAATTAAATAAGATGATTGTTACCCAACACCTGTGGGTGACCTCTATAAGAGAAAATTTCTCCTAGATTTGTCTTCAGCCGACAAACAACAGCCCCTTGTAGCCATTGGATAGCTCGATATGCCACCATTATTTGCCACCTGAGCCAGCCATTATGTGCCCTCGCCCATTTGTTATGATCGTATTGTTGAAGGTGGGCCTTCCAACCCTGAAGGTATGACTTTTCATTACGTAATTGGGTGTTTATGCTTACTTTTCTTGGGCACACTTGGACATGGATTAGTGGGGGGATTCAACGGAAAGAATGGGCTGGGACTGTACTCTTGTTTCCTTGTCCCAACTTGGTGGTTAGTCTTGTATCCTAGTCCCCTTGGGTCTCCTCTATTGGCTACTAGCTTTAGGAGTGGCTCTACATGGGAAGCCCTAATTTTGGTTGCGTGGTCCCGCTTCCCAACACCATATATCTTTCACTCCTGCTGTTCATTATAACCCCTTTTCACACTTTTCCCATTCGGGTCCACATTTGTCCATTAGGTCCACAAGGAATTAGCCTCCTCCTCCCTTTGTCCACACTTTGGGTTGGGCCTGAAACAATGCCCTAGAGGTTGATGCAACTAAAAGAAAGTTAAAGCATAATTTGGCCACTTACAATAGGAAATGTACTATAAAATGCAAAAGATGGCCGGGACACAAAAAATTTATCGCGTGGGCAAAAGCTAAACACGAGCTCTACCCACTATCATTATGGCCATCACCCTAGTTCCTAGGGCCCCTATGAGTGCCCCTTGTATCATTAATGAATCCATTATTGTCCCAATCCCTGGTGGGCGATGAACTACTCGACCTTAAGGGGGTAATCACTGCTTCATCATACACATCTTGCTCTCATCCCCTAGAGCCCCAAGTAGTAAAAGAAAGAACAATCAATAAAAGGCAAAGGGCATATGAAGGAGAGTGGAAAAACAAAGGCCTAGGTAACTCATGTCCCACGATTGTTCCCTCCTACATCCATATACCCAATGTGTAGGCTTTCTTCATCATCGCTACCCTTGTACCATGGCATGTGGCTTGGAGCCTTCCCTTTGCACCCACTCCGTTCCATCATTATATCACATGACCCTTGTCATTTGATGGATGTACCATGGACTTGTCACTCCCTTAAAGGTTGAAACTTGAAACCACCTAATAGGGTCCTTTATTAACTTCTCTTATCAAGCTTGGTAACACCTGCACATTCTAAAGCCCATTTGGAAGGGCATGCCACTATGAAGTGTCCATTTTTGCCCTTGATTAGCAAGCTTATTTACTCAATTGCACTAATGGATTGTTGTACTGGAAGGTGAGGAGACACATTGGATCTTATACAGGATTGCAAGTGGGTCTCCATTTTGGACTTGGTCTCCCTATACGGGGTCCAAGCCCTCTAGAGGGTCATAATGGCACTTGTAAGGTGAGCATTGAGAGCCATGGGCCTCCACCACAACAAAGCATTGATTGCCACACCATGGGCTTCTTCAACATCACACATTGCTTGTTCATGCCCCAACCATACAAAGATGATGATGCACTTGGACCACATTGCTCAGCTGACCACACACTTGCACCCAACACTTGGCTGTTGATCTAGGGCCCAAATGGAGTTTTGTCATGCATCACCTTCTATACCTCACTGATGGAGCATTGATTTGTATTGAGCCATTGGAGACCCATGAGACCATTGATTGTGCCCCACAACCACTTGGGAGCACCACATGGTGTTTTCTTTGGAAATCAAAGGGCCACCCCCTTAATCATCATTTTGGAGCCCTCCTCTTCATCATGGCACTAAGAGGACTCATTATGGCCTTCCAACGACCCTCTTGACCATTATTCTATCATTTTGGCTAGCTTTGGATGGCTTATTTTTCACTTATTAAGCTATTTGGTGCGCTTCTCACCAAGAGAGATGTTATTTGCACATTGAAATATTATTTGGGGCCTAGATAGGCTAATTAGGCTAATTCGAACTTGTGAAGGCTCATATAAATAAAGGAGAGCCTCATTTGTATTGGATCATCATCACTTGACTTGGATTAGCTCTCTTAAAGAGAATTTCACACTTTTTCTTGGTTGTCTATTGGAGATCAATTAATGCATTTCAATATCTTTGGAGCTGGAATTTTCGTTCTCTTGGAGCCATCTTCTTGATTATGGATTTGGATGTATCTCTTGTTGTCTTGTAAGTAATCTTGAGAAATATTTTGCATAAAATGTCTAATGTGTGGAAATTTTGTATCTAGCTCTTTCTTTTTGCGCCTTAATTATTGAATATCGTTGTATAGGATTGTTAGATTGCAAATTTGTGCATGCTACTCATTGATAACAAGTAGATGAATGTTCCTAGTGGAGTACAACTTGTTTTCTTTCCATGAAAGTCCATAAAGATTGGGTGGGTAAATGCTAGAGAGTGCTTGCTAGGGCATTATTTTCTAGCCTCCTTGAAGAAGATTTTGGCTAGATTTCGAATCACATAGACTCCATAGCCCAAGGTCAAGGCACTGATCCGAGAAATCTTGGCGATCACCCTCGTTTTCTTTTTCTTCTTCTCCTTTTTCTAAATTTCGCCCCTAACTCTGTATGGCTAGCTAGGGCTTGATGCGAGTTGCTTTGGAAGGGTGACTTTGGAAAACCATATGGATAGATAACTACATTGTTGTTTCCCCTCTTGATCCTTCAAATTTGAGTTCGTTCCCACAGTCGGATTGGGAGAGAATCAAGCCCTAGTCGTATATCTAAAAATCATCTTCAACATCTTGGTTAGTGGTCTCCTTTGAGGGTTTTGCACATAGTGTTCGGTTGAATAAGTCATTCTAAACCCTTTCTCTACCCACCTTGACCTAGTGAGCTCCTTGGAGGACCTCATCCCGCCATTATCCATAAACCCTAGGTCTTGTGTGGACCCAACCTAGGTCTCTCAAATTAGGCAACACATTTCCCAAAACAATTCCTTATTTCTACGAGCTTATTTGAGAGGTCCTATATCATTTGGAGATATTGACTCTAGCAATTCCTAACCTTACTATAACATCATAAACTCCTAGATCTTGATTCTTGCCTTTAGCTCTTTCTTGGAGAGCCATTAAGCTTCATTGAAGCAAGAGAGCCTTATATTGAGCCTCTCATTTGAATGGCACTTGGAAATCACTATAGACCACATCATTGATCCATCATCCTAAGTGATTTCCTCAACACTAGGATTCCTCCCGTTGGTGAAAATCCGAAAAGAGAAGGGGATGCAAGATGTGGTGACAGTGGGCCTTAGTCCCAAATTCTTGTTGTGCCCTCTAGCTTTAGCCTGCAAACTGGGCCTGCTAGTTTGTTCAACAACAATGACCATCATAATTAACCCCTTGCTGCGGATTGATGACTTATTCGATCAATTGAGAGGATTAGCGGTCTTCTCCAAAATCGATCTGAGATCAAGATATCATCAAGTGCGCATCAAGGAGGAAGATATCCATAAGATAGCTTTCGGAACAAGGTACAAGTACTATGAGTTCATGGTGGTGCTCTTTGAGCTTACAAATGCCCCAACCAACTTTATGTGCCTGCAGCCTAGTGAACAACGTATTGCACCCTTATCTGTATAAATTTGTGATTGTCTTTGTTGACGACATATTGGTGTATTCAAGAACTAAGGAGGGACATGAAGAACACTTAGTAGCAGTACTACAACTACTAAGGGAACATAAGCTCTATGCAAATTTGAGCAGGTGTGATTTCTTTGAATCCTAGATCCATTATTTGGGACACAGTCTCCATGGATGGGATAACAGTGGATCCAGAAAAGATCAAAGCCATAATGGAGTGGCCAGCACCAAGAAATGTAGCCGAGGTAAGATCATTCATGGGAGTGGTTGTTTACTATAGGCAGTTTATTAAAAATTTCTCCAAGATTGGTCATCCAATCACGTCTTACAAAAATAGGGGAAGAAGTTTGAGTGGACAACTGAATGTGCAACCAATTTTGATCAGTTGAAACGATTGCTCACCAATGCACTGGTCTTAAGGATTGCTAATCTAGACAAAGACTTTGTAGTTTGCACTGATGCCTGCAAAGGATTCGGTGGGGTCTTAATGTAGGATGGACAAGTGGTTTGCTACGAGTCACAAAGGCTGAATGAACATGAGCTAAATTATGTGATGCATGACTTGGAGCTAGCCGCTATTATCTATGCATTAAAAATGTGGAGACATTACCTCCTCAACATAAGATTTACGTTAATGACTGATCATGGAGGAATGAAATACTTGTTTCACCAACCTAAATTGAATGCGAGAAAGGCTAGGTGGCTGGCAATACTTAGTGAATTTGACTTTGAGATCCAATATATAAAGGAAAGGAGAACATGGTCACTGATACGCTTAGGAGAAAAGTGCAAATAAACCACCTAACGGACCATTAACTCTTATGGAAGTAACCTTGGAGAACGAATTATAGATGCAAGACAATATGATGAGCAATACCAATAGATAAAGGAAGAGTTGCAACAAGCGGACAAGGGAGAGAAGAGTGAGGAATATGACCTCACAAAAGAGGGTTTGATCAAATTCAGAAATAGGATCTATGTGCCAAATAACAGTGAATTAAGGAGGGTCATACTCAAGGAGTTCCATGCCAACCATATTTTGGCTATCAAGGATATCAGAAGGCCCTCACAACCATCAATTTTTTTTATTACTGGCCTAATTTGCAGAAAGAGGTAGCAGACTTTGTTGCAAAATGTATGTAATGCCAGTAGGTAAAGGCTAAATGCAAACACCCATCAGGATTATTACGGACTATTCCCATTCTAGAATGGAAATGGAAAGTGATATCCAAGGATTTTATTACAGGATTGCCAAGAACATCCTGGCAACATGACGCAATCATGGAGGTAATTGACAAATTGAGCAAGGTGGCTCACTTTTTAGTTGTCAAATTCATGAATTCAGCGAACGAAATAACCCAAATCTTCATCTGGGATTTTGTGAGACCACGCGATTCCCAAGAAAACCATTTCTAATAGAGACACTAAGTTCACCTCAAGATTTTGGAAGGAACTATTCGTAGGCTAGGGACAAAACTGGTCTTGAACACAACTTATCATCCGAAACAGATGGACAAACATAAAGAACAAACAAGATCCTAGAAGATATGTTGAGGATGTGTGTGATGCCTTAGCCAAAGAAATGGGAAGAATACCTCCCACTCATAAGGTTCGCATACAATAATGGGTATCAGGAATTTTTGAAGATGAGGCCCTTCGGGGCATTATACGAGAGGTGTTGTAACACTCCTATTAGCTGGACTGACCTAGTAAACAGAGTCGTAATTGGACCTAAAATGTTGAGGGAATTGGAACGAGAAATGCAGGCCATTAAGAAAAATTGAATGTGACACATGATTGACAAAAGAGTTACGCGGATCAACATAGAGTGCATAAGGAATTCCAAGTTGGGGAACGTCTATATTTGTGCATTAGACCCAAAAAGAGCTCACTAAAGATTGGGTTATGTGCGAAGTTGGCACCCCAATTTTGAGGACCTTTTGAAGTACTAGAAAGGATTGGGCTGGTGGCTTACAAATTGGCCTTACCTCCTTCAGTAAAAATTCGTGATACCTTACATGAATCCTTGGTTAAGAAATATGTGCATGATCCTAATCATGTCATTGATTGGTTTGTTCTACAGGTGGAGCCAGAGGGGGAATTCCATCCAGAACCGTTACGCATCCTAGAACAGAGGAAGTTCACGCTCCGGAACCGAGCAATGGAGCAAGTTAAAGTACAATGGAGACACTTTGGGCCTGAAGAAGCTACACTGAGACCAAATAAACCCATATATGCTTATAGGCATTGATGTTCGTATGGTAAGTGAATATGTAAGTACTCAAGGATCCCTCAAACACGTTCGTAGATATTTACGAGATTATTAGCACTTGGTTGAGGAGATTTTTCTTCACACCTTGCTGATTCTAGAAAAGGCTCTGGGAGGTTGGCAAATGGCAGGAAACGAATTGGCCTACAAAACTCAGTTGTAGTGACAGGGGCACACCTTTGGGTGGTCTAGAGGGGTTAGGCCTTAACCAACCAAGGGGAGTGTTTGGACGGTAGAAAAGAAGGATAGATCAAACCAGGATGTGACACGAGAATACACAGAGAACTAGAAGATGCGAACAATGGAAGCGCAGTAAGAGAGGAAAAGAAGAAAACAATAGCAGGAAAAACAAGGAGAGAAGGTCAATATTGAATAAGCATCTAAAGAGCATAATTCAGGGCATTCATTGTCAAGGAAGGAGAGGCACGAGTTTGGAATTGGGTGGTCGACTTGATGAGGGCAACAGGGGGAACCTGCAACATTGGAGGTTAGTCACGGTGAACCCGCGGAGAATTATGTGATATTACTGTTTTTGTACCTGAATGCAAGGGTTTATTTTAGCAGACAATATTTTGTTTGAAACTAGGTTAACCGAGGTATCTATTGTGAATAGTTTAGTGTCTAGAGGCTAGTGTGTATTCTAGGAGACTGCTTTGTTTGAAACTAGGTTAACTGAGAAACAGGTAGTGAATAACACGACTTAAGCTATCAGAGTGATGTCATCCCTTATTGCTATTTTATTGCCTGATGTAACTTGGTTATAGGGTATTCATACCTGCGTACACACTTTGTTAAAATGATTGTTTGATTGTCCTTATCCTTTAGAGGGCGAAAACCCTGTAGTTAACTCCTTTTTGCAAGTAGACTAGTATTAATGCTACTGCTTGACTGTCATTACCATTGAGGGAGCAAAGACTTATAGTCATGTCCATTTGACCTAACTAATTTCTAGCTGGTTTGGTGGGAAAACAATTGGGTCAACTTTTATGCCTCATGACTTTACACTGTAGACTTAAATTCCTTATTTCTGTCGATGGAATTATTGTTTAAATTCTCTGGGGTACTTGAATTGACTGAGGGTGGAGATCTCCATCTTTGGAGTCCCTCGTAGCTAAAGGGTGGAGGCCTTTGGCTGCCCTAGGCTAGTTTCCTTGTTGAATGCTCAAAATTAGCACACTTTGGATTCCCAACATCCCTAAAATAATCCCTGGAATCCCTAAAATAAGTGAGGTGTGGGGATTTTCGTCTCTAGAGTCCCTCATTGGTTGATGGGTGAAGGAGAATTACATTTGGAATCCCTGTACAAGCATACAACTGAACACCTATATGTACGGTCGAGGTGGGACATGTTGATTTTTGTAGCTTGGGAGGTACTCCAAGCCTTGAGGATCGAGGGTTTGGAGGAAGGAGCTCCACAAGTGGCCTTGTGGGCTTGAAACCAAAGCCCGGGGTTTTGCACCCAAAGTTGTTGGGCCAAAACCGTGATGAGTTTGCGACATGTGATGGATGAGGATGATAATAGATGATGAGATGAATCCAACGCATAGAGAATCGTCTAATTCCGATTTGTCGTTGAAGATAAATTAATTTTTGAAGTTTACATGTGGGTTTGGGCACCATAATACAAGTCAACCTTGTTGTTGGAGAGCCCAAGAGTGGGCTAGAGTTCCACATAACACATGTAAAAATATAAGTCATATCTGAGGTCATTTGTGGCCATCACAAGTGCATAAAATCATCACAAGGAGCTCTTAATTATAGTGCGAGTCTGTGGCAAGAGAGGCTGAGGCAGGTAGTCGAGTTTTTGTGGAGATCATTTTCTGTTTTGGGTGCGAGTTTCTTAGGAGGAGCCGCAGCTCTAAGGCAACTAGTATGGAGGCTTGAGGGAAGTTTTGTGACCACAATGGTGTAATCCTACCTTGCAGATCATATCACAAAATTTAAGTGAGCTATGTGACTGTTTTGTGTATGTTTTTGGGTGTGTATATCTCTGTTTACAAGGCCGTAGTGAGGGGCTGCTACAACAACATTTGGGAGGTGAAGTAGGGCCGAAAGGCTCTTCTAACCAGGCCGTAGTCTCCTCTAAGGGCAGCGAAGGAAAACATGGGTATTCTCCTATTGTATTAGGCTTGTTTGCAGGAGTTGGAGTAGGCATATTAGTTGTGGTCTAAGCTGTGCATTGTAGGAGGCCTTGTGGAGGTGCCCAAGGCCCACAACTACACCTCCTTGCGACCAATAGCTGAAGGAAATAGCCTGATTGGAGAAGTTTAGGGCTGTTAGCGTGCCCAAACCAGTTTGGTACATGCATAGAACCCTAGGCAAGAGAGCAATAGCATGAGGTTGTAGATGGTCTCTTGGTGATGATTGGATGCTAGGTGGATGGGGGTCCTAGGAGAGGACTGATTGGTGGAGTCTATAGGCAGCCAAGAGGAGGGGTTTCCTAGATGATTGGATGCCCTAACTAGGAGCAGATGCTACAATAGGATTGGTGACTCGTTGTCTGTTCGAGGGCAGCGTGTGAGAGGACCAAGTGTGGACGCGGATTGGGCATTTATGGTTTGTTGGAGGACAGCGTGATAGTGCCCAAGTTGGAGCCCGGTGTGCACCATCTTCATGGATTTAGATGGTTTCTAGAGTGGCAGTAGTTGTGCTCAAGGTTTGATCAACCAGTAGTAGTTTGAGTAGCCCAAGACTTGTCGTGTGAAGAAGGACATCTACAAAAGATGATGGGCAGTCCTCCTAGCCTGTGTTCATTGTGGGAGATGGACATCTTGCAGTGATAGGTGGCAACCCTCTGTTCCCTATGTTAGTCTTCATAGTGGGCTGAAGTCCCTGAGTAGCTGAGCAGTGGTCGGCAGATTGAGAGTTGTTCACAAGTGGAGCTGTGAACAACTGGACAGGAGTCTCGATGTGTTGTGCCCTTGATGGACTAAGTCACAACTAGTGAGCAGATTGATAGCCGAGGTTCAGTGGCCAAATGGACTTGGATCGTTGATAGAGGCAGTGTTGCAGATCGAGAGTCGAAGGACTGGGCAGGTACAAGGTACGATCGAGGGAAGCTGTGAAGTCGACTACATCAGCCAGATGGTCAGAGTATCTTGTTGAGGGTAGATTGGTTGTCGATGGATTGACACCAAGCCCTAGTTTTGTATTCTTGTACTAGTGGATGTACGAGAGCCATTATCCTTGGTACAAGAGCCCTAGACTGTTGTATTATATGTTGATTAATATAACGAAGTTGGGTTGAAAATTGTTAAAAGTTGTACATATTTTGCGCACTAGTAGATTCACTGCTGTTTACATTCCGTTGTGATCTTTGGTTTGGTAGCGTCAGTGATTTATGATTCTATCCCAGACACCAAGATCGTCAAAAAAACAACAGGACAAACCTCTGGAATCCCTGGTCTGGTCATTGGGATAGTTTTCGCAAGCTAAGGGGTAGCAGCTGCATTGTTGGTAGTGTGTCAATGGTTGGGAGGAAAATTATGAACTTTATCCCAATGCCCATTATGAGGTACCTTATTGACTGTAGTTGTTTGAACGATTCACCATATACTAGGTTTACAAGATTGCAGTGCTTCATAAATTGTATGGTAGGAGGTAATCAATGGATCTTGTAGTCATGGATAATGCTATACCTTTAGGTACTGTTTTTAACCCATATGCCAAAGGTACTTCCATAAGCTGGATGGTTTACTCAACCTTTGGGACATTATGCTTCTTAGGGAACGTTAACATGATGCAAGACCTCAGGTCTCCTTAAGATTGAGCCATCGGGTACCACGATTTGGCAATGTGAAAGACCTCATAATGTCATGGTGGAGTTTCCCTAGTAGCCTGAAATACAATTCATGAGGTTCATATGAAGAATGCCCAGTGTATCGAAGTCATCTAGAGTGACATTGCTTGTCTTATGCACAAATTTGACATATACTATTGATAGTGGATTATTATAGTTTTGTTCCTGGTATTTCCTTGTATATGCTATGTTGACCTATACTATGACTGTGGCTTATTATAAGTTTGCTTCTGATGTTTCCTTGTATAAGTTCTGCGATTACTACCACTCTCCCTAGAGATTATGCTATCATTGTTCCTAGAAATTATGCTATGCCCTCTTTAAGGACGACGCAAATGATAATTTGCTTTGTTACTTTGTTCTATCTATGTATGCTTTTCTAAGGACATTGCAGTGGTTAGTTTTCTCTTGCATATGTGTACAACAGAGTAGAGAAGACCATACCAAATTAGCGTTTGTAGCTATACTTGACAGTCTTACATAGACAACAAGAGAAACTCAAGACTATGCAATTTTTGTAGCCTCAAATTGCATTGCCATATAGCCTTGGCAGACCCAGACAATGGTTCCAAAGGCCATGCTTGAGGGTTTTAGTGCAACTGCATAAAGCATAAACACACCAGAAAACAAATTATCCTTCACATAGATTTCAGAGCAGTCCCCATGAAATCATATAAAAAATGGGTTTCATGCATAATGACCAGGTAGGATTGGCATTATATGATAATCATAGCTATCAGAGCCAGATTGGTCATTGAACCGGTAGAATCCTTAGAACGAGAGCCGGTCAGAACCGCACGGGAACCAATAAAAACGCTGGACCAAAAAAACGGTGAACCAAAAACACATAAAATATATAAATTTTAGAAAAACATATATATTCATGTGCATCCATATGAATCCAAACCATTTATACACAAATAAGCAAAAGTTCTCATTTATATAACATGTAAGGGTGCACATAACCAAAATAACACCAAGTGCAATCCATCTCTAAACCAAAAATACATCAACAAACAAGCTCCACATTGTCTCTAGCATTAAAAAAAAATTATGCTACAACAAATACCTACATATCATCAAAATCATTGAATATATTGGGATCTTCATCATCAATATCACGGTCACCCTCTAAGCATTAAAATAAGATAGAAAAATCATAACATGTCAAGTCAAGATTTAGTTTGAGTGATGGGTATTTTTTTTAGTAGGTTCATGATAGCGGGGTTCATCAACCTATGCCACTAACATCAAGGTGCATAGAGGGATTGGTGCTCTTGATTATATACTAGTTCCATACCCTCGTACATGAGAAAATCCAATGCAGCGTTGCAATCCCCCCAATCCTGAAATCCTGGAAAACTGTTAAGTCTGCTAGATTTTGAGTGAGATCTAAAATTCTACTTTCTCCACATGAAATCCAATGAAGTCAAAACCACTCTCAAACACCCTGAGTTATATCATGGTAATGATAAAAATTTAAGTAAAGGGATCTTAAACATTACCATGAAATGCATAGCAATAGTAGGGCCATATCAATATGCTTGAATATTAGGCACCTATTATGGGCTAGTACCCAACTAAGACAAACATTAAAAGAAAAAAAGCAAAACAAGACCCACTTGTTGCGTTCTACTTGGCTTTACCGTCCCGAATCGAACACAAAACAGTTCAAGTCATCGGTTTGAACCGTTTTTTACCCCAAAACGTTTGGACCGGTTTGAACCGGCCGGTCCGATTTGAACCCTATAACACTGATGACAATCCCCTCGTTTTAATAATCCCTCTGTTTAATACACGTAGGTAGAGGGAAAGCTATTAGTATGCAATGCAACCTTCACATATTCAACATGGTCATCATCATTTGACATCTAGCACCATTATCTATGGTGCAGGACGTTACCCGTGGCACATCATGCTAGTTCATTAGCTTAGTCTCCATAGACTTAGAATGTTTAACACATTAATCCTTCAAGGAATGGTGTTACAGGGCAAGTACCCCAGGTATAAAGGGAAACCTACTCGAAAGAGAGGACCAAACCATTTAATACACCTAGCAAAAAAAACGAGGTGGAGGTATTGGTGAGGTTTAACATATCCATAAGAAATGTGATCCTGTGAATGGGAAAGATAGCTAGTTGAGGATGCTTGCAGAGGTCAGATTGTTAATGTATTAGATGTAAACTCTGTGGCATATTCTCTTACAATGAGGGGAGTTGGTTGACATTTTAGTCATATCCACCATATGGATGCCATAAACCATTTTTGGTACAAATAAATTAACTCCACCATTGTCACAACCAAGCAGACCAAAATCAGATTTCCACAAGCAAATAGAGTCATCACAACAGATTAAGTAGCTAGTGACTGAGGATAATGAGGCCATGAAGGACAATTCTACGATTAAGGTGTATAAGAGGGACCACCATACTGATACGCTGATAGGTACCCTTGCCAACTGGAGAGAAATTCATAACACAAGTTTTAGATTACGGGGGAAGGTTTGCCATACAGCCTTTCAGACCCAAACAAGGGTTCCAAAGGCCATGCTTGAGGGTTTCAGTGCAACTGCCCAAAGCATAAACACACCAGAAAAATAATTATCCTTCACATAGATTTCAGAGCAATCCCCATGAAATCATATAAAAAATGGGTTGCATTCGTAATGACCAGGTAGGATTGGCATTATAAGGCAATCCCCTTGCTTTGAGAATCCCTCTGTTTATTACATGTAGACAGAAGGAAAGTTGCTAGTATGCAATGCAACTTTCACATATTCAACATGGTCATCACCATTTGACATCCAACGCCATTATCTATGGGGTAGGGAGGGACCTGTGGCGCATCACGCTGGCTCATTAGCTTACTCTCCATAGACTTAGAATGTTTACCACATCTAGTCCTTCAAGGAATGGTGTTACAAAACTCCTCATGAGACATATCAATGAGAAGGAATTCATTGTGTGTGAAGGTTAGAAGGATGTAGCCATGGAGGAGCCAAGTCTAGAGGTTGAGTAGGGCTAGAAAAGAAGCCAAGTGCTGTCCATGAAAGAGGCCAAGGGTTTCTATAGTAAGGACCATGTATCTTTTGTGAAAGGGAATGTGGATTCATGGCTGAACGCAGAGGTAGGCCGCAACAAAGATCAAGATCCTAGCCGAAACCTACAAAGGATTTGTGTTGTAGCAGAAAGGGGAAAAATGGGTCTAGCAACCTTGAAGAAGGAGAGCTAATGTTGAGTGCGTGCAAGAGAAGTGTGAGAGAAAGTGAAGAGTAAGAGCAAGGGAGATCTTCAAGCAAAGAACAAGAACACTCGGTTAAAAGTTGATAAGACATTTGTGACATCATTCATTCTCTCTCTCTCTCTTTGTATTCTATTGAACAATTGAAGTAATCTAATAGAAGAAGAATCATTTGGGGTTTACCCTTTGTGGGTTTTGCCCAGCTCAGCCCTAACTCTCAGCATCTCATATTTGTGCTTGGTTGTCTTCATATGATCCTTAACTATATGTTCTATCTACAATTGCTGATTTGGAAAGTTGTGAAGAAGAAATCTGCATTCTAAGTAATTGTAACAACATAGAACAATCCATTTTTTGCAAAGTACATTTAAATTTCCGCAAAGTACATTCAATTTTCTATAAAGTACATTAAGCTTTCTACAATGTACATTCAGTTCCATTCAATTTTCTGCTAAGTACATTCAATTTTCTGCAACTACTTTCAAGTTTATGCAAAGACTTTTTAAATTTATGCATAGAACTTTAAGATTTTAACAGTTGAGACCTACATCAGGTGTTGAGCACTAGAAAGAGGGGTCTATTGGTTAAGCCGAGGACCTAAGAGATTACAGGGAGAAGGCAATGTCTGTGGGAGGTCTGCTAAGGGATGGAACGAAGGGTTTTAAGGACAAATTCGAGGAGTCACAGCTAGTAAGAACATGGCCGAGGTGTGAATGGTAGTAAAGGGCTTGTTCAAGAATGTAATGGAGCCCAAAAGTAAAGCTGAGGCTTGAACAATCCAAGAAAAGTCTACTCGTAGCCTAAATAGTGGTAGATTTGTGAAGGTCAAGGCCCAGAGTTGAAGGTCAAACAAAGTGGGTGCAACCCAAGAGTGGTAAAGGAAGACTATAGTGAGAACAAGGGCAAGGACAAAGTTTGTTGATATATGTTATGTGCTAGTCTTGTTGAGGAGCTTGCTAAAAAGACTTGTGAGATTGCTAGCTTATGAGGTCTCTCGAAAGTTTGATCAACTCTAGATGTGGAAGACATTAATGGGTAGCAAGAGATCTATGGGCAGAAGGGTTTAGCCCATGTCTAAGAATGCTACCAGGAGAAGTTTAGAAGGATGCTGAGCTTTTCCTAAAGTTTGTTAACAAATGAAGTTGAGAATAGAGTGCATTTCGATGGCTAGTATGTAGTGGGTTGATGGACAATATCTACTGTGAGTAAGTTGATTGTTGGAGGGCTAATATTCAGTGATATGAAGGGCAAACCCACTTTGAGTAGAAGAGATATTATGGGTTAATACATAGTCCATTTGATGAATCAAGCTACTATGAGCAGTTGTGTGTAACACAGGGTAATGTGGACCGAAAGTATTGAAGGAGAAAGGATTCTCCAACAAGTAAGTCAGTCAGATTGTTTATCCTTGTACGTTTTGTGGGCATATTGTAGATATGAAGCAACAGATATTAAAGTTGTACTAGTGATCGAGGGCCATGATCCCGGGCATGGGAGCCTCATGATTCTTTTATTGATGGATTAATAAAATAATTGAGCTTTGGGTTCAAATCTCTGTGTACTAAATTGATTTCATTGTTGAAGATTTCCACTGTGCAAAGTCCTAGAATGTTGTGTGTTTATAGTGTGTTTGTGTGCGTGATTATCCTCATACTAGATCTAGGGCCTAAGGAAAATTCAACACTCTTCCCCCCTGTACTAATGCTAGTAATTAGCTCCATTCCTTTAACCTAGTAGAATTGATGCTTGCCCTAATACGTTGTCCTCCTACTTTTGTAGACTTAAAATATCTCTTTTCCCTCCTTTGATATCTTTTGATATATTTGCTCCCCTTCATTGACAATTAATGAACACATATGTAGGATACTCAAAGATATTTTCTTTAAGGTTTTCCAATTGTCTTAAAGCTCTCCTCCACATTCTCATACCTCCTTGATATAGGCCTTATATCCTTTCTAACTTTTCTAAAGGTTCATCCCTAGTGTTGAAGATGGACTTGAGAAAGACATCTTTCCCCTCCTCTAAATAGTCCACTAGTTATTCCTTAATTACATCCTCCCCTTTTTGATAATATAATGCACTCCATGCTAATAATTTTCATGAGATTTTTGGTGTATTTCAAATATTTCTCATAAGATTTTTTAGTTTTGTTTTTGTTTAGTGGATGAGGAAATTAGTGCAGACTCGAACAACTTAGTCGATGCAGATTTCGTAAGTGAAGGCTAAGGATAAGGTATGTATGATTAATTTATCTCATTTTATTCTACATAATTACATAATGTGTTATTTTTTAAAATTTAGAGGCAATGTAGGGCATTGGAAAGTGGTGTTTTTTTTTTAAATTTAGAGGCAATGTAGGTAATGGAAAGTGTAGGAACACTATTGAATATCTTTGTGTAAGAGGGTGCCAAAGGGTTAGTTCTCTTTTGTTGCACAATCCATGTAATCCTCCCCATTTCAAATGCAATGGCGCTACTCCCTTCTTACTTTTGCATAAGATTTTTGGTTTGCCATCAAACATTTCTTAGAATCTTATAGTATATTATAATCTGTTTAATATTTCTCATAAGAATTTTAGTATGTTTTAAATATTTCTCATGAGATTTTTATTTTTCTTTTTCGTTAGATTTAAAAGTTGGAGGAATCAAGGTTGGGTCCTAGCATCTGTAAGGGAATGTGGAGGATTAGTGATGAATCTACTAGGTTTGTGCGAGAGAGATCGTAGTAAAGTGCAGAGTTTGAGGAAGAGGTGAGTTCTTTTGGTGCCAATTCCATGTTATGATCAATTGTGTCAACCTCCTTGTTTCAAATATAATGGCTCCCCTCACTTTTTATGTAGTTAGGGTTTATGATTTTTGATGTTTTTATAAGATGTATTTACTTGTGTATAAGATTGATTATAGAATTTTGGTCTCTATTTAAAATTTCTTGTAGGATAATCTGAGCTCTGTTTCATATTTATTTCAAGATACTTCGTGTGTATTTAGTATTTTGTAGAATTTCCACGAAATCCTGCAACTGCTATGATGTTGCATGAAGACACAAGATTTCTCTACGATAGATAAGCAACGGAATAAAAGAATCACAACGATAAAGAACATAGTCACACAATAACACAATATTTTTCTAGGGAACCCAACAGGGAAAACCCTCCCCTTGCCAATAAATTTTATTGAGAAAAATTGAGCAAACAGAACTCTTTACAAGGCAATATGTTTCAACAGAAAACAAAGCTACTCTTATTGCTAATACTTAGCTCAAAACCTCCCTGAAAGAACTCGACCCAACTCCTATTTGCTTGCGTTGTCTGGCTACTATTTCCTAGCCCCGAAAATCCATATTTCTTAGTGCTTATGTTAATTTTAGGTATGTTCTATGCTTAGAGCAATTTATTTCAATTTTCACAGTTATCTCAATATCTTTTCCAGATTAGCAATCACATCAGCATTAAAGTAAGTTGTAGATAGAACATAAACATAAATCGCAGAAGACAAGCCAAGACAAGAGGACACAAGATGTGGCGCTAGCTAGGGACAAACCCCAATGTGGGGAAACCCTTGATCAATTCTTCTTATATGTTCTTCAATAGTTCAACAGAGAGAGAGAGAGAGAGAGAGAGAGAGAGAGAGAGTACATTTACAACATAAGTCAACACTTTGACTTATCTAGATAAGAGCATAGATCATCTCTAAGAATATGATACATGAGATCAGTTGAAGACATGCTGCTTCAATTGATTCTCCAAGGTGACTCCTTCACCTATCATCGTGCTGCATCTCGTCATCATGCTGCACCTCACCGTGTTGCACCATGCTGCACCCATCATCACAACGCTGGACCTCATGACTGCTGCACCCAATGCTGCAATGCTGTCCCATGTGCCATGGTTGAACTATGTTGTCATACAACATGTCTCATGTGCTTTCCACAACTATCCATGTTGTCCATGCTTGCCATACTACACCATGCTTGCCATGTTGCACCATGCTGTCCATGCTTGCTGTTCCATTGTGCTACTACTGCACAATGACACGGCAGTCCCATCATTGTTTTGTCTCATCATGTTGTTGTCCCATTGAACATTGTGGCACAATATTATTGCTGCTAGTACTGCTCTCCCATCATGGCTTGTTATCTCAATATACTTACAACAACCCAACATTGTTGTTGTCCCTACAACAACATAACATACTTACGCTGCTCCAAATATGTATGTACCATTGCCTAGATGTCCTAGTTGTACTACTACACTGTTGTACCTAACAGTCATGCCCAAAACACTGCTGTTATGGGCATATGGCAACTTGCTGTCTTGCTGTCCATGCATCATGGTTCCACCATGCTCCATTGCCTAACTGTCCACAACACTGCTGTTCCAATGCTGCCTTCACATGTGGGGTATATTTGGTTGCTGGCCGACCTTGACGATTTGTCTTATAACACAAATAAATTCATAACTCCATGAATACTTATCGGAATTGGATGATCTTTAGATCAATCCTACACCTCTCAATGAGAGGGATCCAAGAAAAATATCAGCTGCCATAAATAAGATGACCCACATGGAGTTTGGCCCTAGTTACCAATTTTAACAACTGAGCCCCTATTTCTTAGGAATTTCTACATAAATCCTAGCGCATATCACAAGGAAAATTCTCTCCAAACTACATACAAGCTGCTCCTTACACGCTTTGCTAGCAAGAATTCTTTCTCACACAAACTCGTGCTCAACAAGAATGGTTCAATGATGTGCCTTCGATCTCCTTTTAAGCTTTTCGACTGATGCTAAATTTGACAAGTTAATTTTTAGAACTTAGACTTGTGATTAATTGTTAATTGAGTCGAATTGACTCTTCTTACTCATCATAGCCCCGATTAGACATTGAGACTCTCACTCGTCCTTTTCCAAATATAAACTCGCACTTGGAGACAAACAAAACTAAGCCTCCAAATTCTGCGCATGAGTTAACCACTCCTTGACTTGTCCTCAAACTCGTGCATGCTAAAGAATGACTGATCGAGGTCTTTCTTCACTAAGGCACATTTCAATAATACCTTTCTCGCTACTATTTTCAACACTCCCTCTTAGCAAGGAAGGGATTCTGTACAACTCCAAACTTATCTCTGAAATGAACAAAACTGCTTTTGGCCAAAGCCTTGGTCAAGTTATCTGTTGTTTGGTCATCTGTTGGAATGTACGTAGCTTCACTATCCCTTTCTGTACATAATCTCTGAGATGATGATACCTGATCTTGATATGCTTTGAGCGATCATGAAACACTGGGTTCTCAAAGAGCTTGATGCAACGCTGATTATCATAGCCTATCACAATAGGCTCCATCCTCCTTCTCAAAAGTCCCACAAGCAAATTCCTCATCCAAATAGCCTCACATGCTACCAAATTGGAAGCCATGTACTCGACCTCTGTTGAACTGAGTGCAACTAATCTTTGCTTCCTGCTGTACTAGGAAACAATTGTTGACCCAATGCTGAAGACGCCACCTAAAGTACTCTTCTAATCTGTGGACCTCCCTGCCCAATTTGCATCTGTGAAGCCCTTAAGACTCACTCCATCAACCTCTCTGTACCACAATCCATAATCCAATGTGCTTCTGAGATACCTCAAAACATGCTTAGCAGCAACCCAGTGAACTCAGGTTGGTTTTGTCATGAACTGACTTCACTGGCTGAGTGCAAATAAAATATCAAGTCGTGTGTTGACCAATTACATCAACGACCCGATGAGTTGCGTGTATGCTGTGGCATCCACTTTCTCTACTCTACTAACATCCACCTTCCTCCAGTTTGTGACTAGAGGTGTGGCCATGGGCCTGCAATCCCGCATATGAAATCTCTAGAGAATCTGTGTAGTGTACTTCCCCTTCCCCATGAAGTTCTCACCATCACCTTGCCAAACCTCCAATCCAAGGAAATAGTGCATAAGCCCCATATCCTTCATCTCAAACTCCCTTGCAATCCTAGATCAAGTTGTCTGCTCCATTCAATATAAGGTCGTCAACATAGAGCACTGGAATGAGCGAAAGCCCTTCAACCATGATGTAGTATAGGTTGGCATCTGCCTCACTCTTAGTGAAGCCCAATCCTCGAAGGTAGCTGTCAATACAAGTGTAGCATGCTCTTGGAGCTTGCTTGAGCCCATAAAGAGCTCTCTTCAGCTTGCACACGCGTGTCTTTATTGAACTGCTCAAACCCCTTTGGTTGCTCCATATAAATCTCCTCCTTAGCCACTCCATAGAGGAATGTTGTCTTCACGTCCATCTGGTGGATCTTCCACCCCATCTATGCTGCAAGTGCCCAAATAGTCTTGATGAATGAATACAATGATACTGTGGCAAAGGTCTCATCTGTTCCATGCTTCACCTTGTACACCTAGCATGAGTGAACTACTGATTTTCCCTTAGGTCGTGGCACAATCTCCCAAAAATCGTTCTTCATGATGGAGGAATATTCCTCTACCTGCCAAACCTACTGCCAAACTTGTTGAGAAGCAACCTCCTTATAACTAGAAGGCTCAGTGGCCTCCACCTCTGTCATCGGTGCCATATAACCTGTGTACCTCTGTGTATGCTTGCTTTGCCTGAACATGGTGCTAGGAGCTTCATCTAGCTCTTGGGCCTCTTGAATCAACTTCTCGACCCACTTGGATTTCTTCCTCCTTGTGCTAGGAGTCTCTAAGTACCTGTCTGCTCTCGTCCTAGTTTATTCTCCTGATCGTCTTGCTTTGCACCTTGTTGTGGGTGCTGTTGTGCAGGCCTCTTGCCAGTTGGATGAGGCTCCTCCTTAGGAGCGAGTAGCTCCTCCATCTTAGGTACTACAGCCTGCGCTTGCTCTAAGGACCCCCAGAGAGCTCTGGACTACTCAAACTTCACATCCCACCTGAGAATTGTCTTCTTGAGTCTTGGTAGATACACCTTGTATGCTTGAGTTGTCTCACTATATCCCACGAAAATGCCCTTTTCTGTTGTGGGCTCCAACTTCTTTCTGTTGTCTTTGGACACAAGGCAATAGAATTTTGTGCCAAAGATACGAAAGTGTGAAACATCAAGCTTCTTGCCTATGAAAGCCTCCTTCGGTGTAACTCAACCAATAACCTTGTGTGGACTCCTGTTCTGCAGAAATATTGTAGTGTTGCATGCCTCTGCCCACAAGAACATAGGCAGTCCCTGATCATGCAACATGGCCTTGGCTGCTCCAACAATACTATAGCTCTTCTTCTCAACCACCCCATTCTGCTGAGGGTTATGTGGTGCTATTAGCTCTCTGTGAATGCCCTCCTTTACACACAGATCCTCTAAGGCATTGGAGACATATTCTCCACCATTGTCACTTCTCACTGCCTTGATCTTCATCTTGGTCTAGTTTTCTACCAAGGCCTTAAAATCCATGAATTTGGTAAAGACCTCATCTTTCTTTTTCATAAAAAATATCCAAGTTTTTTGAGAATAATCATCAATGAAAGTAACATAATACCTGTCTCATAAGCGACGAAGAAGAGAAGGGCATGCATACATCTAAATGCACTAGCTCCAAAATCCTGTTGGCTCTACTGCCTTGGCCCTGAAAGGAAGTCTTGGCATACTTGCCTAGTGTGCACCCCTTGCACGCATAATGCTAGTCAAAACTGCATGTTGGTAATCCTGTGGCTATTTGTTGAAGAATCTTCAACACCCCATGATGCAAGTGTGCCAAAGTTATCCAACATCTCTACTCTGCTCACCACCACCTGCTTTGCTGCTCAAGGCTGCACATGTCTCAACCTGCGACCTATAAAGGTTCTTCACCCTCAGACCTATCTGCTTCACTGCTTCAGAAGCTAAGTACCTGGGGTATGCCTTACCTCTGCTGAAGATGACATCATGTCCCTTGACCTCAAGGGTTGCTACTGAAACAAGGTTCTTCTTCTGTCTTAGAACATAGATGACATCTCTGAGATGGTGAGGGCTCCCAGACTCCCTCTCAAAGCTAACAATACCAACTCCCTTAGATGTGTACTTGCCATCATCTCCTAGCTCGATCTGAAACTGTGTGTACTTCCCCTTCAACTGCCTGAAATACTTCGTGTTCTCGATCATGTGGAAGGAGGCTCCAGGATCAATATATCACATGCTGCTCCCTTTTGAGCTTGCCATGCAAGCTATCATTAAGAAATCTTTCTCGAACTGAGAAGCAAACACATCACCTCAACTTATGCAACCACATTATTCTTCCTGGACGTTGGACCCCTTATTCCAATTAGGACAGTTAGTAGCATAGTGCCCAAACTCATGGTAATGGAAGAACTTGATCTTAATAAGATCCTTCTTCTTCTTCTCGTCCTTTTGACTAGACTCCACCTCCCCTTTTCCGTTCTTGCCCTTGGCTTTGCTTGCCAGAGCAAAGTTCTCCTCGTCCTCTGTTTTCGCTGATCTACCATCTCGGGTCCCACTCTAGATCTCTTCTTGAACGCAGTCAGTCCATAACCTTTCTCGATTGGGAAAATTCTCTCTGCCATTGATAATATCCTGGAAACCATACCAAGACTTGTGAAGTCCTAGTAAAGCAAAAGTGACAAGGTCTTGCTTAGGTCCAGTGGCATCCATACCACCTAGCTCATCTCAAACCTGAGTGAACTTCAAAAGGTACGTGACGATGGGCTCTCCTTGTCTCATTCGAATACTCCTTAAGAGAAATCTTCCTGGCATCACTGGTATTCTAATATAGATATAAAATAGTTTTGAACATCTCAAAGGCTGTCTTCTTCTCATGGATATGAGGAACTATATGATCTTTGACCCTTTCTAAAATAATCCTCCTGGTCTTGATATCATTCTTAGTATGTTGGGTCAACTTTGGGGATTTTGTGGTGGTGGTATAACGTTCTTGGTGAAGTCTCCCACCCCATTAGCCTCCAACACTATCATTATCCTCCCTTTCCAAGAGATGAAGTTAGAGGCTCCCTCTAGACAATGTTTTGATTTCAATCCTGGGAACGCCATCCTGCTTACCCAGAGAGCGCTCCTTCACAATCTAGCGCTAACCTTCATGATTGATCTGTGTTGGTCACAAACTCATCTCAGTGCCGATCTTTATATTGATTTCTGCTCTGATACCTTGTGGAATTTCCACGAAATCCTGCAACTACTATGATGACAAATCTGAAACTAATTTTGTTGCACCAAGACACAATATTTCTCTATGATAGGTAAGCAACGAAATAAAAGAAACACAAAGATAAAGAACACAATCACACAATAACACTATTTTTCTAGGGATCCCAACTGGGAAAACCGTCTCCTTGCAAATAGATTTTATTCAGAAAAATTGAGCAAACATAATTATTTACAAGGCAAATTGTTTCAACATAAAACAAATCTACTCTCACTTCTAATACTTAACCCAAAACTTCCCTGCAAGGACTCGATGCAACTCATATTTCCTTGTGCTTTTTGGCTCCCATTTGCTAGCTCTAGAAAGCCTATTTCCTAGTGCAAATCCAAGCCCCTATTTCTAAGGAATTTCTCCCTAAATCCTAGCGCGCATCACAAGGAAAATTCTCTCTCAAACTGTGTATATGCTACTCCTTACACGCTTTGCTCGCAAGAACTCTTTCTCACACAAACTCGTGCTCAATGCTAATGGTTTATGGATGTGCCTTCGACCTCCTTTTAGGCTTTTTGACTCATGCTAAATCTGGCAAGTTAATTTTTAGAACCTGGACTTGTGATTGATTTGTTAACTCAGTCGAATTGACTCTTCTAAGTTTCTAACTCGTCCTAGCCTCAATTAGACTCTGAGACTCTCACTTGTCCTTTGCTAAATATAAACTCGCACTTGGAGACAAACAAAATTGAGCCTCCAAATTTTGCGCATGAGCTAACTGTTCCATGACTCGTCCTTGAACTGGTGCATTCTAAAGAAGGACTGATCAAGGTCTTTCTTTACTAAGGCACAAGTCAAGAAGACGTTTCTCGCTACTATTTTCAACATATTTGTCATAAGATTGTTTGGTCTCTTTTACTTTAATTTGTGCTATGCAAGGTGTTCTTTGTTCGCATGTGGATGCATTTTGGGGTTGCAAAGTAGAGTTTGTCTTTACCGTTTCTCTCTATTTGTTCCTTTTTGTTTTTTCTCTTGTTTTTTGCTATTGTTGTTTGTATCTTTCACTATTGTTGTTGTTGTTTAAATTTAAACATTTCTGAGCATGACTAATTTGTTTAAATTTAGATGTTATGTAGTGTAGGTATAGGAAGATGGAGGATTTTGACGACTCTTGAAATATCTTTGTGAGAGAGATGTGGGCTAGTGCAACAAAGGTAAGGTAGATGGTGAGTTCTTATTTGGTGGAAAGCCCATGTATGTTATGCTATGAAATTGTTCTTATTTCAAATAAAAGGTTCTCCTCCCTTGGCTATTTAGGGTTTGTGATTTTGGTCTTTGAATAAAATGTAATTAATTTTGAATAATTTTTTTGTTCTATTTTGTGTCTTTTCAAGATTTCCCATAAGATATTTGATCTTTATTTAATATTTTATGGTTTGATTTTGATTTTTGTTTGTTTAAATTAGAAGCATTTTACATTATTGGTAATTTGTTTAATTATGAGTGCAACTACTGAAAAAGTGGATCACTAACGAAACTACTAAAATATCTTCATTGAGAGAGACATTATAGTGGAGTGCAGATACAAATGTGGAGGTAAGTTTTCTTTTGTTGCAAAATCCATTCATAATCTGCTACAAAATCGTCTTGAAGCAAACACTAGTTCTTTTCGCTCTTTACTTATTGAGGGTTTATGACTTGGTTTTTGAATAAGATATATCTTTTGGTGCATAAGATTATTCATAAGATATTTGGTATTTGTTTCAGATTAATATTCTCTTGTCTCTATTTAATACTGCTCTATTTTTTTATGTGCAGGGTTTCCTTGGTTGGCCATGGACACTTTTTGGGGTTGTAAAACATACTCTTGTTTGTGTTTTTATGGTTTTTCTTGTTATTTTTGTTTTTTGTTTTAATTGTTGGTGATATTTTTTGCTATTGTTGATTTTTCTTTTTTTTAGTGTAGGTATAGGAAGATGGAGGATTTTGATGAGATTCTTGAAATATCTTTGTGAGAGAGATGTGGGCAAGTGCAACAAAGGTAAGGTAGATGGTGAGTTCTTATTTGGTGGAAAGCCCATGTATGTTATGCTATGAAACTGTTCATATTTCAAATAAAAAGTTCTCCTCCCTTAGCTATTTAGGGTTTGTGATTTTGGTCTTTGAATAAAATGTAATTAATTTTGCATAATATTTTTGTTCTATTTTGTGTCTTTTCAAGATTTCTCATAAGATATTTTGATCTTTATTTAATATTTTATGGTTTGATTTTGATTTTTGTTTGTTTAAATTAGAAGCGTTTTACATTATTGGTAATTTGTTTAATTATGAGTGCAATGCAATGTAGGTAAAAGAATGCAGTGGATCACTAACGAGACTACTGAAATATCTTCATTGAGAGAGACATTATAGTGGAGTGCAGATACAAGCGTGGAGGTAAGTTTTCTTTTGGTGCAAAATCCATTCATAATCTGCTACAAAATCTTCTTGAAGCAAACACTAGTTCTTTTCACTCTTTACTTATTTAGGGTTTATGATTTTTGGTGTTTGAATAAGATATATCTTTTAGTGCATAAGGTTATTCGTAAGATATTTGGTCTTTGTTTCAGATTGATATTTTCTTGTCTCTATTTAATACTGCTCTATTTTTTGATGTGCAGGGTTTCCTTGGTTGGCCATGGACACTTTTTGGGGTTGTAAAACATACTCTTGTTTGTCTTTTTATGATTTTCTTGTTATTTTTGTTTTTGATTTTAATTGTTGGTGATATTTTTTGCTATTGTTGTTTTCTTTTTTTAGTTTTTGTTGTTGTTGTGGCTGTTATATCTTTGACTTTCTGAGCATGGCCATGCTAATTTGTGGTTTAGTATTTTGTTTTTCTTATGTCTTTTGATTTACTTTTCTCTTTTTTTAATTCAATGCGTGGAGAAATCAAAAAATACCTTAACAACCCACAATGTGGGTGTAGGGTTGATGTGGAGTCCACAGGTGTAGAGGGCAAAGGTGAAGAGGTATGTAATTGGGGAGTTTACTTGTTTATGGGAAAAGGCAAAAAAGGTATGTATAATGGGAATTCACTTGTTTGCTACTACATAATTATGTCGTTTCATGCCCATTTTAATTTAACTGATTTGTTGCTTCATCCTTATATCATGTGTTTGTTGAAATTTAAATGCAATGCTGAGTAAGAAAGGTGAATGAGTACTAATGATACTATTTAATATCTTTGTGTGAGAGAGATGTGGAACACTATAGCAAAAGTAGAAGCAAAGGTAGAGGGTAAGTTATCTTTTAGTGCAAGGCTCATGTAGCATGTATGTTCTACTCTAAAATCCTCTTAGATGTTGGTTTTGATACCATGGTTTTCCACCCTTCTTTCCAATTTGGGATTTTTAAATTTTCGTAGCATAAGATGTACTTCTATTTAAATTATATGCATATTATATTATTTGGAATTCTCTTATTTATTGGATGTAGTGCAAATGTAGTTAAAGGAAGGTGGCCAAGCAAATGTGGAGGAAGAATGTTGAAACTTCAGAAATTTTTTTGTGTAAGAGAGACTTGGAGTAGTGTAGGAGAGTGCAAAGGTAGAGGGTCAATTCTCTTTTGGTTCCAATATGCTTATCTTCTCATTTTCACTACAATGGTTCTCCTCCCTCATTATTTATTTAGGGTTTATGATTTTTGGTCATTGTATAAAATGTACTTTTGTATAATATTATTGATAATTTTTTTGGTCTTGGCTTATGAATAATTTATTATAATATTTTTCAACCTTTGTTTAATATTTCTTATAAGATTTTTGTTGTTTGTCTAAGAAATTTTTGGTTTTCATTTAATATTTAATGGTTCGTTTTTGCTGCATTTAGGAAGTGGAGATATAGAGGCAGGTCCTAGGAATGGTGTAGATTGCATAAGTGCATTTGGTGAAGGGGAAGACTAAGCAGGAGGAGGAGGTGGGTATGGTTTCATTTGTCTGTTTAAATTAAATGCATTGTATATTATTTGAGATTTATTTGTATGGTGAGTGCAATGCAAATCTAGGTAAAGGAAGGTGGAGGAACACTGATGAAACTACTTAAATCTTTGTGTGAGAGAGACTTGGAGAAGTATTGGAGAGTGCAAAGGTACAAGGTGAGTTCTCTTTTAGTTCCAACATGGATATTTTCTCTTTTCAATATAATTGTTCTCAGACTGCTTCACATTTCTCATAGGATATTTTGTGTAGTTGATATTTCAGTTTTTGCATCTTATTTCTCACAAAATATCGTGGTTGATATCTCTTTTTTGTTATTCAATGGGTGGGAAAATTAATGGAAGACCTAGCAGCTCATATTGTGGGATTAGAATTGATGCAAATTCCACACATGTAGAGGAAAAAGGTATGTATCGCTTGCTTTTGTCTACATAATTTTATAATTCCATGGTGTTTTAAATTAACTCAGTTGTTGCTTTAAAATTATATCGTGTGTATATTTAAATTTAGAGGCCATGCATGTAAAGTAAGGCTGAATGCTAATGAAACTATTGAATATCCTTTTGTGAAAGAGATGTGGATGCACTATAGATGAGGCAAAAGTAGAGGTAGAGGAGTTATGGTCCAAGACCCATGTACGTTTTGCGTAGATGGTTCTCATCACTTATTAATTTAAGGTTTACAATTTTTGGCCTTACATAAGATGTTCTTAGTTTCGCATATGATTATTCATAAGAGTTTTGTTGTTTGTTTAACATTTTTCATACTTTATTTTAGTTTCTTTTGAATATCTCTCATAAGATTTTTTACTCTATATTTGATATTTTTTAGTTTGATTTTTGTTGGTTTTAGCAGATGTAAAAATAAAGACAAGTTCCAAGGCTCAAGGTGCTTTCAATAACGTACATGACTCAAGATGAGGAGGTATGCATGGTTCCACATGTATTTGATTAATTTAAAGGCATCACATATCATTTGCGATTTATTTATCTATGAATACGATGAAATGCTTGTAAAGTAAGGTTGAGCGCTAATGAAACTATTGAATATCTTTTTGTGAGAGACATGGGATGCATTATAGATGAGGAAAAAGTAGAGGTAGAGTAGTTATGTTATGGTGCAAGACCCATGTACGTTTTGCATAGATGGTTCTCCTCCATACTTATCTATTTAGGGTTTACGATTTTTGGCCTCTACATAAGATTTGCTTTTGCATATGATTATTCATAAGGGTTTTTTTGTTTGTTTAAGATATCTCATACTTTGTTACTTTGTTTCAGTTTCTAGTTAATATCTCTCGGAATATTTTTTGCTTTCTATTTGATATCTTCTAGCTTGGTTTTTGTTGGTTTTAAGCAATGGAGAAATAAAGACAAGTCACAAGGTTGTTGTAGATTCCATTTGTGCTTTCAATGAAGAACACAACTTAAGATGAGGAGGTATGTATGATTCGATGTGTGTTTGTTTAATATAGAGGTATCACATATCATTTGTGATTTATTTATTTACGAATGCAATGGAATGCAGATAAAGAAAAGAGCAGCAAAATTGGAAGTGCACTAAGAAATGAGCGAAATATTTTCATGCGAGGAAGATGGTGGCAATGAAGGAGAGTGTAGAGGCGAAGGTGGATGGTGAGTTATTTTTTGATTCATGAAACTATTGAATTATTTATGTAGCAACACTATATTATAGTGAAGAGGAAGTAGTAAAGGTCAGTTCTCTTTTGGTGCAAAATCCATGCTATGCTATGAAATCCTCATGTTGGTCTTTGTTTTATATTTCTCCAAAAATATTTGGTATATATTTAATATTTGTCATAATATTTTATGGTCTCTATTTAATACTCTTCTATTTTTTAATGTGCAGGATGTTCTTGATTGGTTGTAAACACTTTTTGGGATTGTAAAGAAGAGTTTGTCTACTATTTCTCTTTGTTTGTTTTGTTTTTGTTATTTTCATTTTCTTTTTGCTATTGTTTCTGCTATATTTTTCTATTCCTTTGTTTTTGTACAACTACTGTTATTTTTTTACATTTGTGAGCATGGCCATGCTAAATTGTGCTTTAGTATTTTTTATTTTCATGTTTGTGTTTTTTTTGTCTTTTTTTGTGTGTGTGTTTTTTTTAATATACCTTTGTTCATGATTTTTGTTTTGGGTTCTATGAGTGTAGAAATTAAGGCAATCCTTAACAATACATATTGTGGAATTAGGGCTGATGAAAATTCAACAAATGTAATGGGCGAAGATGAAAGAGGTATGTATGATGGAATTCACTAGTTATTTGCTACGTAATTTAATGGGTTTTTGTTTTAATTGAACTCTTTTGTTGCTACTTATATCATGTGTGCTCATGTAAATTTATTATAGGCAATATGGGTAAATTTATTATGGGAAATATGGGTACAAGAAGGTAATTGGAATCTTCAAGCATAAGCAACACTTTCTTCTTATTGAGTAGAGTTTGTAGATATGGATGAAACAAAACAGAATTTTCAACCCAAGTTATGACATACTAGTTTTCATCTACATTTGGGAGGGGTACTAAGCACTTTGTGCAATCCAAGTTATGACATACTAGTTTTCATCTACATCTACACTTTGGGAAGGGGGTACTAAGCACTTTGTGCCACTAGAGAGTGTAGGCTTTTTACATGTGTGTTTCAATCTCAACATTTTCATTCAAACGTGAGACATAGGGAATATTGGTAAACCAAGGTAATTGGAATATTCAAGCATAAGCATAAGTTTGTTCTAACTGAGTAGAGTTTGTAGATATGTATGAAACAAATCAAAAATTTTAACCCGAGTTATGACATACTAGTTTTCATCTACATTTGGGAGGTGTACTAAGCATTTTGTGCAATCCAAGTTATGACATACTAGTTTTCATCTATACTTGGGAGGGGTACTAAGCATACTAGTTTTCATCTACATTTGGGAGGGGTACTAAGCACACTAGTTTTCATCTACATTTGGGAGGGGTACTAAGCGCTTATTGGAGAGTGTAGGCTTTTAATCTCAACATTTTCATTAAAACATGAGACGTTTGTCTTTTTAGCCCCATAATAATATCTACAATTTTCTATGTTGTTGCTTCAAGAAAACTTGCTTCTAATTAAGTAGAGTGTTTGTAGATATGGATGAAACAAAGCAAAATTTCCAATCCAAATATGTTAGGAGGGGTGCTAAGCACTTTGTGCCATTGGAGAGTGTGGACTTCTTACGTGTGGATTTCAATTTCAACATTATCATTGAAACATGATGCATTTGTCCTTTTAGCCCCATAATATCTACAACTTTGTATATGGTTGCTTCATGTTTTTATGAAGGAGCCAAAAGCATCATGGAATTCTTCCATCATTCTATCATAGAGGAATGCATCTTTGACAAGAACTTATCACAGTTAGGAAATATAAAGAACATAACAATTTTAGCTTCCTAGAAGGCTAGGAAAGAGTGCATCCAACTTTGACCTCACTCTGACAACTACCTTTAGCCCTTATCCTACATACATTCTTCTTCCATTCTTCAATGAACTTTAGTTGGGCCTTAATTCACATACTAACCTATCTTGAGACGAAGGCTCAGGCTTCATCCTACATATATGTTTCCATTCCTAAATCAACTTTCATTGGGCCTCAAGTCCACACACTAACTTGTCTTGAGACCAAGCCTCAGAAAATGTAGGATCATAGACTAGCTAGAACCAAATAGGGTTTCTAACTAGACAAAAAGGTGATGAGATCAAGCCTTAAAAGAAACAAATGCATTAGAAGATCGACAGCATGTCTTTCTCTTCATTCTCAACACCTTATTTACTTGGCACTTCCTAGGATTCTTCCATCTTTCCAATCCACACGATATTGTGACTTTTGTAGAGGGTGAAACAATTTCTAAGCCTTCTCTTGGGGTTAACATCCATCATTGTCATACCATGAAGTTGCATGGTTCTTCACCCTACTTTGTCATGTTTGTTTGAGGTGGAGGTCCTGTTACCCACCACCTGTGGGTAGTATGCATATGAGAAAAGTTTTCTCCTAGATGGTCCTTAGCTTGCAGCGAGCAGTCCCTTGCAACCACTAGATAGCTCGATGTGCCATTGTCTTCGCTACCTGAGCGAGGCCTGTGTTCCCTCGCTTATCTGTTATGATCGTATGTTTGAAGGTGGGCCTCCCGACCCCAAAGGTATGGATTTTTGTTGGTATAGTTGAGTTATTTTCCTTACTTATCATGGACACTTTTGGGCATGGATTGGTGGGGGGATTCGACAGAAAGAGTGGGCTAGGTTTTTACTCTTGTCTCCTATGCTTGATTCGGTGGTTAGCCTTGTATCCTTGTCTTGTGGGATCTCCTTTATTGACCACTAGCTCTAGGGCTAGCCCTACATGGGAAACCCCAATTTTGGTTGCATGGTCCCGCTTTCTGACACCATATACATCACCCCCTTCCACTCATTTTAACCCCATTCATCACTTTCCCATTTGGGTCTACATGTGTCCATTGGGTCCACACAGAGTTTGCCTCCCCTTCACCTTGTCCACACTTTGGGTTAGTCTTGTTATGATGCCCAGAAGTTGATGTAGCTAAAATGAAAAGAAAAAGCATAATTTGGCCACTCTCAACAAGAAATGTACCACAAAATGCAAAAGATGGTCGAGACATACAAATTTAGCACGTGGGAAAAATCCAAACATGAGCTCTACCCCTTATTTATGGCCATCACCCTGTTTCCTATGGGCCCTAGATGAGCCCCCTTCACATTAAGGAACCCATGATTGTCCCAACCCCTGGTGGGCAATGAAATGCCCCATGTTAAAAGGGGGTACCTATTGGTACATTCTATACATCATACTCTCTTCCCTTGGAGCCCGGAGCAGTTATGAAGAAAAATCAATAAAAGGAAAAAGTCATATGAAGAAGGGTGGAAAAACAAAGGTTGACATAACTCATGTACCACGATATGCTCCATTTGTTGAAAAAATGTAACTAGGTTCGATCTTCATAATGACATATGTAATCATGATTTTATGTATTTAATGAAATAGAAAAATAAATTTATTATTATGAGTCTTCAGACATGGGTTTCATGCTCAAAAGAATTTATTTTTATAGGTCAAAGCGCCCATTGAGTGCTTCTAGGTTTGTCCTAAAGTCATTATGTCGTTGTCATGTATGAATGACCCATTTGGGCATGTTACATATTGTAAAAAGAAATTTATGAGTCATTGTGAGAGTCAAAAGACCCTTCAAGACATCGTCACTAGTGCTCAACAAGTCGGATTTCATAAAGGAGCTATAGACCTATCTAGAAGGAGATGTTGGCCTAGACATGATGACAAGTCGACCTAATTACATGGGTGGAAAGACTATATAAAGGAGTACTCGGCTACACTTGAAGAGACATCAATCAAGCATCCTCGAAGAAGAAAGAAGTGCGAGTAGGGAAGGGAGAAAGTCTCTTGAAGGAATGAAGAAAAAGAGAAGAAGATCGAAGTCTTTTAGCCTTGTTTTTGGGCATGTTACATATTGTAAAAAGAAATTTATTTGAGTCAGTGTAAGAGTCAAAAGACCCTCCAAGACCTCGTCACTAGTGCTCAACAAGTCTGCTTTCATAAAGGAGCTATAGACCTATCTAGAAGGAGACGTCGGCCTAGATATGATGACAATTCGACCTAATTACATAGGTGAAATGACTATATAAAGGAGTACTCGGCTACACTTGAAGACACATCAATCAAGCATCCTCGAAGAAGAAAAAATTGTGAGTAGGGAAGGGAGAAAGTCTCTTGAAGGAACGAAGAAAAAGAGAAGAAGATCGAAGTCTTTTAGCCTTGTTTTTTAGCCCCCCCACTCACATGTGTGACTGCAACTAGGGTTTTTGCAGTAGGGTTTCAACAGTCCTTGAAGAAGCCAAAATAAAGGTCATGAAAAGAGCATTCTTGCTAGCCGAGGTCTCGAGAAGAAATGTTCAGGTCAAGCGAAGGAAAAGAGCCTCACCAATCTGCCCCAATCAGCTCACACATGCAGAATTTCAGTGATTACAAGTAGGCCGAAAATTGTAGGCCTGTAGTGAGAGACCAAAACTTGAAAATAAGATGAATCTGTGGTATGGCAGTCAGTTTGACCAGCGTTGACTTAAAGGAAGAAGAGCTATTCAAGGAAGAATTGTGACTTGGTTTTGTAGAGTTTCTTGGTCAAGGGTTTAGGTCTTGGAATTCGTCAATTGAAGATTCTATAAGAAGAAGAGGGTTTTCCTCTCAAGATTGGAGAGGTTTTGGACCTGGTTGATTGCCTATTTTTTGTGTCCTTTGTCTCATTGTTCATTATGTTTTGGTAGTTGTTTGATGAAGAAAACACAATAATAATCAAGCTAAAGAAGAATCTAATCAAGAAAAAAAAAATCTCCACAAGTAGTTATCATAAGCAAGAGAAATCACCTATACTATTGCCCCTAGATTTCTCAACATGGTATCAGAGCTAAGGTGACAAGTCAAGTAAGGGCAACTCAACAAAGGACATTCAAGGACCGAAGTTCTAGAAGATTATCAAAGGCATCAAATCATCAAGAAGATCCTCTCATCTCCAAGGCATTTTGAGGACAAAGATTACATCATCATCTTGAAGGAAGTCAATAAAAGAAGATCTCAAAAACCCTAGTTCCTACACTTGAAGCATTCTTGGGAACCTCGCTCCTTCATCATCTCAAGAAGAAGAGATCAGAATTAATTTTCTGGGTTGTAATTCCTCTCATTCGTGGAGAATCTAGGGTATCCACCACAAAAGTAGCACCGAATTTCAGTCAAGATCTAGAGCCAAAATATGGAATCAAAATAAGTTAAGTTGCAAGCCAAGATTTTGAAGAAAAGAAGTCTGGATTATTTGCACCGTTGCATGAAGTCTAATCTACAAACAACCACAGATCCGAGATTCTGAGGTAAATATAATTATCTTGAAGTCTCCATTCAAGAGCTGAGATTTTGCAAAAGATTGATAAAAAGAAACTCCAAAAAGAAGCATCAATCCAAATTCATTAAGGTCCTCTTTTAGGCTTACAGTTTATCTTTGTCAAGAATTATAAACTTTCCAAAAGTTTGAAGCATAGATCTTTCTATCTCCGTGATATCATAGATCTCTTCTTCAAAGATGTGTCCTTGTGACACTGCTACTCTAGTCTTCTTACAAAGTTCAGATTCTGTGGTGACCGAGTACATGTGGCAGTCACCAATCTCATATATATCTGATCACTGTACTGAAGTTTGAAAGATCCAAGGGAACAAACCTGAAGTAATCTAGTCATTAAACAAATGTCAAAGCTATAAAGAAACAATTAACATGCTTATATCTATCAATTTTACATAAGGACCCGTGAAGCTATAAGGACATCAATCCAAGGCAGGTGGCAATCATATACTTGGAAGAATCAACAGATGAGTACAGTAAAGAATATCTCACTCCCGAAAACAGATTGATGAAGATGGCATCTGGAAATGTAAGTCATCTCGACAAAGGTAAGTGACCATAAGGTATGTATGATATATTTTAAAGATATTTTTGGGTTGAAGATAAGATTTTAGGGTTTGTTAGTATTTTAGGGAAAAAGATGAACCCTAGTATAACATAAAGAGGGGATAGAATCTGATCTAGCGTTTGAACTTTAGAAGCCCTAGAATGACCTCTTGATTGCATCTAAACCCTAAAAATCTTAGCGTCCTGTTTTGGTATTGCATACTTTGCTTGGGGTGCTTGTCAATAAATATTGCCGTTACAAGAAGTAAAGATGGATGGGCTGAACCTTTGTTCTAAGAAACATGATGGAAGAAGGAATTTTTATAACTATGGATGTTTGGATCTCAGCAAGGTGAAGAATAGGGCAAAGAATGCCTCCACCAGCGCAGTCAAGAAGAAAAACATTATTACAAGATGCATCGTTTAAGGGACGACATCATAAATGCATACGATAGAAACAAGAGCTCATGACATCATCATAATAAGCTTGGAAGATAGCTGAAGTAAAGGTCTATGGCAGTCATCAATATAAGGAATTAGCTCTTGGTAACCTCATTTGAAGCATAAGTAGTATTTATGGGTGAAAGAGAGTCATCTAATAGGAAGCTCATCATACATCATTAGGAAGGAGCATCTACAAGATGATGATAATCAGGATCCTCTACTAGAATATTCATTGGAAGGTTCATCTCTTGAAAGATGTCTCCCTAAGAATTCCACTTTGGATGGGATTCATTGTTTGAAAAATGATGGTATGATGACAAAGGAATGCAACATGTAGAGATGATTGAAGCAAGGATAGGAAGCTGCTGAAGGAAGTCTAGATGACCAAAGAAGAAAAGAGGTATGTATGCATATGTTTAATGAGTTAAGTCATGTCATTATATAGTTGCAGATAATAAGGATGCATGCTCCATCACATGAGCATGATCAAGGGAAAAGGATCTCTTTCGTTAAAAGGATGTATGAAGGAATGGTTCACATATTAACTAGATGAAATCAACATAATATGTCCTCGTATGGAATATGAGGTGGTTGACAAAGATGAAGGGACTATGATTGGAAGCTCTTGAGAAGCAATGTGTGAATAAAGAAAGGAAGAGATCATGAAAGTTGCAATATGGAGAAGGCAATCAACATCTAATGACTAAAATATTTGACTATGATATCTCCATGGGAAAGATATGAAGACCCTGATGAAGTCTAGAAAAGAAGGAGACCCTTGACATTATATATCTTGGAGATGTGTCAAATATATGTCCGGGATGTTAATATTGCAAGCAAATAGATGTCATGATGAAAGACCATCATAAAAGGTAACTTTGATTTAATGTCCATTTTGATTTTTGAAAAACATCTGGTTGGGTTGATAAAGGGCTACTGAAAGAGAGTTGTAGATGTTACCTACAACTAAGCACTCATGTGGTCGGATTAAAGATCCTAGAGGGAACATGACATGGAAAAGGTAGTTGTATAAAGAAAAAGCCAGATGGGGACTAAAAGATTACTTTCCAATAGAAAGAGGGATGACATGACCA